>OY776116.1:47500-155000 GCA_963675035.1 Allygus modestus
CTTCAAAGGTTAAAGTTCAAAGGTCCATGTTCAAAGGTTAAAGACCAAAGGTCAACGTGCAAAGTTCAAAGGTCAAAGGTTAAAGTTCAAAGGTCAAAGGCCAAAGTTTAAATGTCAAAGGTCAAAGGTCAAAATTAAACCTTTAGGTTAGGTAATCAAAATCAAAATCGAAATCAAAATCAAGATCAAAATCAAAACCAAAACCAAATCCGAAACCGAAACCAAAACCAAAATCAAAATCAAAATCAAAACCAAAACCAAATTCAAAATCAAAATCAAAATCAAAATCAAAATCAAAATCAAAATCAAAATCAAAATCGAAATCGAAATCAAAATCAAAATAAAAATCAAAATCGAATTCAAATTCAAAATCGCAATCGAAATCGTGTCATAATCAAAATAAAAATAAAAATCAAAATAAAATCAAAATCGAAATCAAAATCAAAATGAAAATCAAATTCAAAATCAAAATCAAAATCAAATTCAAAATCAAAATCGAAATCCAAATCAAAATCAAAATCAAAATCAAAAATCAAAATCAAAATCAAATGCAAAATCAAAATCGAAATCGAAATCGAAATCAAAATCAAAATCAAAATCAAATTCAAAATCAAAATTGAAGTCGAAATCGTAATCGTAATCGAAATCGAAATAAAATCAACATCAAAACCAAAACCAAAATCAAAATCAAAATCAAAATCGAAATCAAAATCAAAATCAAATTCAAAATCAAAATCAAAATCAAAATCAAAATCATAATCAAAATCAAAATCAAATTCAAAATCAAAATCAAAGTCAAAATCAAATTCAAAATCATAATCGAAACCAAAACCAAAACCAAAACTAGGTTAGGTTAGTTAGGTTATTTCAAAGGTCGAAGTTCAAAGTTCAAAGGTCAAAGGTTAACGGTCAAAGGTCAAAGATCAAAGGTCAAATGTCAAAGATCAAAGATCAAAGTTCAAAGGTCAATGTTCAAAGGTTAAAGTTCAAAGGTCAAAGGCCAAAGTTCAAATGTCAGAGGTCAAAGGTTAGGTTAAAATAAAAATCAAAATCGAAATCAAAATCAAAATCAAAATCAAAATCAAAATCAAGATCAAAATCAAAACCAAAACCAAATCCGAAACCGAAACCAAAACCAAAATCAAAATCAAAATCAAAACCAAAACCAAATTCAAAATCAAAATCAAAATCAAAATCAAAATCAAAATCAAAATCAAAATCAAAATCGAAATCGAAATCAAAATCAAAATAAAAATCAAAATCGAATTCAAATTCAAAATCGCAATCGAAATCGTGTCATAATCAAAATAAAAAAAAAATCAAAATAAAATCAAAATCGAAATCAAAATCAAAATGAAAATCAAATTCAAAATCAAAATCAAAATCAAATTCAAAATCAAAATCGAAATCCAAATCAAAATCAAAATCAAAATCAAAAATCAAAATCAAAATCAAATGCAAAATCAAAATCGAAATCGAAATCGAAATCAAAATCAAAATCAAAATCAAAATCAAATTCAAAATCAAAATTGAAGTCGAAATCGTAATCGTAATCGAAATCGAAATAAAATCAACATCAAAACCAAAACCAAAATCAAAATCAAAATCAAAATCGAAATCAAAATCAAAATCAAATTCAAAATCAAAATCAAAATCAAAATCAAAATCATAATCAAAATCAAAATCAAATTCAAAATCAAAATCAAAGTCAAAATCAAATTCAAAATCATAATCGAAACCAAAACCAAAACCAAAACTAGGTTAGGTTAGTTAGGTTATTTCAAAGGTCGAAGTTCAAAGTTCAAAGGTCAAAGTTCAAGGGTCAAAGGGCAAAGGTCAAAGGTCAAAGTTCGAAGGTCAAAGTTCAAAGGTCATAATTCAAAGGTCAAAGTTCAAAGGTGAAGGTTCAAAGGTCAAAGTTCAAAGGTCAAAGTTCAAAGGTCAAATGTAAAAGTTCAAAGGTCAACGGTCAAAGGTCAAAGGTCAAAGTCTAATGGTCAAAGTTTAAAGTTCAACGGTCAAAGGTCAAAGTTTAATGTTCAAAGTTCAAAGGTTCAAGGTCAAAGTTCAAAGTTCAAAGTTCAAAGGCCAAAGGTCAAAAATCAAAGATCAAAGGTCAAAGTTCAAAGGCCAAAGTTCAAAGGTCAAACTTCAAAGGTTAAAGTTCAAAGGTCCATGTTCAAAGGTTAAAGACCAAAGGTCAACGTGCAAAGTTCAAAGGTCAAAGGTTAAAGTTCAAAGGTCAAAGGCCAAAGTTTAAATGTCAAAGGTCAAAGGTCAAAATTAAACCTTTAGGTTAGGTAATCAAAATCAAAATCGAAATCAAAATCAAGATCAAAATCAAAACCAAAACCAAATCCGAAACCGAAACCAAAACCAAAATCAAAATCAAAATCAAAACCAAAACCAAATTCAAAATCAAAATCAAAATCAAAATCAAAATCAAAATCAAAATCAAAATCAAAATCGAAATCGAAATCAAAATCAAAATAAAAATCAAAATCGAATTCAAATTCAAAATCGCAATCGAAATCGTGTCATAATCAAAATAAAAATAAAAATCAAAATCGAATTCAAATTCAAAATCGCAATCGAAATCGTGTCATAATCAAAATAAAAAAAAAATCAAAATAAAATCAAAATCGAAATCAAAATCAAAATGAAAATCAAATTCAAAATCAAAATCAAAATCAAATTCAAAATCAAAATCGAAATCCAAATCAAAATCAAAATCAAAATCAAAAATCAAAATCAAAATCAAATGAAAAATCAAAATCGAAATCGAAATCGAAATCAAAATCAAAATCAAAATCAAATTCAAAATCAAAATTGAAGTCGAAATCGTAATCGTAATCGAAATCGAAATAAAATCAACATCAAAACCAAAACCAAAATCAAAATCAAAATCAAAATCGAAATCAAAATCAAAATCAAATTCAAAATCAAAATCAAAATCAAAATCAAAATCATAATCAAAATCAAAATCAAATTCAAAATCAAAATCAAAGTCAAAATCAAATTCAAAATCATAATCGAAACCAAAACCAAAACCAAAACTAGGTTAGGTTAGTTAGGTTATTTCAAAGGTCGAAGTTCAAAGTTCAAAGGTCAAAGTTCAAGGGTCAAAGGGCAAAGGTCAAAGGTCAAAGTTCGAAGGTCAAAGTTCAAAGGTCATAATTCAAAGGTCAAAGTTCAAAGGTGAAGGTTCAAAGGTCAAAGTTCAAAGGTCAAAGTTCAAAGTTCAAATGTAAAAGTTCAAAGGTCAACGGTCAAAGGTCAAAGGTCAAAGTCCAATGGTCAAAGTTTAAAGTTCAACGGTCAAAGGTCAAAGTTTAATGTTCAAAGTTCAAAGGTTCAAGGTCAAAGTTCAAAGTTCAAAGTTCAAAGGCCAAAGGTCAAAAATCAAAGATCAAAGGTCAAAGTTCAAAGGCCAAAGTTCAAAGGTCAAACTTCAAAGGTTAAAGTTCAAAGGTCCATGTTCAAAGGTTAAAGACCAAAGGTCAACGTGCAAAGTTCAAAGGTCAAAGGTTAAAGTTCAAAGGTCAAAGGCCAAAGTTTAAATGTCAAAGGTCAAAGGTCAAAATTAAACCTTTAGGTTAGGTAATCAAAATCAAAATCGAAATCAAAATCAAGATCAAAATCAAAACCAAAACCAAATCCGAAACCGAAACCAAAACCAAAATCAAAATCAAAATCAAAACCAAAACCAAATTCAAAATCAAAATCAAAATCAAAATCAAAATCAAAATCAAAATCAAAATCAAAATCGAAATCGAAATCAAAATCAAAATAAAAATCAAAATCGAATTCAAATTCAAAATCGCAATCGAAATCGTGTCATAATCAAAATAAAAATAAAAATCAAAATAAAATCAAAATCGAAATCAAAATCAAAATGAAAATCAAATTCAAAATCAAAATCAAAATCAAATTCAAAATCAAAATCGAAATCCAAATCAAAATCAAAATCAAAATCAAAAATCAAAATCAAAATCAAATGCAAAATCAAAATCGAAATCGAAATCGAAATCAAAATCAAAATCAAAATCAAATTCAAAATCAAAATTGAAGTCGAAATCGTAATCGTAATCGAAATCGAAATAAAATCAACATCAAAACCAAAACCAAAATCAAAATCAAAATCAAAATCGAAATCAAAATCAAAATCAAATTCAAAATCAAAATCAAAATCAAAATCAAAATCATAATCAAAATCAAAATCAAATTCAAAATCAAAATCAAAGTCAAAATCAAATTCAAAATCATAATCGAAACCAAAACCAAAACCAAAACTAGGTTAGGTTAGTTAGGTTATTTCAAAGGTCGAAGTTCAAAGTTCAAAGGTCAAAGGTTAACGGTCAAAGGTCAAAGATCAAAGGTCAAATGTCAAAGATCAAAGATCAAAGTTCAAAGGTCAATGTTCAAAGGTTAAAGTTCAAAGGTCAAAGGCCAAAGTTCAAATGTCAGAGGTCAAAGGTTAGGTTAAAATAAAAATCAAAATCGAAATCAAAATCAAAATCAAAATCAAAATCAAAATCAAGATCAAAATCAAAACCAAAACCAAATCCGAAACCGAAACCAAAACCAAAATCAAAATCAAAATCAAAACCAAAACCAAATTCAAAATCAAAATCAAAATCAAAATCAAAATCAAAATCAAAATCAAAATCAAAATCGAAATCGAAATCAAAATCAAAATAAAAATCAAAATCGAATTCAAATTCAAAATCGCAATCGAAATCGTGTCATAATCAAAATAAAAAAAAAATCAAAATAAAATCAAAATCGAAATCAAAATCAAAATGAAAATCAAATTCAAAATCAAAATCAAAATCAAATTCAAAATCAAAATCGAAATCCAAATCAAAATCAAAATCAAAATCAAAAATCAAAATCAAAATCAAATGCAAAATCAAAATCGAAATCGAAATCGAAATCAAAATCAAAATCAAAATCAAATTCAAAATCAAAATTGAAGTCGAAATCGTAATCGTAATCGAAATCGAAATAAAATCAACATCAAAACCAAAACCAAAATCAAAATCAAAATCAAAATCGAAATCAAAATCAAAATCAAATTCAAAATCAAAATCAAAATCAAAATCAAAATCATAATCAAAATCAAAATCAAATTCAAAATCAAAATCAAAGTCAAAATCAAATTCAAAATCATAATCGAAACCAAAACCAAAACCAAAACTAGGTTAGGTTAGTTAGGTTATTTCAAAGGTCGAAGTTCAAAGTTCAAAGGTCAAAGTTCAAGGGTCAAAGGGCAAAGGTCAAAGGTCAAAGTTCGAAGGTCAAAGTTCAAAGGTCATAATTCAAAGGTCAAAGTTCAAAGGTGAAGGTTCAAAGGTCAAAGTTCAAAGGTCAAAGGTCAAAGTCTAATGGTCAAAGTTTAAAGTTCAACGGTCAAAGGTCAAAGTTTAATGTTCAAAGTTCAAAGGTTCAAGGTCAAAGTTCAAAGTTCAAAGTTCAAAGGCCAAAGGTCAAAAATCAAAGATCAAAGGTCAAAGTTCAAAGGCCAAAGTTCAAAGGTCAAACTTCAAAGGTTAAAGTTCAAAGGTCCATGTTCAAAGGTTAAAGACCAAAGGTCAACGTGCAAAGTTCAAAGGTCAAAGGTTTAAGTTCAAAGGTCAAAGGCCAAAGTTTAAATGTCAAAGGTCAAAGGTCAAAATTAAACCTTTAGGTTAGGTAATCAAAATCAAAATCGAAATCAAAATCAAGATCAAAATCAAAACCAAAACCAAATCCGAAACCGAAACCAAAACCAAAATCAAAATCAAAATCAAAACCAAAACCAAATTCAAAATCAAAATCAAAATCAAAATCAAAATCAAAATCAAAATCAAAATCAAAATCGAAATCGAAATCAAAATCAAAATAAAAATCAAAATCGAATTCAAATTCAAAATCGCAATCGAAATCGTGTCATAATCAAAATAAAAATAAAAATCAAAATAAAATCAAAATCGAAATCAAAATCAAAATGAAAATCAAATTCAAAATCAAAATCAAAATCAAATTCAAAATCAAAATCGAAATCCAAATCAAAATCAAAATCAAAATCAAAAATCAAAATCAAAATCAAATGCAAAATCAAAATCGAAATCGAAATCGAAATCAAAATCAAAATCAAAATCAAATTCAAAATCAAAATTGAAGTCGAAATCGTAATCGTAATCGAAATCGAAATAAAAACAACATCAAAACCAAAACCAAAATCAAAATCAAAATCAAAATCGAAATCAAAATCAAAATCAAATTCAAAATCAAAATCAAAATCAAAATCAAAATCATAATCAAAATCAAAATCAAATTCAAAATCAAAATCAAAGTCAAAATCAAATTCAAAATCATAATCGAAACCAAAACCAAAACCAAAACTAGGTTAGGTTAGTTAGGTTATTTCAAAGGTCGAAGTTCAAAGTTCAAAGGTCAAAGTTCAAAGGTCAAAGGGCAAAGGTCAAAGGTCAAAGTTCGAAGGTCAAAGTTCAAAGGTCATAATTCAAAGGTCAAAGTTCAAAGGTGAAGGTTCAAAGGTCAAAGTTCAAAGGTCAAATGTAAAAGTTCAAAGGTCAACGGTCAAAGGTCAAAGGTCAAAGTCCAATGGTCAAAGTTTAAAGTTCAACGGTCAAAGGTCAAAGTTTAATGTTCAAAGTTCAAAGGTTCAAGGTCAAAGTTCAAAGTTCAAAGGCCAAAGGTCAAAAATCAAAGATCAAAGGTCAAAGTTCAAAGGCCAAAGTTCAAAGGTCAAACTTCAAAGGTTAAAGTTCAAAGGTCCATGTTCAAAGGTTAAAGACCAAAGGTCAACGTGCAAAGTTCAAAGGTCAAAGGTTAAAGTTCAAAGGTCAAAGGCCAAAGTTTAAATGTCAAAGGTCAAAGGTCAAAATTAAACCTTTAGGTTAGGTAATCAAAATCAAAATCGAAATCAAAATCAAAAACGAAATCAAAATCAAAATGAAAATCAAAATGAAAACCAAAACCAAATTCAAAATCAAAATCATAATCATAATCAAAATCAAAATCAAATTCAAAATCAAAATCAAAATCAAAATCAAATTCAAAATCAAAATCGAAATCGAAATCGAAATCAAAATCAAAATCAAAAATCAAAATCAAAATCAAAATCAAATGCAAAATCAAAATCGAAATCGAAATCGAAATCGAAATCGAAATCAAAATCAAAATCAATATCAAATTCAAAATCAAAATCGAAACCAAAACCAAAACTAGGTTAGGTTAGTTCAAAGGTCAAAGTTCAAAGGTCAAAGGGAAAAGGTCAAAGTTTAATGTTCAAAGTTCAAAGGTTCAAGGTCAAAGTTCAAAGTTCAAAGGTCAAAGGTCAAAAATCAAAGATCAAAGGTCAAAGTTCAAAGTTCAAAGTTCAAAGGTCAAAAATCAAAGATCAAAGGTCAAAGTTCAAAGGCCAAAGTTCAAAGGTTAAAGTTCAAAGGTCCATGTCCAAAGGTTAAAGACCAAAGGTCAACGTGCAAAGTTCAAAGGTCAAAGGTTAAAGTTCAAAGGTCAAAGGCCAAAGTTTAAATGTCAAAGGTCAAAGGTCAAAATTAAACCTTTAGGTTAGTTAATCAAAATCAAAATCGAAATCAAAATCAAAAACGAAATCAAAATCAAAATGAAAATCAAAATGAAAACCAAAACCAAATTCAAAATCAAAATCATAATCAAAATCAAAATCAAATTCAAAATCAAAATCAAAATCAAAATCAAATTCAAAATCAAAATCGAAATCGAAATCGAAATCAAAATCAAAATCAAAAATCAAAATCAAAATCAAAATCAAAATCAAATGCAAAATCAAAATCGAAACCAAAACCAAAACCAAAACTAGGTTAGGTTAGTTAGGTTAGTTCAAAGGTCAAAGTTCAAAGGTCAAAGGGAAAAATCCAAAGTTCAAGGGTCAAAGGTCGAAGTTCAAAGTTCAAAGGTCAAAGGTCAAAGGGCAAAGGTCAAAGTTCGAAGGTCAAAGTTCAAAGGTCATAATTCAAAGGTCAAAGTTCAAAGGTGAAGGTTCAAAGGTGAAGGTTCAAAGGTCAATGTTCAAAGGTCAAAGGTCAAAATTCAAAGGTCAAAGGGCAAAGGTCAAAGTTCAAAGGTCAAAGGTCAAAGTTCAAAGGTCAAAGGTCAAAGTTCAAAGGTCAAAAATCAAAGATAAAAGGTCAAAGTTCAAAGGTCAAAAATCAAAGATAAAAGGTCAAAGTTCAAAGGTCAAAGTTCAAGGGTCAAAGTTCAAAGGTTTAAGTTCAAAGGTCAAAGTTCAAAGGTCAACGTTCAATACTCAAAGTGCAAAGGTCAAAGTTCAAAGTTCAAAGGTCAAAGTTCAAAGGTCAAATATCAAACGTCAAAGTTCAAAGTTCCTTGTTCAAAGGTTAAAGACCAAAGGTCAACGTTCAAAGTTCAAAGGTCAAAGGTTAAAGTTCAAAGGTCAAAGGCCAAAGTTTAAATGTCAACGGTCAAAGGTCAAAATTAAACCTTTAGATTAGGTAATCAAAATCAAAATCGAAATCAAAATCGAAATCAAAATCGAAATCAAAATCGAAATCAAAATCAAAATCAAAATCAAAATCAAAATCAAAATCAAAATCAAAATCAAAATCAAAATCAAAACCAAAACCAAAACCAAATTCAAAATCAAAATCATAATCAAAATCAAAATCAAAATCAAAATCAAATTCAAAATCAAAATCGAAATCGAAATCAAAATCAAAATCAAAAATCAATATCAAAATCAAAATCAAAAACAAATCAAAATCAAAATCAAATTCAAAATCAAAATCAAAATCGAAATCGTAATCGAAATCGGAATCGAAATCGAAATCAAAATCAAATTCAAAATCAAAATCAAAATCAAAATCGAAATCAAAATTGAAATCGAAATCAAAATCGAAATCAAAATCGAAATCAAAATCAAAAACGAAATCAAAATCAAAATGAAAATCAAAATGAAAACCAAAACCAAATTCAAAATCGAAGTCGAAATCGTAATCGTAATCGAGATCGAAATCAAAATCAAAATCAAAATCAAAATCAAAATCAAAATCAAAATCAAAATCAAAACCAAAACCAAAACCAAATTCAAAATCAAAGTCATAATCAAAATCAAAATCAAATTCAAAATCAAAATCGAAATCGAAATCAAAATCAAAATCAAAAATCAATATCAAAATCAAAATCAAAAACAAATCAAAATCAAAATCAAAATCAAATTCAAAATCAAAATCAAAATCGAAATCGTAATAGAAATCGGAATCGAAATCGAAATCAAAATCAAATTCAAAATCAAAATCAAAATCAAAATCAAAATCAAATTCAAAATCAAAATCAAAATCAAAATCAAAATCGAAACCAAAACCAAAACCAAAACTAGGTTAGGTTAGTTCAAAGGTCAAAGTTCAAAGGTCAAAGGGCAAAATCCAAAGGTCAAAGGGCAAAATCCAAAGGTCAAAGGTCGAAGTTCAAAGGTCAAAAATCTAAGTTCAAAGGTCAAAAATCAAGTTCAAAATTCAAAGTTCAAAGGTCAAAGGTCAAAAGGCAAAGGTCAAAGGTCAAAAGGCAAAGGTCAAAGTTTAAAGTTCAAAGGTCAAAGGTCAACGTTTAATGTTCAAAGTTCAAAGGTTCAAGGTCAAAGTTCAAAGTTCAAAGTTCAAAGGTCAAAAATCAAAGATCAAAGGTCAAAGTTCAAAGACCAAAGTTCAAAGGTTAAAGTTCAAAGGTCCATGTCCAAAGGTTAAAGACCAAAGGTCAACGTGCAAAGTTCAAAGGTCAAAGGTTAAAGTTCATAGGTCAAAGGCCAAAGTTTAAATGTCAAAGGTCAAAGGTCAAAATAAAACCTTTAGGTTAGTTAATCATAATCAAAATCGAAATCAAAATCAAAAACGAAATCAAAATCAAAATGAAAATCAAAATGAAAACCAAAACCAAATTCAAAATCAAAATCATAATCAAAATCAAAATCAAATTCAAAATCAAAATCAAAATCAAAATCAAAATCAAATTCAAAATCAAAATCGAAATCGAAATCGAAATCAAAATCAAAATCAAAAATCAAAATCAAAATCAAAATCAAAATCAAATGCAAAATCAAAATCTAAATCGAAATCGAAATCAAAATCAAAATCAAAATCAAATTCAAAATCAAAATTGAAGTCGAAATCGTAATCGTAATCGAAATCGAAATAAAATCAACATCAAAACCAAAACCAAAATCAAAATCAAAATCAAAATCGAAATCAAAATCAAAATCAAATTCAAAATCAAAATCAAAATCAAAGTCAAAATCAAATTCAAAATCAAAATCGAAACTAAAACCAAAACCAAAACTAGGTTAGGTTAGTTAGGTTAGTTCAAAGGTCAAAGTTCAAAGGTCAAAGGGAAAAATCCAAAGTTCAAGGGTCAAAGGTCGAAGTTCAAAGTTCAAAGGGCAAAGGTCAAAGGGCAAAGGTCAAAGTTCAAAGGTCATAATTCAAAGGTCAAAGTTCAAAGGTGAAGGTTCAAAGGTCAATGTTCAAAGGTCAAAGGTCAAAATTCAAAGGTCAAAGGGCAAAGGTCAAAGTTCAAAGGTCAAAGGTTAACGGTCAAAGGTCAAAGATCAAAGGTCAAATGTCAAAGATCAAAGATCAAAGTTCAAAGGTCAATGTTCAAAGGTTAAAGTTCAAAGGTCAAAGGCCAAAGTTCAAATGTCAGAGGTCAAACGTTAGGTTAAAATAAAAATCAAAATCGAAATCAAAATCAAAATCAAAATCAAAATCAAAATCAAGATCAAAATCAAAACCAAAACCAAATCCGAAACCGAAACCAAAACCAAAATCAAAATCAAAATCAAAACCAAAACCAAATTCAAAATCAAAATCAAAATCAAAATCAAAATCAAAATCAAAATCAAAATCAAAATCGAAATCGAAATCAAAATCAAAATAAAAATCAAAATCGAATTCAAATTCAAAATCGCAATCGAAATCGTGTCATAATCAAAATAAAAAAAAAATCAAAATAAAATCAAAATCGAAATCAAAATCAAAATGAAAATCAAATTCAAAATCAAAATCAAAATCAAATTCAAAATCAAAATCGAAATCCAAATCAAAATCAAAATCAAAATCAAAAATCAAAATCAAAATCAAATGCAAAATCAAAATCGAAATCGAAATCGAAATCAAAATCAAAATCAAAATCAAATTCAAAATCAAAATTGAAGTCGAAATCGTAATCGTAATCGAAATCGAAATAAAATCAACATCAAAACCAAAACCAAAATCAAAATCAAAATCAAAATCGAAATCAAAATCAAAATCAAAATCAAATTCAAAATCAAAATCAAAATCAAAATCAAAATCATAATCAAAATCAAAATCAAATTCAAAATCAAAATCAAAGTCAAAATCAAATTCAAAATCATAATCGAAACCAAAACCAAAACCAAAACTAGGTTAGGTTAGTTAGGTTATTTCAAAGGTCGAAGTTCAAAGTTCAAAGGTCAAAGTTCAAGGGTCAAAGGGCAAAGGTCAAAGGTCAAAGTTCGAAGGTCAAAGTTCAAAGGTCATAATTCAAAGGTCAAAGTTCAAAGGTGAAGGTTCAAAGGTCAAAGTTCAAAGGTCAAAGTTCAAAGGTCAAATGTAAAAGTTCAAAGGTCAACGGTCAAAGGTCAAAGGTCAAAGTCTAATGGTCAAAGTTTAAAGTTCAACGGTCAAAGGTCAAAGTTTAATGTTCAAAGTTCAAAGGTTCAAGGTCAAAGTTCAAAGTTCAAAGTTCAAAGGCCAAAGGTCAAAAATCAAAGATCAAAGGTCAAAGTTCAAAGGCCAAAGTTCAAAGGTCAAACTTCAAAGGTTAAAGTTCAAAGGTCCATGTTCAAAGGTTAAAGACCAAAGGTCAACGTGCAAAGTTCAAAGGTCAAAGGTTAAAGTTCAAAGGTCAAAGGCCAAAGTTTAAATGTCAAAGGTCAAAGGTCAAAATTAAACCTTTAGGTTAGGTAATCAAAATCAAAATCGAAATCAAAATCAAGATCAAAATCAAAACCAAAACCAAATCCGAAACCGAAACCAAAACCAAAATCAAAATCAAAATCAAAACCAAAACCAAATTCAAAATCAAAATCAAAATCAAAATCAAAATCAAAATCAAAATCAAAATCAAAATCGAAATCGAAATCAAAATCAAAATAAAAATCAAAATCGAATTCAAATTCAAAATCGCAATCGAAATCGTGTCATAATCAAAATAAAAATAAAAATCAAAATAAAATCAAAATCGAAATCAAAATCAAAATGAAAATCAAATTCAAAATCAAAATCAAAATCAAATTCAAAATCAAAATCGAAATCCAAATCAAAATCAAAATCAAAATCAAAAATCAAAATCAAAATCAAATGCAAAATCAAAATCGAAATCGAAATCGAAATCAAAATCAAAATCAAAATCAAATTCAAAATCAAAATTGAAGTCGAAATCGTAATCGTAATCGAAATCGAAATAAAAACAACATCAAAACCAAAACCAAAATCAAAATCAAAATCAAAATCGAAATCAAAATCAAAATCAAATTCAAAATCAAAATCAAAATCAAAATCAAAATCATAATCAAAATCAAAATCAAATTCAAAATCAAAATCAAAGTCAAAATCAAATTCAAAATCATAATCGAAACCAAAACCAAAACCAAAACTAGGTTAGGTTAGTTAGGTTATTTCAAAGGTCGAAGTTCAAAGTTCAAAGGTCAAAGTTCAAAGGTCAAAGGGCAAAGGTCAAAGGTCAAAGTTCGAAGGTCAAAGTTCAAAGGTCATAATTCAAAGGTCAAAGTTCAAAGGTGAAGGTTCAAAGGTCAAAGTTCAAAGGTCAAATGTAAAAGTTCAAAGGTCAACGGTCAAAGGTCAAAGGTCAAAGTCCAATGGTCAAAGTTTAAAGTTCAACGGTCAAAGGTCAAAGTTTAATGTTCAAAGTTCAAAGGTTCAAGGTCAAAGTTCAAAGTTCAAAGGCCAAAGGTCAAAAATCAAAGATCAAAGGTCAAAGTTCAAAGGCCAAAGTTCAAAGGTCAAACTTCAAAGGTTAAAGTTCAAAGGTCCATGTTCAAAGGTTAAAGACCAAAGGTCAACGTGCAAAGTTCAAAGGTCAAAGGTTAAAGTTCAAAGGTCAAAGGCCAAAGTTTAAATGTCAAAGGTCAAAGGTCAAAATTAAACCTTTAGGTTAGGTAATCAAAATCAAAATCGAAATCAAAATCAAAAACGAAATCAAAATCAAAATGAAAATCAAAATGAAAACCAAAACCAAATTCAAAATCAAAATCATAATCATAATCAAAATCAAAATCAAATTCAAAATCAAAATCAAAATCAAAATCAAATTCAAAATCAAAATCGAAATCGAAATCGAAATCAAAATCAAAATCAAAAATCAAAATCAAAATCAAAATCAAATGCAAAATCAAAATCGAAATCGAAATCGAAATCGAAATCGAAATCAAAATCAAAATCAATATCAAATTCAAAATCAAAATCGAAACCAAAACCAAAACCAAAACTAGGTTAGGTTAGTTCAAAGGTCAAAGTTCAAAGTTCAAAGGTCAAAGGCCAAAGTTTAAATGTCAAAGGTCAAAGGTCAAAATTAAACCTTTAGGTTAGTTAATCAAAATCAAAATCGAAATCAAAATCAAAAACGAAATCAAAATCAAAATGAAAATCAAAATGAAAACCAAAACCAAATTCAAAATCAAAATCATAATCAAAATCAAAATCAAATTCAAAATCAAAATCAAAATCAAAATCAAATTCAAAATCAAAATCGAAATCGAAATCGAAATCAAAATCAAAATCAAAAATCAAAATCAAAATCAAAATCAAAATCAAATGCAAAATCAAAATCGAAACCAAAACCAAAACCAAAACTAGGTTAGGTTAGTTAGGTTAGTTCAAAGGTCAAAGTTCAAAGGTCAAAGGGAAAAATCCAAAGTTCAAGGGTCAAAGGTCGAAGTTCAAAGTTCAAAGGTCAAAGGTCAAAGGGCAAAGGTCAAAGTTCGAAGGTCAAAGTTCAAAGGTCATAATTCAAAGGTCAAAGTTCAAAGGTGAAGGTTCAAAGGTGAAGGTTCAAAGGTCAATGTTCAAAGGTCAAAGGTCAAAATTCAAAGGTCAAAGGGCAAAGGTCAAAGTTCAAAGGTCAAAGGTCAAAGTTCAAAGGTCAAAGGTCAAAGTTCAAAGGTCAAAAATCAAAGATAAAAGGTCAAAGTTCAAAGGTCAAAAATCAAAGATAAAAGGTCAAAGTTCAAAGGTCAAAGTTCAAGGGTCAAAGTTCAAAGGTTTAAGTTCAAAGGTCAAAGTTCAAAGGTCAACGTTCAATACTCAAAGTGCAAAGGTCAAAGTTCAAAGTTCAAAGGTCAAAGTTCAAAGGTCAAATATCAAACGTCAAAGTTCAAAGTTCCTTGTTCAAAGGTTAAAGACCAAAGGTCAACGTTCAAAGTTCAAAGGTCAAAGGTTAAAGTTCAAAGGTCAAAGGCCAAAGTTTAAATGTCAACGGTCAAAGGTCAAAATTAAACCTTTAGATTAGGTAATCAAAATCAAAATCGAAATCAAAATCGAAATCAAAATCGAAATCAAAATCGAAATCAAAATCAAAATCAAAATCAAAATCAAAATCAAAATCAAAATCAAAATCAAAATCAAAATCAAAACCAAAACCAAAACCAAATTCAAAATCAAAATCATAATCAAAATCAAAATCAAAATCAAAATCAAATTCAAAATCAAAATCGAAATCGAAATCAAAATCAAAATCAAAAATCAATATCAAAATCAAAATCAAAAACAAATCAAAATCAAAATCAAATTCAAAATCAAAATCAAAATCGAAATCGTAATCGAAATCGGAATCGAAATCGAAATCAAAATCAAATTCAAAATCAAAATCAAAATCAAAATCGAAATCAAAATTGAAATCGAAATCAAAATCGAAATCAAAATCGAAATCAAAATCAAAAACGAAATCAAAATCAAAATGAAAATCAAAATGAAAACCAAAACCAAATTCAAAATCGAAGTCGAAATCGTAATCGTAATCGAGATCGAAATCAAAATCAAAATCAAAATCAAAATCAAAATCAAAATCAAAATCAAAATCAAAACCAAAACCAAAACCAAATTCAAAATCAAAGTCATAATCAAAATCAAAATCAAATTCAAAATCAAAATCGAAATCGAAATCAAAATCAAAATCAAAAATCAATATCAAAATCAAAATCAAAAACAAATCAAAATCAAAATCAAAATCAAATTCAAAATCAAAATCAAAATCGAAATCGTAATAGAAATCGGAATCGAAATCGAAATCAAAATCAAATTCAAAATCAAAATCAAAATCAAAATCGAAACCAAAACCAAAACCAAAACCAAAACTAGGTTAGGTTAGTTCAAAGGTCAAAGTTCAAAGGTCAAAGGGCAAAATCCAAAGGTCAAAGGGCAAAATCCAAAGGTCAAAGGTCGAAGTTCAAAGGTCAAAAATCTAAGTTCAAAGGTCAAAAATCAAGTTCAAAATTCAAAGTTCAAAGGTCAAAGGTCAAAAGGCAAAGGTCAAAGGTCAAAAGGCAAAGGTCAAAGTTTAAAGTTCAAAGGTCAAAGGTCAACGTTTAATGTTCAAAGTTCAAAGGTTCAAGGTCAAAGTTCAAAGTTCAAAGTTCAAAGGTCAAAAATCAAAGATCAAAGGTCAAAGTTCAAAGACCAAAGTTCAAAGGTTAAAGTTCAAAGGTCCATGTCCAAAGGTTAAAGACCAAAGGTCAACGTGCAAAGTTCAAAGGTCAAAGGTTAAAGTTCATAGGTCAAAGGCCAAAGTTTAAATGTCAAAGGTCAAAGGTCAAAATAAAACCTTTAGGTTAGTTAATCATAATCAAAATCGAAATCAAAATCAAAAACGAAATCAAAATCAAAATGAAAATCAAAATGAAAACCAAAACCAAATTCAAAATCAAAATCATAATCAAAATCAAAATCAAATTCAAAATCAAAATCAAAATCAAAATCAAAATCAAATTCAAAATCAAAATCGAAATCGAAATCGAAATCAAAATCAAAATCAAAAATCAAAATCAAAATCAAAATCAAAATCAAATGCAAAATCAAAATCTAAATCGAAATCGAAATCAAAATCAAAATCAAAATCAAATTCAAAATCAAAATTGAAGTCGAAATCGTAATCGTAATCGAAATCGAAATAAAATCAACATCAAAACCAAAACCAAAATCAAAATCAAAATCAAAATCGAAATCAAAATCAAAATCAAATTCAAAATCAAAATCAAAATCAAAGTCAAAATCAAATTCAAAATCAAAATCGAAACTAAAACCAACACCAAAACTAGTTTAGGTTAGTTAGGTTAGTTCAAAGGTCAAAGTTCAAAGGTCAAAGGGAAAAATCCAAAGTTCAAGGGTCAAAGGTCGAAGTTCAAAGTTCAAAGGGCAAAGGTCAAAGGGCAAAGGTCAAAGTTCAAAGGTCATAATTCAAAGGTCAAAGTTCAAAGGTGAAGGTTCAAAGGTCAATGTTCAAAGGTCAAAGGTCAAAATTCAAAGGTCAAAGGGCAAAGGTCAAAGTTCAAAGGTCAAAGGTTAACGGTCAAAGGTCAAAGATCAAAGGTCAAATGTCAAAGATCAAAGATCAAAGTTCAAAGGTCAATGTTCAAAGGTTAAAGTTCAAAGGTCAAAGGCCAAAGTTCAAATGTCAGAGGTCAAACGTTAGGTTAAAATAAAAATCAAAATCGAAATCAAAATCAAAATCAAAATCAAAATCAAAATCAAGATCAAAATCAAAACCAAAACCAAATCCGAAACCGAAACCAAAACCAAAATCAAAATCAAAATCAAAACCAAAACCAAATTCAAAATCAAAATCAAAATCAAAATCAAAATCAAAATCAAAATCAAAATCAAAATCGAAATCGAAATCAAAATCAAAATAAAAATCAAAATCGAATTCAAATTCAAAATCGCAATCGAAATCGTGTCATAATCAAAATAAAAAAAAAATCAAAATAAAATCAAAATCGAAATCAAAATCAAAATGAAAATCAAATTCAAAATCAAAATCAAAATCAAATTCAAAATCAAAATCGAAATCCAAATCAAAATCAAAATCAAAATCAAAAATCAAAATCAAAATCAAATGCAAAATCAAAATCGAAATCGAAATCGAAATCAAAATCAAAATCAAAATCAAATTCAAAATCAAAATTGAAGTCGAAATCGTAATCGTAATCGAAATCGAAATAAAATCAACATCAAAACCAAAACCAAAATCAAAATCAAAATCAAAATCGAAATCAAAATCAAAATCAAATTCAAAATCAAAATCAAAATCAAAATCAAAATCATAATCAAAATCAAAATCAAATTCAAAATCAAAATCAAAGTCAAAATCAAATTCAAAATCATAATCGAAACCAAAACCAAAACCAAAACTAGGTTAGGTTAGTTAGGTTATTTCAAAGGTCGAAGTTCAAAGTTCAAAGGTCAAAGTTCAAGGGTCAAAGGGCAAAGGTCAAAGGTCAAAGTTCGAAGGTCAAAGTTCAAAGGTCATAATTCAAAGGTCAAAGTTCAAAGGTGAAGGTTCAAAGGTCAAAGTTCAAAGGTCAAAGTTCAAAGGTCAAATGTAAAAGTTCAAAGGTCAACGGTCAAAGGTCAAAGGTCAAAGTCTAATGGTCAAAGTTTAAAGTTCAACGGTCAAAGGTCAAAGTTTAATGTTCAAAGTTCAAAGGTTCAAGGTCAAAGTTCAAAGTTCAAAGTTCAAAGGCCAAAGGTCAAAAATCAAAGATCAAAGGTCAAAGTTCAAAGGCCAAAGTTCAAAGGTCAAACTTCAAAGGTTAAAGTTCAAAGGTCCATGTTCAAAGGTTAAAGACCAAAGGTCAACGTGCAAAGTTCAAAGGTCAAAGGTTAAAGTTCAAAGGTCAAAGGCCAAAGTTTAAATGTCAAAGGTCAAAGGTCAAAATTAAACCTTTAGGTTAGGTAATCAAAATCAAAATCGAAATCAAAATCAAGATCAAAATCAAAACCAAAACCAAATCCGAAACCGAAACCAAAACCAAAATCAAAATCAAAATCAAAACCAAAACCAAATTCAAAATCAAAATCAAAATCAAAATCAAAATCAAAATCAAAATCAAAATCGAAATCGAAATCAAAATCAAAATAAAAATCAAAATCGAATTCAAATTCAAAATAGCAATCGAAATCGTGTCATAATCAAAATAAAAATAAAAATCAAAATAAAATCAAAATCGAAATCAAAATCAAAATGAAAATCAAATTCAAAATCAAAATCAAAATCAAATTCAAAATCAAAATCGAAATCCAAATCAAAATCAAAATCAAAATCAAAAATCAAAATCAAAATCAAATGCAAAATCAAAATCGAAATCGAAATCGAAATCAAAATCAAAATCAAAATCAAATTCAAAATCAAAATTGAAGTCGAAATCGTAATCGTAATCGAAATCGAAATAAAAACAACATCAAAACCAAAACCAAAATCAAAATCAAAATCAAAATCGAAATCAAAATCAAAATCAAATTCAAAATCAAAATCAAAATCAAAATCAAAATCATAATCAAAATCAAAATCAAATTCAAAATCAAAATCAAAGTCAAAATCAAATTCAAAATCATAATCGAAACCAAAACCAAAACCAAAACTAGGTTAGGTTAGTTAGGTTATTTCAAAGGTCGAAGTTCAAAGTTCAAAGGTCAAAGTTCAAAGGTCAAAGGGCAAAGGTCAAAGGTCAAAGTTCGAAGGTCAAAGTTCAAAGGTCATAATTCAAAGGTCAAAGTTCAAAGGTGAAGGTTCAAAGGTCAAAGTTCAAAGGTCAAATGTAAAAGTTCAAAGGTCAACGGTCAAAGGTCAAAGGTCAAAGTCCAATGGTCAAAGTTTAAAGTTCAACGGTCAAAGGTCAAAGTTTAATGTTCAAAGTTCAAAGGTTCAAGGTCAAAGTTCAAAGTTCAAAGGCCAAAGGTCAAAAATCAAAGATCAAAGGTCAAAGTTCAAAGGCCAAAGTTCAAAGGTCAAACTTCAAAGGTTAAAGTTCAAAGGTCCATGTTCAAAGGTTAAAGACCAAAGGTCAACGTGCAAAGTTCAAAGGTCAAAGGTTAAAGTTCAAAGGTCAAAGGCCAAAGTTTAAATGTCAAAGGTCAAAGGTCAAAATTAAACCTTTAGGTTAGGTAATCAAAATCAAAATCGAAATCAAAATCAAAAACGAAATCAAAATCAAAATGAAAATCAAAATGAAAACCAAAACCAAATTCAAAATCAAAATCATAATCATAATCAAAATCAAAATCAAATTCAAAATCAAAATCAAAATCAAAATCAAATTCAAAATCAAAATCGAAATCGAAATCGAAATCAAAATCAAAATCAAAAATCAAAATCAAAATCAAAATCAAATGCAAAATCAAAATCGAAATCGAAATCGAAATCGAAATCGAAATCAAAATCAAAATCAATATCAAATTCAAAATCAAAATCGAAACCAAAACCAAAACCAAAACTAGGTTAGGTTAGTTCAAAGGTCAAAGTTCAAAGGTCAAAGGGAAAAGGTCAAAGTTTAATGTTCAAAGTTCAAAGGTTCAAGGTCAAAGTTCAAAGTTCAAAGGTCAAAGGTCAAAAATCAAAGATCAAAGGTCAAAGTTCAAAGTTCAAAGTTCAAAGGTCAAAAATCAAAGATCAAAGGTCAAAGTTCAAAGGCCAAAGTTCAAAGGTTAAAGTTCAAAGGTCCATGTCCAAAGGTTAAAGACCAAAGGTCAACGTGCAAAGTTCAAAGTTCAAAGGTTAAAGTTCAAAGGTCAAAGGCCAAAGTTTAAATGTCAAAGGTCAAAGGTCAAAATTAAACCTTTAGGTTAGTTAATCAAAATCAAAATCGAAATCAAAATCAAAAACGAAATCAAAATCAAAATGAAAATCAAAATGAAAACCAAAACCAAATTCAAAATCAAAATCATAATCAAAATCAAAATCAAATTCAAAATCAAAATCAAAATCAAAATCAAATTCAAAATCAAAATCGAAATCGAAATCGAAATCAAAATCAAAATCAAAAATCAAAATCAAAATCAAAATCAAAATCAAATGCAAAATCAAAATCGAAACCAAAACCAAAACCAAAACTAGGTTAGGTTAGTTAGGTTAGTTCAAAGGTCAAAGTTCAAAGGTCAAAGGGAAAAATCCAAAGTTCAAGGGTCAAAGGTCGAAGTTCAAAGTTCAAAGGTCAAAGGTCAAAGGGCAAAGGTCAAAGTTCAAAGGTCATAATTCAAAGGTCAAAGTTCAAAGGTGAAGGTTCAAAGGTCAATGTTCAAAGGTCAAAGGTCAAAATTCAAAGGTCAAAGGGCAAAGGTCAAAGTTCAAAGGTCAAAGGTCAAAGTTCAAAGGTCAAAGGTCAAAGTTCAAAGGTCAAAAATCAAAGATAAAAGGTCAAAGTTCAAAGGTCAAAAATCAAAGATAAAAGGTCAAAGTTCAAAGGTCAAAGTTCAAAGGTTAAAGTTCAAAGGTCAAAGGCCAAAGTTTAAATGTCAACGGTCAAAGGTCAAAATTAAACCTTTAGATTAGGTAATCAAAATCAAAATCGAAATCAAAATCGAAATCAAAATCGAAATCAAAATCAAAATCAAAATCAAAATCAAAATCAAAATCAAAATCAAAATCAAAATCAAAATCAAAACCAAAATCAAAATCAAAATCAAAATCAAAATCAAATTCAAAATCAAAATCGAAATCGAAATCAAAATCAAAATCAAAAATCAATATCAAAATCAAAATCAAAAACAAATCAAAATCAAAATCAAATTCAAAATCAAAATCAAAATCGAAATCGTAATCGAAATCGGAATCGAAATCGAAATCAAAATCAAATTCAAAATCAAAATCAAAATCAAAATCGAAATCAAAATTGAAATCGAAATCAAAATCGAAATCAAAATCGAAATCAAAATCAAAAACGAAATCAAAATCAAAATGAAAATCAAAATGAAAACCAAAACCAAATTCAAAATCGAAGTCGAAATCGTAATCGTAATCGAGATCGAAATCAAAATCAAAATCAAAATCAAAATCAAAATCAAAATCAAAATCAAAATCAAAACCAAAACCAAAACCAAATTCAAAATCAAAATCATAATCAAAATCAAAATCAAAATCAAAATCAAATTCAAAATCAAAATCGAAATCGAAATCAAAATCAAAATCAAAAATCAATATCAAAATCAAAATCAAAAACAAATCAAAATCAAAATCAAATTCAAAATCAAAATCAAAATCGAAATCGTAATCGAAATCGGAATCGAAATCGAAATCAAAATCAAATTCAAAATCAAAATCAAAATCAAAATCGAAATCAAAATTGAAATCGAAATCAAAATCGAAATCAAAATCGAAATCAAAATCAAAAACGAAATCAAAATCAAAATGAAAATCAAAATGAAAACCAAAACCAAATTCAAAATCGAAGTCGAAATCGTAATCGTAATCGAGATCGAAATCAAAATCAAAATCAAAATCAAAATCAAAATCAAAATCAAAATCAAAATCAAAACCAAAACCAAAACCAAATTCAAAATCAAAGTCATAATCAAAATCAAAATCAAATTCAAAATCAAAATCGAAATCGAAATCAAAATCAAAATCAAAAATCAATATCAAAATCAAAATCAAAAACAAATCAAAATCAAAATCAAAATCAAATTCAAAATCAAAATCAAAATCGAAATCGTAATAGAAATCGGAATCGAAATCGAAATCAAAATCAAATTCAAAATCAAAATCAAAATCAAAATCAAAATCAAATTCAAAATCAAAATCAAAATCAAAATCAAAATCGAAACCAAAACCAAAACCAAAACTAGGTTAGGTTAGTTCAAAGGTCAAAGTTCAAAGGTCAAAGGGCAAAATCCAAAGGTCAAAGGGCAAAATCCAAAGGTCAAAGGTCGAAGTTCAAAGGTCAAAAATCTAAGTTCAAAGGTCAAAAATCAAGTTCAAAATTCAAAGTTCAAAGGTCAAAGGTCAAAAGGCAAAGGTCAAAGGTCAAAAGGCAAAGGTCAAAGTTTAAAGTTCAAAGGTCAATGGTCAACGTTTAATGTTCAAAGTTCAAAGGTTCAAGGTCAAAGTTCAAAGTTCAAAGTTCAAAGGTCAAAAATCAAAGATCAAAGGTCAAAGTTCAAAGTACAAAGTTCAAAGGTCAAAAATCAAAGATCAAAGGTCAAAGTTCAAAGACCAAAGTTCAAAGGTTAAAGTTCAAAGGTCCATGTCCAAAGGTTAAAGACCAAAGGTCAACGTGCAAAGTTCAAAGGTCAAAGGTTAAAGTTCATAGGTCAAAGGCCAAAGTTTAAATGTCAAAGGTCAAAGGTCAAAATAAAACCTTTAGGTTAGTTAATCATAATCAAAATCGAAATCAAAATCAAAAACGAAATCAAAATCAAAATGAAAATCAAAATGAAAACCAAAACCAAATTCAAAATCAAAATCATAATCAAAATCAAAATCAAATTCAAAATCAAAATCAAAATCAAAATCAAAATCAAATTCAAAATCAAAATCGAAATCGAAATCGAAATCAAAATCAAAATCAAAAATCAAAATCAAAATCAAAATCAAAATCAAATGCAAAATCAAAATCTAAATCGAAATCGAAATCAAAATCAAAATCAAAATCAAATTCAAAATCAAAATTGAAGTCGAAATCGTAATCGTAATCGAAATCGAAATAAAATCAACATCAAAACCAAAACCAAAATCAAAATCAAAATCAAAATCGAAATCAAAATCAAAATCAAATTCAAAATCAAAATCAAAATCAAAGTCAAAATCAAATTCAAAATCAAAATCGAAACCAAAACCAAAACCAAAACTAGGTTAGGTTAGTTAGGTTAGTTCAAAGGTCAAAGTTCAAAGGTCAAAGGGAAAAATCCAAAGTTCAAGGGTCAAAGGTCGAAGTTCAAAGTTCAAAGGGCAAAGGTCAAAGGGCAAAGGTCAAAGTTCAAAGGTCATAATTCAAAGGTCAAAGTTCAAAGGTGAAGGTTCAAAGGTCAATGTTCAAAGGTCAAAGGTCAAAATTCAAAGGTCAAAGGGCAAAGGTCAAAGTTCAAAGGTCAAAGGTCAAAGTTCAAAGGTCAAAAATCAAAGATAAAAGGTCAAAGTTCAAAGGTCAAAATCAAAGATAAAAGGTCAAAGTTCAAAGGTCAAAGTTCAAGGGTCAAAGTTCAAAGGTTTAAGTTCAAAGGTCAAAGTTCAAAGGCGAAAGTTCAAAGGTCAAAGGGTAAAGGTCAACGTTTGAAGGTCAAAATTCAATGGTCAAACTTCAAATGTCAAAGGCCAAAGGTCAAATGTTAAAGTTCAAAGGGCAAAGGTCAAAGTTAAAAGGTCAAAGGTCAAAGTTCAAAAGTCAAAGTTCAAAGGTCCATGTTCAAAGGTTAAAGTTCAAAGGTCCATGTTCAAAGGTTAAAGACCAAAGGTCAAAGTTCAAAGTTCAAAGGTCAAAGGTTAAAGTTCAAAGGTCAAATGCCAAAGTTTAAATGTCACAGGTCAAAGGTCAAAATTAAACCTTTAGGTTAGGTAATCAAAATCAAAATCGAAATCAAAATCAAAAACGAAATTAAAATCAAATTCAAAATCAAAATCGAAATCGAAATCAAAATCAAAATCAAAAATCAAAATGAAAATGAAATTCAAAATCAAAATTGAAGTCGAAATCGTAATCGTAATCGAAATCGAAATCAAAATCAAAATAAAAATCAAAATCAAAATCAAAACCAAAACCAAAACCAAATTCAAAATCAAAATCATAATCAAAATCAAAATCAAATTCAAAATCAAAATCGAAATCGAAATCAAAATCAAAATCAAAAATCAATATCAAAATCAAAATCAAAATCAAAATCAAAATCGAAATCAAAACCAAAACCAAAACTAGGTTAGGTTAGTTAGGTTAGTTCAAAGGTCAAAGTTCAAAGGTCAAAGGGAAAAATCCAAAGTTCAAGGGTCAAAGGTCGAAGTTCAAAGTTCAAAGGGCAAAGGTCAAAGGGCAAAGGTCAAAGGTCATAATTCAAAGGTCAAAGTTCAAAGGTGAAGGTTCAAAGGTCAATGTTTAAAGGTCAAAGGTCAAAGTTCAAAGGTCGAAGGTCAAAGTTCAAAGGTCAAAAATCAAAGATAAAAGGTCAAAGTTCAAAGGTCAAACATCAAAGATAAAAGGTCAAAGTTCAAAGGTCAAAGTTCAAGGGTCAAAGTTCAAAGGTTTAAGTTCAAAGGTCAAAGTTCAAAGGTCAACGTTCAATACTCAAAGTGCAAAGGTCAAAGTTCAAAGTTCAAAGGTCAAAGTTCAAAGGTCAAATATTTAACGTCAAAGTTCAAAGTTCCTTGTTCAAAGGTTAAATACCAAAGGTCAACGTTCAAAGTTCAAAGGTCAAAGGTTAAAGTTCAAAAGTCAAAGGCCAAAGTTTAAATGTCAAAGGTCAAAGGTCAAAATTAAACCTTTAGATTAGGTAATCAAAATCAAAATCGAAATCAAAATCGAAATCAAAATCGAAATCAAAATCGAAATCAAAATCGAAATCAAAATCGAAATCAAAATCAAAAACGAAATCAAAATCAAAATGAAAATCAAAATGAAAACCAAAACCAAATTCAAAATCGAAGTCGAAATCGTAATCGTAATCGAGATCGAAATCAAAATCAAAATCAAAATCAAAATCAAAATCAAAATCAAAATCAAAATCAAAATCAAAACCAAAACCAAAACCAAATTCAAAATCAAAATCGAAATCAAAATCAAATTCAAAATCAAAATCAAAATCAAAATCGAAATCAAAATCGAAATCGAAATCAAAATCGAAATCAAAATCGAAATCAAAATCAAAAACGAAATCAAAATCAAAATGAAAATCAAAATGAAAACCAAAACCAAATTCAAAATCGAAGTCGAAATCGTAATCGTAATCGAGATCGAAATCAAAATCAAAATCAAAATCAAAATCAAAATCAAAATCAAAATCAAAATCAAAACCAAAACCAAAACCAAATTCAAAATCAAAGTCATAATCAAAATCAAAATCAAATTCAAAATCAAAATCGAAATCGAAATCAAAATCAAAATCAAAATCAAAAATCAATATCAAAATCAAAATCAAAAACAAATCAAAATCAAAATCAAAATCAAATTCAAAATCAAAATCAAAATCGAAATCGTAATAGAAATCGGAATCGAAATCGAAATCAAAATCAAATTCAAAATCAAAATCAAAATCAAAATCAAAATCAAATTCAAAATCAAAATCAAAATCAAAATCAAAATCAAAATCGAAACCAAAACCAAAACCAAAACTAGGTTAGGTTAGTTCAAAGGTCAAAGTTCAAAGGTCAAAGGGCAAAATCCAAAGGTCAAAGGTCGAAGTTCAAAGGTCAAAAATCTAAGTTCAAAGGTCAAAAATCAAGTTCAAAATTCAAAGCTCAAAGGTCAAAGGTCAAAAGGCAAAGGTCAAAGGTCAAAAGGCAAAGGTCAAAGTTTAAAGTTCAAAGGTCAAAGGTCAAAGTTTAATGTTCAAAGTTCAAAGGTTCAAGGTCAAAGTTCAAAGTTCAAAGGTAAAGGTCAAAAATCAAAGATCAAAGGTCAAAGTTCAAAGTTCAAAGTTCAAAGTTCAAAGTTCAAAGGTCAAAAATCAAAGATCAAAGGTCAAAGTTCAAAGACCAAAGTTCAAAGGTTAAAGTTCAAAGGTCCATGTCCAAAGGTTAAAGACCAAAGGTCAACGTGCAAAGTTCAAAGGTCAAAGGTTAAAGTTCAAAGGTCAAAGGCCAAAGTTTAAATGTCAAAGGTCAAAGGTCAAAATAAAACCTTTAGGTTAGTTAATCATAATCAAAATCGAAATAAAAATCAAAAACGAAATCAAAATCAAAATGAAAATCAAAATGAAAACCAAAACCAAATTCAAAATCAAAATCATAATCAAAATCAAAATCAAATTCAAAATCAAAATCAAAATCAAAATCAAAATCAAATTCAAAATCAAAATCGAAATCGAAATCGAAATCAAAATCAAAATCAAAAATCAAAATCAAAATCAAAATCAAAATCAAATGCAAAATCAAAATCTAAATCGAAATCGAAATCAAAATCAAAATCAAAATCAAATTCAAAATCAAAATTGAAGTCGAAATCGTAATCGTAATCGAAATCGAAATAAAATCAACATCAAAACCAAAACCAAAATCAAAATCAAAATCAAAATCGAAATCAAAATCAAAATCAAATTCAAAATCAAAATCAAAATCAAAGTCAAAATCAAATTCAAAATCAAAATCGAAACCAAAACCAAAACCAAAACTAGGTTAGGTTAGTTAGGTTAGTTCAAAGGTCAAAGTTCAAAGGTCAAAGGGAAAAATCCAAAGTTCAAGGGTCAAAGTTCGAAGTTCAAAGTTCAAAGGGCAAAGGTCAAAGGGCAAAGGTCAAAGTTCAAAGGTCATAATTCAAAGGTGAAGGTTCAAAGGTCAATGTTCAAAGGTCAAAGGTCAAAATTCAAAGGTCAAAGGGCAAAGGTCAAAGTTCAAAGGTCAAAGGTCAAAGTTCAAAGGTCAAAAATCAAAGATAAAAGGTCAAAGTTCAAAGGTCAAAAATCAAAGATAAAAGGTCAAAGTTCAAAGGTCAAAGTTCAAAGGTTTAAGTTCAAAGGTCAAAGTTGAAAGGCGAAAGTTCAAAGGTCAAAGGGTAAAGGTCAACGTTTGAAGGTCAAAATTCAATGGTCAAACTTCAAATGTCAAAGGCCAAAGGTCAAATGTTAAAGTTCAAAGGGCAAAGGTCAAAGTTAAAAGGTCAAAGGTCAAAGTTCAAAAGTCAAAGTTCAAAGGTCCATGTTCAAAGGTTAAAGTTCAAAGGTCCATGTTCAAAGGTTAAAGACCAAAGGTCAAAGTTCAAAGTTCAAAGGTCAAAGGTTAAAGTTCAAAGGTCAAATGCCAAAGTTTAAATGTCACAGGTCAAAGGTCAAAATTAAACCTTTAGGTTAGGTAATCAAAATCAAAATCGAAATCAAAATCAAAATCAAAATCAAAGTCAAAATCAAATTCAAAATCAAAATCGAAACCAAAACCAAAACCAAAACTAGGTTAGGTTAGTTAGGTTAGTTCAAAGGTCAAAGTTCAAAGGTCAAAGGGAAAAATCCATAGTTCAAGGGTCAAAGGTCAAAGGGCAAAGGTCAAAGTTCAAAGGTCATAATTCAAAGGTCAAAGTTCAAAGGTGAAGGTTCAAAGGTCAATGTTCAAAGGTCAAAGGTCAAAATTCAAAGGTCAAAGGGCAAAGGTCAAAGTTCAAAGGTCAAAGGTCAAAGTTCAAAGGTCAAAAATCAAAGATAAAAGGTCAAAGTTCAAAGGTCAAACATCAAAGATAAAAGGTCAAAGTTCAAAGGTCAAAGTTCAAGGGTCAAAGTTCAAAGGTTTAAGTTCAAAGGTCAAAGTTCAAAGGTCAACGTTCAATACTCAAAGTGCAAAGGTCAAAGTTCAAAGTTCAAAGGTCAAAGTTCAAAGGTCAAATATCAAACGTCAAAGTTCAAAGTTCCTTGTTCAAAGGTTAAAGACCAAAGGTCAACGTTCAAAGTTCAAAGGTCAAAGGTTAAAGTTCAAAGGTCAAAGGCCAAAGTTTAAATGTCAAAGGTCAAAGGTCAAAATTAAACCTTTAGATTAGGTAATCAAAATCAAAATCGAAATCAAAATCGAAATCAAAATCGAAATCAAAATCGAAATCAAAATCGAAATCAAAATCAAAAACGAAATCAAAATCAAAATGAAAATCAAAATGAAAACCAAAACCAAATTCAAAATCGAAGTCGAAATCGTAATCGTAATCGAGATCGAAATCAAAATCAAAATCAAAATCAAAATCAAAATCAAAATCAAAATCAAAATCAAAATCAAAACCAAAACCAAAACCAAATTCAAAATCAAAATCGAAATCAAAATCAAATTCAAAATCAAAATCAAAATCAAAATCGAAATCAAAATCGAAATCGAAATCAAAATCGAAATCAAAATCGAAATCAAAATCAAAAACGAAATCAAAATCAAAATGAAAATCAAAATGAAAACCAAAACCAAATTCAAAATCGAAGTCGAAATCGTAATCGTAATCGAGATCGAAATCAAAATCAAAATCAAAATCAAAATCAAAATCAAAATCAAAATCAAAACCAAAACCAAAACCAAATTCAAAATCAAAGTCATAATCAAAATCAAAATCAAATTCAAAATCAAAATCGAAATCGAAATCAAAATCAAAATCAAAAATCAATATCAAAATCAAAATCAAAAACAAATCAAAATCAAAATCAAAATCAAATTCAAAATCAAAATCAAAATCGAAATCGTAATAGAAATCGGAATCGAAATCGAAATCAAAATCAAATTCAAAATCAAAATCAAAATCAAAATCAAAATCAAAATCAAATTCAAATTCAAAATCAAAATCAAAATCAAAATCGAAACCAAAACCAAAACCAAAACTAGGTTAGGTTAGTTCAAAGGTCAAAGTTCAAAGGTCAAAGGGCAAAATCCAAAGGTCAAAGGTCGAAGTTCTAAGGTCAAAAATCTAAGTTCAAAGGTCAAAAATCAAGTTCAAACTTCAAAGTTCAAAGGTCAAAGGTCAAAAGGCAAAGGTCAAAGGTCAAAAGGCAAAGGTCAAAGTTTAAAGTTCAAAGGTCAAAGGTCAAAGTTTAATGTTCAAAGTTCAAAGGTTCAAGGTCAAAGTTCAAAGTTCAAAGGTCAAAGGTCAAAAATCAAAGATCAAAGGTCAAAGTTCAAAGTTCAAAGTTCAAAGTTCAAAGGTCAAAAATCAAAGATCAAAGGTTAAAGTTCAAAGGTCCATGTCCAAAGGTTAAAGACCAAAGGTCAACGTGCAAAGTTCAAAGGTCAAAGGTTAAAGTTCAAAGGTCAAAGGCCAAAGTTTAAATGTCAAAGGTCAAAGGTCAAAATAAAACCTTTAGGTTAGTTAATCATAATCAAAATCGAAATCAAAATCAAAAACGAAATCAAAATCAAAATGAAAATCAAAATGAAAACCAAAACCAAATTCAAAATCAAAATCATAATCCAAATCAAAATCAAATTCAAAATCAAAATCAAAATCAAAATCAAAATCAAATTCAAAATCAAAATCGAAATCGAAATCGAAATCAAAATCAAAATCAAAAATCAAAATCAAAATCAAAATCAAAATCAAATGCAAAATCAAAATCAAAATCGAAATCGAAATCAAAATCAAAATCAAAATCAAATTCAAAATCAAAATTGAAGTCGAAATCGTAATCGTAATCGAAATCGAAATAAAATCAACATCAAAACCAAAACCAAAATCAAAATCAAAATCAAAATCGAAATCAAAATCAAAATCAAATTCAAAATCAAAATCAAAATCAAAGTCAAAATCAAATTCAAAATCAAAATCGAAACCAAAACCAAAACCAAAACTAGGTTAGGTTAGTTAGGTTAGTTCAAAGGTCAAAGTTCAAAGGTCAAAGGGAAAAATCCAAAGTTCAAGGGTCAAAGGTCGAAGTTCAAAGTTCAAAGGGCAAAGGTCAAAGGGCAAAGGTCAAAGTTCAAAGGTCATAATTCAAAGGTCAAAGTTCAAAGGTGAAGGTTCAAAGGTCAATGTTCAAAGGTCAAAGGTCAAAATTCAAAGGTCAAAGGGCAAAGGTCAAAGTTCAAAGGTCAAAGGTCAAAGTTCAAAGGTCAAAAATCAAAGATAAAAGGTCAAAGTTCAAAGGTCAAAAATCAAAGATAAAAGGTCAAAGTTCAAAGGTCAAAGTTCAAGGGTCAAAGTTCAAAGGTTTAAGTTTAAAGGTCAAAGTTCAAAGGCGAAAGTTCAAAGGTCAAAGGGTAAAGGTCAACGTTTGAAGGTCAAAATTCAATTGTCAAACTTCAAATGTCAAAGGCCAAAGGTCAAATGTTAAAGTTCAAAGGGCAAAGGGCAAAGTTAAAAGGTCAAAGGTCAAAGTTCAAAAGTCAAAGTTCAAAGGTCCATGTTCAAAGGTTAAAGTTCAAAGGTCCATGTTCAAAGGTTAAAGACCAAAGGTCAAAGTTCAAAGTTCAAAGGTCAAAGGTTAAAGTTCAAAGGTCAAATGCCAAAGTTTAAATGTCACAGGTCAAAGGTCAAAATTAAACCTTTAGGTTAGGTAATCAAAATCAAAATCGAAATCAAAATCAAAAACGAAATTAAAATCAAAATGAAAATCAAAATGAAAACCAAAACCAAATTCAAAATCAAAATCATAATCAAAATCAAAATCAAATTCAAAATCAAAATCAAAATCAAATTCAAAATCAAAATCGAAATCGAAATCGAAATCAAAATCAAAATCAAAAATCAAAATCAAAATCAAAATCAAATGCAAAATCAAAATCTTAATCGAAATCGAAATCAAAATCAAAATCAAAATCAAATTCAAAATCAAAATTGAAGTCGAAATCGTAATCGTAATCGAAATCGAAATAAAATCAACATCAAAACCAAAACCAAAATCAAAATCAAAATCAAAATCGAAATCAAAATCAAAATCAAATTCAAAATCAAAATCAAAATCAAAGTCAAAATCAAATTCAAAATCAAAATCGAAACCAAAACCAAAACCAAAACTAGGTTAGGTTAGTTAGGTTAGTTCAGAGGTCAAAGTTCAAAGGTCAAAGGGAAAAATCCAAAGTTCAAGGGTCAAAGGTCGAAGTTCAAAGTTCAAAGGGCAAAGGTCATAATTCAAAGGTCAAAGTTCAAAGGTGAAGGTTCAAAGGTCAATGTTCAAAGGTCAAAGGTCAAAATTCAAAGGTCAAAGGGCAAAGGTCAAAGTTCAAAGGTCAAAGGTCAAAGTTCAAAGGTCAAAAATCAAAGATAAAAGGTCAAAGTTCAAAGGTCAAAAATCAAAGATAAAAGGTCAAAGTTCAAAGGTCAAAGTTCAAAGGTTTAAGTTCAAAGGTCAAAGTTCAAAGGCGAAAGTTCAAAGGTCAAAGGGTAAAGGTCAACGTTTGAAGGTCAAAATTCAATGGTCAAACTTCAAATGTCAAAGGCCAAAGGTCAAATGTTAAAGTTCAAAGGGCAAAGGTCAAAGTTAAAAGGTCAAAGGTCAAAGTTCAAAAGTCAAAGTTCAAAGGTACATGTTCAAATGTTAAAGTTCAAAGGTCCATGTTCAAAGGTTAAAGACCAAAGGTCAAAGTTCAAAGTTCAAAGGTCAAAGGTTAAAGTTCAAAGGTCAAATGCCAAAGTTTAAATGTCACAGGTCAAAGGTCAAAATTAAACCTTTAGATTAGGTAATCAAAATCAAAATCGAAATCAAAATCGAAATCAAAATCGAAATCAAAATCGAAATCAAAATCGAAATCAAAATCAAAAACGAAATCAAAATCAAAATGAAAATCAAAATGAAAACCAAAACCAAATTCAAAATCGAAGTCGAAATCGTAATCGTAATCGAGATCGAAATCAAAATCAAAATCAAAATCAAAATCAAAATCAAAATCAAAATCAAAATCAAAATCAAAATCAAAACCAAAACCAAAACCAAATTCAAAATCAAAATCGAAATCAAAATCAAATTCAAAATCAAAATCAAAATCAAAATCGAAATCAAAATCGAAATCGAAATCAAAATCGAAATCAAAATCGAATTCAAAATCAAAAACGAAATCAAAATCAAAATGAAAATCAAAATGAAAACCAAAACCAAATTCAAAATCGAAGTCGAAATCGTAATCGTAATCGAGATCGAAATCAAAATCAAAATCAAAATCAAAATCAAAATCAAAATCAAAATCAAAACCAAAACCAAAACCAAATTCAAAATCAAAGTCATAATCAAAATCAAAATCAAATTCAAAATCAAAATCGAAATCGAAATCAAAATCAAAATCAAAAATCAATATCAAAATCAAAATCAAAAACAAATCAAAATCAAAATCAAAATCAAAATCAAATTCAAAATCAAAATCAAAATCGAAATCGTAATAGAAATCGGAATCGAAATCGAAATCAAAATCAAATTCAAAATCAAAATCAAAATCAAAATCAAAATCAAAATCAAATTCAAAATCAAAATCAAAATCAAAATCAAAATCGAAACCAAAACCAAAACCAAAACTAGGTTAGGTTAGTTCAAAGGTCAAAGTTCAAAGGTCAAAGGGCAAAATCCAAAGGTCAAAGGTCGAAGTTCAAAGGTCAAAAATCTAAGTTCAAAGGTCAAAAATCAAGTTCAAAATTCAAAGTTCAAAGGTCAAAGGTCAAAAGGCAAAGGTCAAAGGTCAAAAGGCAAAGGTCAAAGTTTAAAGTTCAAAGGTCAAAGGTCAAAGTTTAATGTTCAAAGTTCAAAGGTTCAAGGTCAAAGTTCAAAGTTCAAAGGTCAAAGGTCAAAAATCAAAGATCAAAGGTCAAAGTTCAAAGTTCAAAGTTCAAAGTTCAAAGTTCAAAGGTCAAAAATCAAAGATCAAAGGTTAAAGTTCAAAGGTCCATGTCCAAAGGTTAAAGACCAAAGGTCAACGTGCAAAGTTCAAAGGTCAAAGGTTAAAGTTCAAAGGTCAAAGGCCAAAGTTTAAATGTCAAAGGTCAAAGGTCAAAATAAAACCTTTAGGTTAGTTAATCATAATCAAAATCGAAATCAAAATCAAAAACGAAATCAAAATCAAAATGAAAATCAAAATGAAAACCAAAACCAAATTCAAGATCAAAATCATAATCAAAATCAAAATCAAATTCAAAATCAAAATCAAAATCAAAATCAAAATCAAATTCAAAATCAAAATCGAAATCGAAATCGAAATCAAAATCAAAATCAAAATCAAAAATCAAAATCAAAATCAAATTCAAAATCAAAATCAAAATCGAAACCAAAACCAAAACCAAAACTAGGTTAGGTTAGTTCAAAGGTCAAAGTTCAAAGGCCAAAGGGCAAAATCCAAAGGTCAAAGGTCGAAGTTCAAAGGTCAAAAATCTAAGTTCAAAGGTCAAAAATCAAGTTCAAAATTCAAAGTTCAAAGGTCAAAGGTCAAAAGGCAAAGGTCAAAGGTCAAAAGGCAAAGGTCAAAGTTTAAAGGTCAAAGGTCAAAGGTCAAAGTTTAATGTTCAAAGTTCAAAGGTTCAAGGTCAAAGTTCAAAGTTCAAAGGTCAAAGGTCAAAAATCAAAGATCAAAGGTCAAAGTTCAAAGTTCAAAGTTCAAAGTTCAAAGGTCAAAAATCAAAGATCAAAGGTTAAAGTTCAAAGGTCCATGTCCAAAGGTTAAAGACCAAAGGTCAACGTGCAAAGTTCAAAGGTCAAAGGTTAAAGTTCAAAGGTCAAAGGCCAAAGTTTAAATGTCAAAGGTCAAAGGTCAAAATAAAACCTTTAGGTTAGTTAATCATAATCAAAATCGAAATCAAAATCAAAAACGAAATCAAAATCAAAATGAAAATCAAAATGAAAACCAAAACCAAATTCAAAATCAAAATCATAATCAAAATCAAAATCAAATTCAAAATCAAAATCAAAATCAAAATCAAAATCAAATTCAAAATCAAAATCGAAATCGAAATCGAAATCAAAATCAAAATCAAAATCAAAAATCAAAATCAAAATCAAAATCAAAATCAAATGCAAAATCAAAATCAAAATCGAAATCGAAATCAAAATCAAAATCAAAATCAAATTCAAAATCAAAATTGAAGTCGAAATCGTAATCGTAATCGAAATCGAAATAAAATCAACATCAAAACCAAAACCAAAATCAAAATCAAAATCAAAATCGAAATCAAAATCAAAATCAAATTCAAAATCAAAATCAAAATCAAAGTCAAAATCAAATTCAAAATCAAAATCGAAACCAAAACCAAAACCAAAACTAGGTTAGGTTAGTTAGGTTAGTTCAAAGGTCAAAGTTCAAAGGTCAAAGGGAAAAATCCAAAGTTCAAGGGTCAAAGGTCGAAGTTCAAAGTTCAAAGGGCAAAGGTCAAAGGGCAAAGGTCAAAGTTCAAAGGTCATAATTCAAAGGTCAAAGTTCAAAGGTGAAGGTTCAAAGGTCAATGTTCAAAGGTCAAAGGTCAAAATTCAAAGGTCAAAGGGCAAAGGTCAAAGTTCAAAGGTCAAAGGTCAAAGTTCAAAGGTCATAAATCAAAGATAAAAGGTCAAAGTTCAAAGGTCAAAAATCAAAGATAAAAGGTCAAAGTTCAAAGGTCAAAGTTCAAGGGTCAAAGTTCAAAGGTTTAAGTTCAAAGGTCAAAGTTCAAAGGCGAAAGTTCAAAGGTCAAAGGGTAAAGGTCAACGTTTGAAGGTCAAAATTCAATGGTCAAACTTCAAATGTCAAAGGCCAAAGGTCAAATGTTAAAGTTCAAAGGGCAAAGGGAAAAGTTAAAAGGTCAAAGGTCAAAGATCAAAAGTCAAAGTTCAAAGGTCCATGTTCAAAGGTTAAAGTTCAAAGGTCCATGTTCAAAGGTTAAAGACCAAAGGTCAAAGTTCAAAGTTCAAAGGTCAAAGGTTAAAGTTCAAAGGTCAAATGCCAAAGTTTAAATGTCACAGGTCAAAGGTCAAAATTAAACCTTTCGGTTAGGTAATCAAAATCAAAATCGAAATCAAAATCAAAAACGAAATTAAAATCAAAATGAAAATCAAAATGAAAACCAAAACCAAATTCAAAATCAAAATCATAATCAAAATCAAAATCAAATTCAAAATCAAAATCAAAATCAAAATCAAAATCAAATTCAAAATCAAAATCGAAATCGAAATCGAAATCAAAATCAAAATCAAAAATCAAAATCAAAATCAAAATCAAAATCAAATGCAAAATCAAAATCTAAATCGAAATCGAAATCAAAATCAAAATCAAAATCAAATTCAAAATCAAAATTGAAGTCGAAATCGTAATCGTAATCGAAATCGAAATAAAATCAACATCAAAACCAAAACCAAAATCAAAATCAAAATCAAAATCGAAATCAAAATCAAAATCAAATTCAAAATCAAAATCAAAATCAAAGTCAAAATCAAATTCAAAATCAAAATCGAAACCAAAACCAAAACCAAAACTAGGTTAGGTTAGTTAGGTTAGTTCAAAGGTCAAAGGGAAAAATCCAAAGTTCAAGGGTCAAAGGTCGAAGTTCAAAGTTCAAAGGGCAAAGGTCATAGGGCAAAGGTCAAAGTTCAAAGGTCATAATTCAAAGGTCAAAGTTCAAAGGTGAAGGTTCAAAGGTCAATGTTCAAAGGTCAAAGGTCAAAATTCAAAGGTCAAAGGGCAAAGGTCAAAGTTCAAAGGTCAAAGGTCAAAGTTCAAAGGTCAAAAATCAAAGATAAAAGGTCAAAGTTCAAAGGTCAAAAATCAAAGATAAAAGGTCAAAGTTCAAAGGTCAAAGTTCAAAGGTTTAAGTTCAAAGGTCAAAGTTCAAAGGCGAAAGTTCAAAGGTCAAAGGGTAAAGGTCAACGTTTGAAGGTCAAAATTCAATGGTCAAACTTCAAATGTCAAAGGCCAAAGGTCAAATGTTAAAGTTCAAAGGGCAAAGGTCAAAGTTAAAAGGTCAAAGGTCAAAGTTCAAAAGTCAAAGTTCAAAGGTCCATGTTCAAAGGTTAAAGTTCAAAGGTCCATGTTCAAAGGTTAAAGACCAAAGGTCAAAGTTCAAAGTTCAAAGGTCAAAGGTTAAAGTTCAAAGGTCAAATGCCAAAGTTTAAATGTCACAGGTCAAAGGTCAAAATTAAACCTTTAGGTTAGGTAATCAAAATCAAAATCGAAATCAAAATCAAAATCAAAATCAAAGTCAAAATCAAATTCAAAATCAAAATCGAAACCAAAACCAAAACCAAAACTAGGTTAGGTTAGTTAGGTTAGTTCAAAGGTCAAAGTTCAAAGGTCAAAGGGAAAAATCCATAGTTCAAGGGTCAAAGGTCGAAGTTCAAAGTTCAAAGGGCAAAGGTCAAAGGGCAAAGGTCAAAGTTCAAAGGTCATAATTCAAAGGTCAAAGTTCAAAGGTGAAGGTTCAAAGGTCAATGTTCAAAGGTCAAAGGTCAAAATTCAAAGGTCAAAGGGCAAAGGTCAAAGTTCAAAGGTCAAAGGTCAAAGTTCAAAGGTCAAAAATCAAAGATAAAAGGTCAAAGTTCAAAGGTCAAACATCAAAGATAAAAGGTCAAAGTTCAAAGGTCAAAGTTCAAGGGTCAAAGTTCAAAGGTTTAAGTTCAAAGGTCAAAGTTCAAAGGTCAACGTTCAATACTCAAAGTGCAAAGGTCAAAGTTCAAAGTTCAAAGGTCAAAGTTCAAAGGTCAAATATCAAACGTCAAAGTTCAAAGTTCCTTGTTCAAAGGTTAAAGACCAAAGGTCAACGTTCAAAGTTCAAAGGTCAAAGGTTAAAGTTCAAAGGTCAAAGGCCAAAGTTTAAATGTCAAAGGTCAAAGGTCAAAATTAAACCTTTAGATTAGGTAATCAAAATCAAAATCGAAATCAAAATCGAAATCAAAATCGAAATCAAAATCGAAATCAAAATCGAAATCAAAATCGAAATCAAAATCAAAAACGAAATCAAAATCAAAATGAAAATCAAAATGAAAACCAAAACCAAATTCAAAATCGAAGTCGAAATCGTAATCGTAATCGAGATCGAAATCAAAATCAAAATCAAAATCAAAATCAAAATCAAAATCAAAATCAAAATCAAAATCAAAATCAAAACCAAAACCAAAACCAAATTCAAAATCAAAATCGAAATCAAAATCAAATTCAAAATCAAAATCAAAATCAAAATCGAAATCAAAATCGAAATCGAAATCAAAATCGAAATCAAAATCGAAATCAAAATCAAAAACGAAATCAAAATCAAAATGAAAATCAAAATGAAAACCAAAACCAAATTCAAAATCGAAGTCGAAATCGTAATCGTAATCGAGATCGAAATCAAAATCAAAATCAAAATCAAAATCAAAATCAAAATCAAAATCAAAACCAAAACCAAAACCAAATTCAAAATCAAAGTCATAATCAAAATCAAAATCAAATTCAAAATCAAAATCGAAATCGAAATCAAAATCAAAATCAAAAATCAATATCAAAATCAAAATCAAAAACAAATCAAAATCAAAATCAAATTCAAAATCAAAATCAAAATCGAAATCGTAATAGAAATCGGAATCGAAATCGAAATCAAAATCAAATTCAAAATCAAAATCAAAATCAAAATCAAAATCAAAATCAAATTCAAAATCAAAATCAAAATCAAAATCAAAATCGAAACCAAAACCAAAACCAAAACTAGGTTAGGTTAGTTCAAAGGTCAAAGTTCAAAGGTCAAAGGGCAAAATCCAAAGGTCAAAGGTCGAAGTTCAAAGGTCAAAAATCTAAGTTCAAAGGTCAAAAATCAAGTTCAAAATTCAAAGTTCAAAGGTCAAAGGTCAAAAGGCAAAGGTCAAAGGTCAAAAGGCAAAGGTCAAAGTTTAAAGTTCAAAGGTCAAAGGTCAAAGTTTAATGTTCAAAGTTCAAAGGTTCAAGGTCAAAGTTCAAAGTTCAAAGGTCAAAGGTCAAAAATCAAAGATCAAAGGTCAAAGTTCAAAGTTCAAAGTTCAAAGTTCAAAGGTCAAAAATCAAAGATCAAAGGTTAAAGTTCAAAGGTCCATGTCCAAAGGTTAAAGACCAAAGGTCAACGTGCAAAGTTCAAAGGTCAAAGGTTAAAGTTCAAATGTCAAAGGCCAAAGTTTAAATGTCAAAGGTCAAAGGTCAAAATAAAACCTTTAGGTTAGTTAATCATAATCAAAATCGAAATCAAAATCAAAAACGAAATCAAAATCAAAATGAAAATCAAAATGAAAACCAAAACCAAATTCAAAATCAAAATCATAATCAAAATCAAAATCAAATTCAAAATCAAAATCAAAATCAAAATCAAAATCAAAATCAAATTCAAAATCAAAATCGAAATCGAAATCGAAATCAAAATCAAAATCAAAAATCAAAATCAAAATCAAAATCAAAATCAAATGCAAAATCAAAATCAAAATCGAAATCGAAATCAAAATCAAAATCAAAATCAAATTCAAAATCAAAATTGAAGTCGAAATCGTAATCGTAATCGAAATCGAAATAAAATCAACATCAAAACCAAAACCAAAATCAAAATCAAAATCAAAATCGAAATCAAAATCAAAATCAAATTCAAAATCAAAATCAAAATCAAAGTCAAAATCAAATTCAAAATCAAAATCGAAACCAAAACCAAAACCAAAACTAGGTTAGGTTAGTTAGGTTAGTTCAAAGGTCAAAGTTCAAAGGTCAAAGGGAAAAATCCAAAGTTCAAGGGTCAAAGGTCGAAGTTCAAAGTTCAAAGGGCAAAGGTCAAAGGGCAAAGGTCAAAGTTCAAAGGTCATAATTCAAAGGTCAAAGTTCAAAGGTGAAGGTTCAAAGGTCAATGTTCAAAGGTCAAAGGTCAAAATTCAAAGGTCAAAGGGCAAAGGTCAAAGTTCAAAGGTCAAAGGTCAAAGTTCAAAGGTCAAAAATCAAAGATAAAAGGTCAAAGTTCAAAGGTCAAAGTTCAAGGGTCAAAGTTCAAAGGTTTAAGTTCAAAGGTCAAAGTTCAAAGGCGAAAGTTCAAAGGTCAAAGGGTAAAGGTCAACGTTTGAAGGTCAAAATTCAATGGTCAAACTTCAAATGTCAAAGGCCAAAGGTCAAATGTTAAAGTTCAAAGGGCAAAGGTCAAAGTTAAAAGGTCAAAGGTCAAAGTTCAAAAGTCAAAGTTCAAAGGTCCATGTTCAAAGGTTAAAGTTCAAAGGTCCATGTTCAAAGGTTAAAGACCAAAGGTCAAAGTTCAAAGTTCAAAGGTCAAAGGTTAAAGTTCAAAGGTCAAATGCCAAAGTTTAAATGTCACAGGTCAAAGGTCAAAATTAAACCTTTAGGTTAGGTAATCAAAATCAAAATCGAAATCAAAATCAAAATCAAAATCAAAGTCAAAATCAAATTCAAAATCAAAATCGAAACCAAAACCAAAACCAAAACTAGGTTAGGTTAGTTAGGTTAGTTCAAAGGTCAAAGTTCAAAGGTCAAAGGGAAAAATCCATAGTTCAAGGGTCAAAGGTCGAAGTTCAAAGTTCAAAGGGCAAAGGTCAAAGGGCAAAGGTCAAAGTTCAAAGGTCATAATTCAAAGGTCAAAGTTCAAAGGTGAAGGTTCAAAGGTCAATGTTCAAAGGTCAAAGGTCAAAATTCAAAGGTCAAAGGGCAAAGGTCAAAGTTCAAAGGTCAAAGGTCAAAGTTCAAAGGTCAAAAATCAAAGATAAAAGGTCAAAGTTCAAAGGTCAAACATCAAAGATAAAAGGTCAAAGTTCAAAGGTCAAAGTTCAAGGGTCAAAGTTCAAAGGTTTAAGTTCAAAGGTCAAAGTTCAAAGGTCAACGTTCAATACTCAAAGTGCAAAGGTCAAAGTTCAAAGTTCAAAGGTCAAAGTTCAAAGGTCAAATATCAAACGTCAAAGTTCAAAGTTCCTTGTTCAAAGGTTAAAGACCAAAGGTCAACGTTCAAAGTTCAAAGGTCAAAGGTTAAAGTTCAAAGGTCAAAGGCCAAAGTTTAAATGTCAAAGGTCAAAGGTCAAAATTAAACCTTTAGATTAGGTAATCAAAATCAAAATCGAAATCAAAATCGAAATCAAAATCGAAATCAAAATCGAAATCAAAATCGAAATCAAAATCGAAATCAAAATCAAAAACGAAATCAAAATCAAAATGAAAATCAAAATGAAAACCAAAACCAAATTCAAAATCGAAGTCGAAATCGTAATCGTAATCGAGATCGAAATCAAAATCAAAATCAAAATCAAAATCAAAATCAAAATCAAAATCAAAATCAAAATCAAAATCAAAACCAAAACCAAAACCAAATTCAAAATCAAAATCGAAATCAAAATCAAATTCAAAATCAAAATCAAAATCAAAATCGAAATCAAAATCGAAATCGAAATCAAAATCGAAATCAAAATCGAAATCAAAATCAAAAACGAAATCAAAATCAAAATGAAAATCAAAATGAAAACCAAAACCAAATTCAAAATCGAAGTCGAAATCGTAATCGTAATCGAGATCGAAATCAAAATCAAAATCAAAATCAAAATCAAAATCAAAATCAAAATCAAAACCAAAACCAAAACCAAATTCAAAATCAAAGTCATAATCAAAATCAAAATCAAATTCAAAATCAAAATCGAAATCGAAATCAAAATCAAAATCAAAAATCAATATCAAAATCAAAATCAAAAACAAATCAAAATCAAAATCAAATTCAAAATCAAAATCAAAATCGAAATCGTAATAGAAATCGGAATCGAAATCGAAATCAAAATCAAATTCAAAATCAAAATCAAAATCAAAATCAAAATCAAAATCAAATTCAAAATCAAAATCAAAATCAAAATCAAAATCGAAACCAAAACCAAAACCAAAACTAGGTTAGGTTAGTTCAAAGGTCAAAGTTCAAAGGTCAAAGGGCAAAATCCAAAGGTCAAAGGTCGAAGTTCAAAGGTCAAAAATCTAAGTTCAAAGGTCAAAAATCAAGTTCAAAATTCAACGTTCAAAGGTCAAAGGTCAAAAGGCAAAGGTCAAAGGTCAAAAGGCAAAGGTCAAAGTTTAAAGTTCAAAGGTCAAAGGTCAAAGTTTAATGTTCAAAGTTCAAAGGTTCAAGGTCAAAGTTCAAAGTTCAAAGGTCAAAGGTCAAAAATCAAAGATCAAAGGTCAAAGTTCAAAGTTCAAAGTTCAAAGTTCAAAGGTCAAAAATCAAAGATCAAAGGTTAAAGTTCAAAGGTCCATGTCCAAAGGTTAAAGACCAAAGGTCAACGTGCAAAGTTCAAAGGTCAAAGGTTAAAGTTCAAATGTCAAAGGCCAAAGTTTAAATGTCAAAGGTCAAAGGTCAAAATAAAACCTTTAGGTTAGTTAATCATAATCAAAATCGAAATCAAAATCAAAAACGAAATCAAAATCAAAATGAAAATCAAAATGAAAACCAAAACCAAATTCAAAATCAAAATCATAATCAAAATCAAAATCAAATTCAAAATCAAAATCAAAATCAAAATCAAAATCAAAATCAAATTCAAAATCAAAATCGAAATCGAAATCGAAATCAAAATCAAAATCAAAAATCAAAATCAAAATCAAAATCAAAATCAAATGCAAAATCAAAATCAAAATCGAAATCGAAATCAAAATCAAAATCAAAATCAAATTCAAAATCAAAATTGAAGTCGAAATCGTAATCGTAATCGAAATCGAAATAAAATCAACATCAAAACCAAAACCAAAATCAAAATCAAAATCAAAATCGAAATCAAAATCAAAATCAAATTCAAAATCAAAATCAAAATCAAAGTCAAAATCAAATTCAAAATCAAAATCGAAACCAAAACCAAAACCAAAACTAGGTTAGGTTAGTTAGGTTAGTTCAAAGGTCAAAGTTCAAAGGTCAAAGGGAAAAATCCAAAGTTCAAGGGTCAAAGGTCGAAGTTCAAAGTTCAAAGGGCAAAGGTCAAAGGGCAAAGGTCAAAGTTCAAAGGTCATAATTCAAAGGTCAAAGTTCAAAGGTGAAGGTTCAAAGGTCAATGTTCAAAGGTCAAAGGTCAAAATTCAAAGGTCAAAGGGCAAAGGTCAAAGTTCAAAGGTCAAAGGTCAAAGTTCAAAGGTCAAAAATCAAAGATAAAAGGTCAAAGTTCAAAGGTCAAAGTTCAAGGGTCAAAGTTCAAAGGTTTAAGTTCAAAGGTCAAAGTTCAAAGGCGAAAGTTCAAAGGTCAAAGGGTAAAGGTCAACGTTTGAAGGTCAAAATTCAATGGTCAAACTTCAAATGTCAAAGGCCAAAGGTCAAATGTTAAAGTTCAAAGGGCAAAGGGCAAAGTTAAAAGGTCAAAGGTCAAAGTTCAAAAGTCAAAGTTCAAAGGTCCATGTTCAAAGGTTAAAGTTCAAAGGTCCATGTTCAAAGGTTAAAGACCAAAGGTCAAAGTTCAAAGTTCAAAGGTCAAAGGTTAAAGTTCAAAGGTCAAATGCCAAAGTTTAAATGTCACAGGTCAAAGGTCAAAATTAAACCTTTAGGTTAGGTAATCAAAATCAAAATCGAAATCAAAATCAAAAACGAAATTAAAATCAAATTCAAAATCAAAATCGAAATCGAAATCAAAATCAAAATCAAAAATCAAAATGAAAATGAAATTCAAAATCAAAATTGAAGTCGAAATCGTAATCGTAATCGAAATCAAAATCAAAATCAAAATAAAAATCAAAATCAAAATCAAAACCAAAACCAAAACCAAATTCAAAATCAAAATCATAATCAAAATCAAAATCAAATTCAAAATCAAAATCGAAATCGAAATCAAAATCAAAATCAAAAATCAATATCAAAATCAAAATCAAAATCAAAATCAAAATCGAAATCAAAATCAAAATCAAATTCAAAATCAAAATCAAAGTCAAAATCAAATTCAAAATCAAAATCGAAACCAAAACCAAAACCAAAACTAGGTTAGGTTAGTTCAAAGGTCAAAGTTCAAAGGTCAAAGGGAAAAATCCAAAGTTCAAGGGTCAAAGGTCGAAGTTCAAAGTTCAAAGGGCAAAGGTCAAAGTTCAAAGGTCATAATTCAAAGGTCAAAGTTCAAAGGTGAAGGTTCAAAGGTCAATGTTCAAAGGTCAAAGGTCAAAATTCAAAGGTCAAAGGGCAAAGGTCAAAGTTCAAAGGTCAAAGGTCAAAGTTCAAAGGTCAAAGTTCAAGGGTCAAAGTTCAAAGGTTTAAGTTCAAAGGTCAAAGTTCAAAGGTCAACGTTCAATACTCAAAGTGCAAAGGTCAAAGTTCAAAGTTCAAAGGTCAAAGTTCAAAGGTCAAATATCAAACGTCAAAGTTCAAAGTTCCTTGTTCAAAGGTTAAAGACCAAAGGTCAACGTTCAAAGTTCAAAGGTCAAAGGTTAAAGTTCAAAGGTCAAAGGCCAAAGTTTAAATGTCAAAGGTCAAAGGTCAAAATTAAACCTTTAGATTAGGTAATCAAAATCAAAATCGAAATCAAAATCGAAATCAAAATCGAAATCAAAATCAAAAACGAAATCAAAATCAAAATGAAAATCAAAATGAAAACCAAAACCAAATTCAAAATCGAAGTCGAAATCGTAATCGTAATCGAGATCGAAATCAAAATCAAAATCAAAATCAAAATCAAAATCAAAATCAAAATCAAAATCAAAATCAAAATCAAAACCAAAACCAAAACCAAATTCAAAATCAAAATCGAAATCAAAATCAAATTCAAAATCAAAATCAAAATCAAAATCGAAATCAAAATCGAAATCGAAATCAAAATCGAAATCAAAATCGAAATCAAAATCAAAAACGAAATCAAAATCAAAATGAAAATCAAAATGAAAACCAAAACCAAATTCAAAATCGAAGTCGAAATCGTAATCGTAATCGAGATCGAAATCAAAATCAAAATCAAAATCAAAATCAAAATCAAAATCAAAATCAAAACCAAAACCAAAACCAAATTCAAAATCAAAGTCATAATCAAAATCAAAATCAAATTCAAAATCAAAATCGAAATCGAAATCAAAATCAAAATCAAAAATCAATATCAAAATCAAAATCAAAAACAAATCAAAATCAAAATCAAAATCAAATTCAAAATCAAAATCAAAATCGAAATCGTAATAGAAATCGGAATCGAAATCGAAATCAAAATCAAATTCAAAATCAAAATCAAAATCAAAATCAAAATCAAAATCAAAATCAAATTCAAAATCGAAACCAAAACCAAAACCAAAACTAGGTTAGGTTAGTTCAAAGGTCAAAGTTCAAAGGTCAAAAATCTAAGTTCAAAGGTCAAAAATCAAGTTCAAAATTCAAAGTTCAAAGGTCAAAGGTCAAAAGGCAAAGGTCAAAGTTTAAAGTTCAAAGGTCAAAGGTCAAAGTTTAATGTTCAAAGTTCAAAGGTTCAAGGTCAAAGTTCAAAGTTCAAAGGTCAAAGGTCAAAAATCAAAGATCAAAGGTCAAAGTTCAAAGTTCAAAGTTCAAAGTTCAAAGGTCAAAAATCAAAGATCAAAGGTTAAAGTTCAAAGGTCCATGTCCAAAGGTTAAAGACCAAAGGTCAACGTGCAAAGTTCAAAGGTCAAAGGTTAAAGTTCAAAGGTCAAAGGCCAAAGTTTAAATGTCAAAGGTCAAAGGTCAAAATAAAACCTTTAGGTTAGTTAATCATAATCAAAATCGAAATCAAAATCAAAAACGAAATCAAAATCAAAATGAAAATCAAAATGAAAACCAAAACCAAATTCAAAATCAAAATCATAATCAAAATCAAAATCAAATTCAAAATCAAAATCAAAATCAAAATCAAAATCAAATTCAAAATCAAAATCGAAATCGAAATCGAAATCAAAATCAAAATCAAAAATCAAAATCAAAATCAAAATCAAAATCAAATGCAAAATCAAAATCAAAATCGAAATCGAAATCAAAATCAAAATCAAAATCAAATTCAAAATCAAAATTGAAGTCGAAATCGTAATCGTAATCGAAATCGAAATAAAATCAACATCAAAACCAAAACCAAAATCAAAATCAAAATCAAAATCGAAATCAAAATCAAAATCAAATTCAAAATCAAAATCAAAATCAAAGTCAAAATCAAATTCAAAATCAAAATCGAAACCAAAACCAAAACCAAAACTAGGTTAGGTTAGTTAGGTTAGTTCAAAGGTCAAAGTTCAAAGGTCAAAGGGAAAAATCCAAAGTTCAAGGGTCAAAGGTCGAAGTTCAAAGTTCAAAGGGCAAAGGTCAAAGGGCAAAGGTCAAAGTTCAAAGGTCATAATTCAAAGGTCAAAGTTCAAAGGTGAAGGTTCAAAGGTCAATGTTCAAAGGTCAAAGGTCAAAATTCAAAGGTCAAAGGGCAAAGGTCAAAGTTCAAAGGTCAAAGGTCAAAGTTCAAAGGTCAAAAATCAAAGATAAAAGGTCAAAGTTCAAAGGTCAAAGTTCAAGGGTCAAAGTTCAAAGGTTTAAGTTCAAAGGTCAAAGTTCAAAGGCGAAAGTTCAAAGGTCAAAGGGTAAAGGTCAACGTTTGAAGGTCAAAATTCAATGGTCAAACTTCAAATGTCAAAGGCCAAAGGTCAAATGTTAAAGTTCAAAGGGCAAAGGGCAAAGTTAAAAGGTCAAAGGTCAAAGTTCAAAAGTCAAAGTTCAAAGGTCCATGTTCAAAGGTTAAAGTTCAAAGGTCCATGTTCAAAGGTTAAAGACCAAAGGTCAAAGTTCAAAGTTCAAAGGTCAAAGGTTAAAGTTCAAAGGTCAAATGCCAAAGTTTAAATGTCACAGGTCAAAGGTCAAAATTAAACCTTTAGGTTAGGTAATCAAAATCAAAATCGAAATCAAAATCAAAAACGAAATTAAAATCAAATTCAAAATCAAAATCGAAATCGAAATCAAAATCAAAATCAAAAATCAAAATGAAAATGAAATTCAAAATCAAAATTGAAGTCGAAATCGTAATCGTAATCGAAATCAAAATCAAAATCAAAATAAAAATCAAAATCAAAATCAAAACCAAAACCAAAACCAAATTCAAAATCAAAATCATAATCAAAATCAAAATCAAATTCAAAATCAAAATCGAAATCGAAATCAAAATCAAAATCAAAAATCAATATCAAAATCAAAATCAAAATCAAAATCAAAATCGAAATCAAAATCAAAATCAAATTCAAAATCAAAATCAAAGTCAAAATCAAATTCAAAATCAAAATCGAAACCAAAACCAAAACCAAAACTAGGTTAGGTTAGTTCAAAGGTCAAAGTTCAAAGGTCAAAGGGAAAAATCCAAAGTTCAAGGGTCAAAGGTCGAAGTTCAAAGTTCAAAGGGCAAAGGTCAAAGTTAAAAGGTCATAATTCAAAGGTCAAAGTTCAAAGGTGAAGGTACAAAGGTCAATGTTCAAAGGTCAAAGGTCAAAATTCAAAGGTCAAAGGGCAAAGGTCAAAGTTCAAAATTCAAAGGTCAAAGGGCAAAGGTCAAAGTTCAAAGGTCAAAGGTCAAAGTTCAAAGGTCAAAGTTCAAGGGTCAAAGTTCAAAGGTTTAAGTTCAAAGGTCAAAGTTCAAAGGTCAACGTTCAATACTCAAAGTGCAAAGGTCAAAGTTCAAAGTTCAAAGGTCAAAGTTCAAAGGTCAAATATCAAACGTCAAAGTTCAAAGTTCCTTGTTCAAAGGTTAAAGACCAAAGGTCAACGTTCAAAGTTCAAAGGTCAAAGGTTAAAGTTCAAAGGTCAAAGGCCAAAGTTTAAATGTCAAAGGTCAAAGGTCAAAATTAAACCTTTAGATTAGGTAATCAAAATCAAAATCGAAATCAAAATCGAAATCAAAATCGAAATCAAAATCAAAAACGAAATCAAAATCAAAATGAAAATCAAAATGAAAACCAAAACCAAATTCAAAATCGAAGTCGAAATCGTAATCGTAATCGAGATCGAAATCAAAATCAAAATCAAAATCAAAATCAAAATCAAAATCAAAATCAAAATCAAAATCAAAACCAAAACCAAAACCAAATTCAAAATCAAAATCGAAATCAAAATCAAATTCAAAATCAAAATCAAAATCAAAATCGAAATCAAAATCGAAATCGAAATCAAAATCGAAATCAAAATCGAAATCAAAATCAAAAACGAAATCAAAATCAAAATGAAAATCAAAATGAAAACCAAAACCAAATTCAAAATCGAAGTCGAAATCGTAATCGTAATCGAGATCGAAATCAAAATCAAAATCAAAATCAAAATCAAAATCAAAATCAAAATCAAAACCAAAACCAAAACCAAATTCAAAATCAAAGTCATAATCAAAATCAAAATCAAATTCAAAATCAAAATCGAAATCGAAAACAAATCAAAATCAAAATCAAAATCAAATTCAAAATCAAAATCAAAATCGAAATCGTAATAGAAATCGGAATCGAAATCGAAATCAAAATCAAATTCAAAATCAAAATCAAAATCAAAATCAAAATCAAAATCAAAATCAAATTCAAAATCAAAATCAAAATCAAAATCAAAATCGAAACCAAAACCAAAAACAAAACTAGGTTAGGTTAGTTCAAAGGTCAAAGTTCAAAGGTCAAAGGGCAAAATCCAAAGGTCAAAGGTCGAAGTTCAAAGGTCAAAAATCTAAGTTCAAAGGTCAAAAATCAAGTTCAAAATTCAAAGTTCAAAGGTCAAAGGTCAAAAGGCAAAGGTCAAAGGTCAAAAGGCAAAGGTCAAAGTTTAAAGTTCAAAGGTCAAAGGTCAAAGTTTAATGTTCAAAGTTCAAAGGTTCAAGGTCAAAGTTCAAAGTTCAAAGGTCAAAGGTCAAAAATCAAAGATCAAAGGTCAAAGTTCAAAGTTCAAAGTTCAAAGTTCAAAGGTCAAAAATCAAAGATCAAAGGTCAAAGTTCAAAGACCAAAGTTCAAAGGTTAAAGTTCAAAGGTCAATGTCCAAAGGTTAAAGACCAAAGGTCAACGTGCAAAGTTCAAAGGTCAAAGGTTAAAGTTCAAAGGTCAAAGGCCAAAGTTTAAATGTCAAAGGTCAAAGGTCAAAATAAAACCTTTAGGTTAGTTAATCATAATCAAAATCGAAATCAAAATCAAAAACGAAATCAAAATCAAAATGAAAATCAAAATGAAAACCAAAACCAAATTCAAAATCAAAATCATAATCAAAATCAAAATCAAATTCAAAATCAAAATCAAAATCAAAATCAAAATCAAATTCAAAATCAAAATCGAAATCGAAATCGAAATCAAAATCAAAATCAAAAATCAAAATCAAAATCAAAATCATTTGAAGTTTGACCATTGAATTTTGACCTTCAAACGTTGACCTTTACCCTTTGACCTTTGAACTTTCGCCTTTGAACTTTGACCTTTGAACTTAAACCTTTGAACTTTGACCCTTGAACTTTGACCTTTGAACTTTGACCTTTTATCTTTGATTTTTGACCTTTGAACTTTGACCTTTTATCTTTGATTTTTGACCTTTGAACTTTGACCTTTTATCTTTGATTTTTGACCTTTGAACTTTGACCTTTGACCTTTGAACTTTGACCTTTGCCCTTTGACCTTTGAATTTTGACCTTTGACCTTTGAACCTTGACCTTTGAACCTTCACCTTTGAACTTTGACCTTTGAATTATGACCTTTGAACTTTGACCTTTGCCCTTTGACCTTTGCCCTTTGAACTTTGAACTTCGACCTTTGACCCTTGAACTTTGGATTTTTCCCTTTGACCTTTGAACTTTGACCTTTGAACTAACCTAACTAACCTAACCTAGTTTTGGTTTTGGTTTTGGTTTCGATTTTGATTTTGAATTTGATTTTGACTTTGAATTTGATTTTGATTTTGAATTTGATTTTGATTTTGATTTCGATTTTGATTTTGATTTTGATTTTGGTTTTGGTTTTGATGTTGATTTTATTTCGATTTCGATTACGATTACGATTTCGACTTCAATTTTGATTTTGAATTTGATTTTGATTTTGATTTTGATTTCGATTTCGATTTCTATTTTGATTTTGCATTTGATTTTGATTTTGATTTTGATTTTGATTTTTGATTTTGATTTTGATTTCGATTTCGATTTCGATTTTGATTTTGAATTTGATTTTGATTTTGATTTTGATTTTGATTTTGAATTTGATTTTGATTTTGATTATGATTTTGATTTTGAATTTGGTTTTGGTTTTCATTTTGATTTTCATTTTGATTTTGATTTCGTTTTTGATTTTGATTTCGATTTTGATTATGATTAACTAACCTAAAGGTTTTATTTTGACCTTTGACCTTTGACATTTAAACTTTGGCCTATGACCTTTGAACTTTAACCTTTGACCTTTGAACTTTGCACGTTGACCTTTGGTCTTTAACCTTTGGACATTGACCTTTGAACTTTAACCTTTGAACTTTGGTCTTTGAACTTTGACCTTTGATCTTTGATTTTTGACCTTTGAACTTTGAACTTTGAACTTTGAACTTTGACCTTTGATCTTTGATTTTTGACCTTTGACCTTTGAACTTTGAACTTTGACCTTGAACCTTTGAACTTTGAACATTAAACTTTGACCTTTGACCTTTGAACTTTAAACTTTGACCTTTGCCTTTTGACCTTTGACCTTTGCCTTTTGACCTTTGACCTTTGAACTTTGAATTTTGAACTTGATTTTTGACCTTTGAACTTAGATTTTTGACCTTTGAACTTCGACCTTTGACCTTTGGATTTTGCCCTTTGACCTTTGAACTTTGACCTTTGAACTAACCTAACCTAGTTTTGTTTTTGGTTTTGGTTTCGATTTTGATTTTGATTTTGATTTTGATTTTGAATTTGATTTTGATTTTGATTTTGATTTTGATTTTGATTTTGATTTTGAATTTGATTTTGATTTCGATTTCGATTCCGATTTCTATTACGATTTCGATTTTGATTTTGATTTTGAATTTGATTTTGATTTTGATTTTGATTTGTTTTCGATTTCGATTTTGATTTTGAATTTGATTTTGATTTTGATTATGACTTTGATTTTGAATTTGGTTTTGGTTTTGGTTTTGATTTTGATTTTGATTTTGATTTTGATTTTGATTTTGATTTTGATTTCGATCTCGATTACGATTACGATTTCGACTTCGATTTTGAATTTGGTTTTGGTTTTCATTTTGATTTTCATTTTGATTTTGATTTCGTTTTTGATTTTGATTTCGATTTTGATTTCGATTTTGATTTCGATTTCGATTTTGATTTCGATTTTGATTTTGATTTTGATTTTGAATTTGATTTTGATTTCGATTTTGATTTTGAATTTGGTTTTGGTTTTGGTTTTGATTTTGATTTTGATTTTGATTTTGATTTTGATTTTGATTTTGATTTTGATTTTGATTTTGATTTTGATTTTGATTTCGATCTCGATTACGATTACGATTTCGACTTCGATTTTGAATTTGGTTTTGGTTTTCATTTTGATTTTCATTTTGATTTTGATTTCGTTTTTGATTTTGATTTCGATTTTGATTTCGATTTTGATTTCGATTTTGATTTTGATTACCTAATCTAAAGGTTTAATTTTGACCTTTGACCTTTGACATTTAAACTTTGGCCTTTGACCTTTGAACTTTAACCTTTGACCTTTGAACTTTGAACGTTGACCTTTGGTCTTTAACCTTTGAACAAGGAACTTTGAACTTTGACGTTTGATATTTGACCTTTGAACTTTGACCTTTGAACTTTGAACTTTGACCTTTGCACTTTGAGTATTGAACGTTGACCTTTGAACTTTGACCTTTGACCTTTGAACTTTGACCTTTGCCCTTTGACCTTTGAACTTTGACCTTTGCCCTTTGACCTTTGAATTTTGAACTTTGACCTTTGCCCTTTGACCTTTGAATTTTGACCTTTGACCTTTGAACATTGACCTTTGAACCTTCACCTTTGAACTTTGACCTTTGAATTATGACCTTTGAACTTTGACCTTTGCCCTTTGAACTTTGAACTTCGACCTTTGACCCTTGAACTTTGGATTTTTCCCTTTGACCTTTGAACTTTGACCTTTGAGCTAACCTAACCTAGTTTTGGTTTTGGTTTTGGTTTCGATTTTGATTTTGAATTTGATTTTGACTTTGATTTTGATTTTGAATTTGATTTTGATTTTGATTTCGATTTTGATTTTGATTTTGATTTTGATTTTGATATTGATTTTTGATTTTGATTTTGATTTCGATTTCGATTTTGATTTTGAATTTGATTTTGATTTTGATTATGATTTTGATTTTGAATTTGGTTTTGGTTTTGGTTTTGATTTTGATTTTGATTTTTATTTTGATTTTGATTTTGATTTCGATTACGATTACGATTTCGACTTCAATTTTGATTTTGAATTTCATTTTCATTTTGATTTTTGATTTTGATTTTGATTTCGATTTCGATTTTGATTTTGAATTTGATTTTAATTTCGTTTTTGATTTTGATTTCGATTTTGATTTTGATTACCTAACCTAAAGGTTTAATTTTGACCTTTGACCTGTGACATTTAAAATTTGGCATTTGACCTTTGAACTTTAACCTTTGACCTTTGAACTTTGAACTTTGACCTTTGGTCTTTAACCTTTGAACATGGACCTTTGAACTTTAACCTTTGAACATGGACCTTTGAACTTTGACTTTTGAACTTTGACCTTTGACCTTTTAACTTTGCCCTTTGCCCTTTGAACTTTAACATTTGACCTTTGGCCTTTGACATTTGAAGTTTGACCATTGAATTTTGACCTTCAAACGTTGACCTTTACCCTTTGACCTTTGAACTTTCGCCTTTGAACTTTGACCTTTGAACTTAAACCTTTGAACTTTGACCCTTGAACTTTGACCTTTGAACTTTGACCTTTTATCTTTGATTTTTGACCTTTGAACTTTGACCTCTGACCTTTGAACTTTGACCTTTGCCCTTTGACCTTTGAATTTTGACCTTTGACCTTTGAACATTGACCTTTGAACCTTCACCTTTGAACTTTGACCTTTGAATTATGACCTTTGAACTTTGACCTTTGCCCTTTGACCTTTGCCCTTTGAACTTTGAACTTCGACCTTTGACCCTTGAACTTTGGATTTTTCCCTTTGACCTTTGAACTTTGACCTTTGAACTAACCTAACTAACCTAACCTAGTTTTGGTTTTGGTTTTGGTTTCGATTTTGATTTTGAATTTGATTTTGATTTTGATTTTGAATTTGATTTTGATTTTGATTTCGATTTTGATTTTGATTTTGATTTTGGTTTTGGTTTTGATGTTGATTTTATTTCGATTTCGATTACGATTACGATTTCGACTTCAATTTTGATTTTGAATTTGATTTTGATTTTGATTTTGATTTCGATTTCGATTTTGATTTTGATTTTGCATTTGATTTTGATTTTGATTTTGATTTTGATTTTTGATTTTGATTTTGATTTCGATTTCGATTTCGATTTTGATTTTGAATTTGATTTTGATTTTGATTTTGATTTTGATTTTGATTTTGAATTTGATTTTGATTTTGATTATGATTTTGATTTTGAATTTGGTTTTGGTTTTCATTTTGATTTTCATTTTGATTTTGATTTCGTTTTTGATTTTGATTTCGATTTTGATTATGATTAACTAACCTAAAGGTTTTATTTTGACCTTTGACCTTTGACATTTAAACTTTGGCCTTTGACCTTTGAACTTTAACCTTTGACCTTTGAACTTTGCACGTTGACCTTTGGTCTTTAACCTTTGGACATGGACCTTTGAACTTTAACCTTTGATCTTTGATTTTTGACCTTTGAACTTTTAACTTTGAACTTTGAACTTTGACCTTTGACCTTTGATCTTTGATTTTTGACCTTTGACCTTTGAACTTTGAACTTTGACCTTGAACCTTTGAACTTTGAACATTAAACTTTGACCTTTGACCTTTGAACTTTAAACTTTGACCTTTGCCTTTTGACCTTTGACCTTTGAACTTTGAATTTTGAACTTGATTTTTGACCTTTGAACTTAGATTTTTGACCTTTGAACTTCGACCTTTGACCTTTGGATTTTGCCCTTTGACCTTTGAACTTTGACCTTTGAACTAACCTAACCTAGTTTTGGTTTTGGTTTTGGTTTCGATTTTGATTTTGATTTTGATTTTGATTTTGAATTTGATTTTGATTTTGATTTTGATTTTGATTTTGATTTTGATTTTGAATTTGATTTTGATTTCGATTTCGATTCCGATTTCTATTACGATTTCGATTTTGATTTTGATTTTGAATTTGATTTTGATTTTGATTTTGATTTGTTTTTGATTTTGATTTTGATATTGATTTTTGATTTTGATTTTGATTTCGATTTCGATTTTGATTTTGAATTTGATTTTGATTTTGATTATGACTTTGATTTTGAATTTGGTTTTGGTTTTGGTTTTGATTTTGATTTTGATTTTGATTTTGATTTTGATTTTGATTTTGATTTCGATCTCGATTACGATTACGATTTCGACTTCGATTTTGAATTTGGTTTTGGTTTTCATTTTGATTTTCATTTTGATTTTGATTTCGTTTTTGATTTTGATTTCGATTTTGATTTCGATTTTGATTTCGATTTCGATTTTGATTTCGATTTTGATTTTGATTTTGATTTTGAATTTGATTTTGATTTCGATTTTGATTTTGAATTTGGTTTTGGTTTTGGTTTTGATTTTGATTTTGATTTTGATTTTGATTTTGATTTTGATTTTGATTTTGATTTTGATTTCGATCTCGATTACGATTACGATTTCGACTTCGATTTTGAATTTGGTTTTGGTTTTCATTTTGATTTTCATTTTGATTTTGATTTCGTTTTTGATTTTGATTTCGATTTTGATTTCGATTTTGATTTCGATTTTGATTTTGATTACCTAATCTAAAGGTTTAATTTTGACCTTTGACCTTTGACATTTAAACTTTGGCCTTTGACCTTTGAACTTTAACCTTTGACCTTTGAACTTTGAACGTTGACCTTTGGTCTTTAACCTTTGAACAAGGAACTTTGAACTTTGACGTTTGATATTTGACCTTTGAACTTTGACCTTTGAACTTTGAACTTTGACCTTTGCACTTTGAGTATTGAACGTTGACCTTTGAACTTTGACCTTTGAACTTAAACCTTTGAACTTTGACCCTTGAACTTTGACCTTTGAACTTTGACCTTTGACCTTTGAACTTTGACCTTTGCCCTTTGACCTTTGAATTTTGAACTTTGCCCTTTGCCCTTTGACCTTTGACCTTTGAACATTGACCTTTGAACCTTCACCTTTGAACTTTGACCTTTGAATTATGACCTTTGAACTTTGACCTTTGCCCTTTGAACTTTGAACTTCGACCTTTGACCCTTGAACTTTGGATTTTTCCCTTTGACCTTTGAACTTTGACCTTTGAACTAACCTAACCTAGTTTTGGTTTTGGTTTTGGTTTCGATTTTGATTTTGAATTTGATTTTGACTTTGATTTTGATTTTGAATTTGATTTTGATTTTGATTTCGATTTTGATTTGGATTTTGATTTTGATTTTGATATTGATTTTTGATTTTGATTTTGATTTCGATTTCGATTTTGATTTTGAATTTGATTTTGATTTTGATTATGATTTTGATTTTGAATTTGGTTTTGGTTTTGGTTTTGATTTTGATTTTGATTTTTATTTTGATTTTGATTTTGATTTCGATTACGATTACGATTTCGACTTCAATTTTGATTTTGAATTTCATTTTCATTTTGATTTTTGATTTTGATTTTGATTTCGATTTCGATTTTGATTTTGAATTTGATTTTAATTTCGTTTTTGATTTTGATTTCGATTTTGATTTTGATTACCTGACCTAAAGGTTTAATTTTGACCTTTGACCTGTGACATTTAAACTTTGGCATTTGACCTTTGAACTTTAACCTTTGACCTTTGAACTTTGAACTTTGACCTTTGGTCTTTAACCTTTGAACATGGACCTTTGAACTTTAACCTTTGAACATGGACCTTTGAACTTTGACTTTTGAACTTTGACCTTTGACCTTTTAACTTTGACCTTTGCCCTTTGAACTTTAACATTTGACCTTTGGCCTTTGACATTTGAAGTTTGACCATTGAATTTTGACCTTCAAACGTTGACCTTTACCCTTTGACCTTTGAACTTTCGCCTTTGAACTTTGACCTTTGAACTTAAACCTTTGAACTTTGACCCTTGAACTTTGACCTTTGAACTTTGACCTTTGACCTTTGAACTTTGACCTTTGCCCTTTGACCTTTGAATTTTGACCTTTGACCTTTGAACATTGACCTTTGAACCTTCACCTTTGAACTTTGACCTTTGAATTATGACCTTTGAACTTTGACCTTTGCCCTTTGACCTTTGCCCTTTGAACTTTGAACTTCGACCTTTGACCCTTGAACTTTGGATTTTTCCCTTTGACCTTTGAACTTTGACCTTTGAACTAACCTAACTAACCTAACCTAGTTTTGGTTTTGGTTTTGGTTTCGATTTTGATTTTGAATTTGATTTTGACTTTGATTTTGATTTTGATTTTGATTTCGATTTTGATTTTGATTTTGATTTTGGTTTTGGTTTTGATGTTGATTTTATTTCGATTTCGATTACGATTACGATTTCGACTTCAATTTTGATTTTGAATTTGATTTTGATTTTGATTTTGATTTCGATTTCGATTTTGATTTTGATTTTGCATTTGATTTTGATTTTGATTTTGATTTTGATTTTTGATTTTGATTTTGATTTCGATTTCGATTTCGATTTTGATTTTGAATTTGATTTTGATTTTGATTTTGATTTTGATTTTGATTTTGAATTTGATTTTGATTTTGATTATGATTTTGATTTTGAATTTGGTTTTGGTTTTCATTTTGATTTTCATTTTGATTTTGATTTCGTTTTTGATTTTGATTTCGATTTTGATTATGATTAACTAACCTAAAGGTTTTATTTTGACCTTTGACCTTTGACATTTAAACTTTGGCCTTTGACATTTGAACTTTAACCTTTGACCTTTGAACTTTGCACGTTGACCTTTGGTCTTTAACCTTTGGACATGGACCTTTGAACTTTAACCTTTGATCTTTGATTTTTGACCTTTGAACTTTGAACTTTGAACTTTGACCTTTGATCTTTGATTTTTGACCTTTGACCTTTGAACTTTGAACTTTGACCTTGAACCTTTGAACTTTGAACATTAAACTTTGACCTTTGACCTTTGAACTTTAAACTTTGACCTTTGCCTTTTGACCTTTGACCTTTGCCTTTTGACCTTTGACCTTTGAACTTTGAATTTTGAACTTGATTTTTGACCTTTGAACTTAGATTTTTGACCTTTGAACTTCGACCTTTGACCTTTGGATTTTGCCCTTTGACCTTTGAACTTTGACCTTTGAACTAACCTAACCTAGTTTTGGTTTTGGTTTTGGTTTCGATTTTGATTTTGATTTTGATTTTGATTTTGAATTTGATTTTGATTTTGATTTTGATTTTGATTTTGATTTTGATTTTGAATTTGATTTTGATTTCGATTTCGATTCCGATTTCTATTACGATTTCGATTTTGATTTTGATTTTGAATTTGATTTTGATTTTGATTTTGATTTGTTTTTGATTTTGATTTTGATATTGATTTTTGATTTTGATTTTGATTTCGATTTCGATTTTGATTTTGAATTTGATTTTGATTTTGATTATGACTTTGATTTTGAATTTGGTTTTGGTTTTGGTTTTGATTTTGATTTTGATTTTGATTTTGATTTTGATTTTGATTTTGATTTTGATTTCGATCTCGATTACGATTACGATTTCGACTTCGATTTTGAATTTGGTTTTGGTTTTCATTTTGATTTTCATTTTGATTTTGATTTCGTTTTTGATTTTGATTTCGATTTTGATTTCGATTTTGATTTCGATTTCGATTTTGATTTCGATTTTGATTTTGATTTTGATTTTGAATTTGATTTTGATTTCGATTTTGATTTTGAATTTGGTTTTGGTTTTGGTTTTGATTTTGATTTTGATTTTGATTTTGATTTTGATTTTGATTTTGATTTTGATTTTGATTTTGATTTCGATCTCGATTACGATTACGATTTCGACTTCGATTTTGAATTTGGTTTTGGTTTTCATTTTGATTTTCATTTTGATTTTGATTTCGTTTTTGATTTTGATTTCGATTTTGATTTCGATTTTGATTTCGATTTTGATTTTGATTACCTAATCTAAAGGTTTAATTTTGACCTTTGACCTTTGACATTTAAACTTTGGCCTTTGACCTTTGAACTTTAACCTTTGACCTTTGAACTTTGAACGTTGACCTTTGGTCTTTAACCTTTGAACAAGGAACTTTGAACTTTGACGTTTGATATTTGACCTTTGAACTTTGACCTTTGAACTTTGAACTTTGACCTTTGCACTTTGAGTATTGAACGTTGACCTTTGAACTTTGACCTTTGAACTTAAACCTTTGAACTTTGACCCTTGAACTTTGACCTTTGAACTTTGACCTTTGACCTTTGAACTTTGACCTTTGCCCTTTGACCTTTGAATTTTGAACTTTGACCTTTGCCCTTTGACCTTTGACCTTTGAACATTGACCTTTGAACCTTCACCTTTGAACTTTGACCTTTGAATTATGACCTTTGAACTTTGACCTTTGCCCTTTGAACTTTGAACTTCGACCTTTGACCCTTGAACTTTGGATTTTTCCCTTTGACCTTTGAACTTTGACCTTTGAACTAACCTAACCTAGTTTTGGTTTTGGTTTTGGTTTCGATTTTGATTTTGAATTTGATTTTGACTTTGATTTTGATTTTGAATTTGATTTTGATTTTGATTTCGATTTTGATTTGGATTTTGATTTTGATTTTGATATTGATTTTTGATTTTGATTTTGATTTCGATTTCGATTTTGATTTTGAATTTGATTTTGATTTTGATTATGATTTTGATTTTGAATTTGGTTTTGGTTTTGGTTTTGATTTTGATTTTGATTTTTATTTTGATTTTGATTTTGATTTCGATTACGATTACGATTTCGACTTCAATTTTGATTTTGAATTTCATTTTCATTTTGATTTTTGATTTTGATTTTGATTTCGATTTCGATTTTGATTTTGAATTTGATTTTAATTTCGTTTTTGATTTTGATTTCGATTTTGATTTTGATTACCTGACCTAAAAGTTTAATTTTGACCTTTGACCTGTGACATTTAAACTTTGGCATTTGACCTTTGAACTTTAACCTTTGACCTTTGAACTTTGAACTTTGACCTTTGGTCTTTAACCTTTGAACATGGACCTTTGAACTTTAACCTTTGAACATGGACCTTTGAACTTTGACTTTTGAACTTTGACCTTTGACCTTTTAACTTTGACCTTTGCCCTTTGAACTTTAACATTTGACCTTTGGCCTTTGACATTTGAAGTTTGACCATTGAATTTTGACCTTCAAACGTTGACCTTTACCCTTTGACCTTTGAACTTTCGCCTTTGAACTTTGACCTTTGAACTTAAACCTTTGAACTTTGACCCTTGAACTTTGACCTTTGAACTTTGACCTTTGACCTTTGAACTTTGACCTTTGCCCTTTGACCTTTGAATTTTGACCTTTGACCTTTGAACATTGACCTTTGAACCTTCACCTTTGAACTTTGACCTTTGAATTATGACCTTTGAACTTTGACCTTTGCCCTTTGACCTTTGCCCTTTGAACTTTGAACTTCGACCTTTGACCCTTGAACTTTGGATTTTTCCCTTTGACCTTTGAACTTTGACCTTTGAACTAACCTAACTAACCTAACCTAGTTTTGGTTTTGGTTTTGGTTTCGATTTTGATTTTGAATTTGATTTTGACTTTGATTTTGATTTTGATTTTGAATTTGATTTTGATTTTGATTTCGATTTTGATTTTGATTTTGATTTTGGTTTTGGTTTTGATGTTGATTTTATTTCGATTTCGATTACGATTACGATTTCGACTTCAATTTTGATTTTGAATTTGATTTTGATTTTGATTTTGATTTCGATTTCGATTTTGATTTTGATTTTGCATTTGATTTTGATTTTGATTTTGATTTTGATTTTTGATTTTGATTTTGATTTCGATTTCGATTTCGATTTTGATTTTGAATTTGATTTTGATTTTGATTTTGATTTTGATTTTGATTTTGAATTTGATTTTGATTTTGATTATGATTTTGATTTTGAATTTGGTTTTGGTTTTCATTTTGATTTTCATTTTGATTTTGATTTCGTTTTTGATTTTGATTTCGATTTTGATTATGATTAACTAACCTAAAGGTTTTATTTTGACCTTTGACCTTTGACATTTAAACTTTGGCCTTTGACATTTGAACTTTAACCTTTGACCTTTGAACTTTGCACGTTGACCTTTGGTCTTTAACCTTTGGACATGGACCTTTGAACTTTAACCTTTGATCTTTGATTTTTGACCTTTGAACTTTGAACTTTGAACTTTGACCTTTGATCTTTGATTTTTGACCTTTGACCTTTGAACTTTGAACTTTGACCTTGAACCTTTGAACTTTGAACATTAAACTTTGACCTTTGACCTTTGAACTTTAAACTTCGACCTTTGCCTTTTGACCTTTGACCTTTGCCTTTTGACCTTTGACCTTTGAACTTTGAATTTTGAACTTGATTTTTGACCTTTGAACTTAGATTTTTGACCTTTGAACTTCGACCTTTGACCTTTGGATTTTGCCCTTTGACCTTTGAACTTTGACCTTTGAACTAACCTAACCTAGTTTTGGTTTTGGTTTTGGTTTCGATTTTGATTTTGATTTTGATTTTGATTTTGAATTTGATTTTGATTTTGATTTTGATTTTGATTTTGATTTTGAATTTGATTTTGATTTCGATTTCGATTCCGATTTCTATTACGATTTCGATTTTGATTTTGATTTTGAATTTGATTTTGATTTTGATTTTGATTTGTTTTTGATTTTGATTTTGATATTGATTTTTGATTTTGATTTTGATTTTGATTTCGATTTCGATTTTGATTTTGAATTTGATTTTGATTTTGATTATGACTTTGATTTTGAATTTGGTTTTGGTTTTGGTTTTGATTTTGATTTTGATTTTGATTTTGATTTTGATTTTGATTTTGATTTCGATCTCGATTACGATTACGATTTCGACTTCGATTTTGTAATTTGGTTTTGGTTTTCATTTTGATTTTCATTTTGATTTTGATTTCGTTTTTGATTTTGATTTCGATTTTGATTTCGATTTTGATTTCGATTTCGATTTTGATTTCGATTTTGATTTTGATTTTGATTTTGAATTTGATTTTGATTTCGATTTTGATTTTGAATTTGGTTTTGGTTTTGGTTTTGATTTTGATTTTGATTTTGATTTTGATTTTGATTTTGATTTTGATTTTGATTTTGATTTTGATTTCGATCTCGATTACGATTACGATTTCGACTTCGATTTTGAATTTGGTTTTGGTTTTCATTTTGATTTTCATTTTGATTTTGATTTCGTTTTTGATTTTGATTTCGATTTTGATTTCGATTTTGATTTCGATTTTGATTTCGATTTTGATTTCGATTTTGATTTCGATTTTGATTTCGATTTTGATTTTGATTACCTAATCTAAAGGTTTAATTTTGACCTTTGACCTTTGACATTTAAACTTTGGCCTTTGACCTTTGAACTTTAACCTTTGACCTTTGAACTTTGAACGTTGACCTTTGGTCTTTAACCTTTGAACAAGGAACTTTGAACTTTGACGTTTGATATTTGACCTTTGAACTTTGACCTTTGAACTTTGAACTTTGACCTTTGCACTTTGAGTATTGAACGTTGACCTTTGAACTTTGACCTTTGAACTTAAACCTTTGAACTTTGACCCTTGAACTTTGACCTTTGAACTTTGACCTTTTATCTTTGATGTTTGACCTTTGAACTTTGACCTTTTATCTTTGATTTTTGACCTTTGAACTTTGACCTTTGACCTTTGAACTTTGACCTTTGCCCTTTGACCTTTGAATTTTGACCTTTGACCTTTGAACATTGACCTTTGAACCTTCACCTTTGAACTTTGACCTTTGAATTATGACCTTTGAACTTTGACCTTTACCCTTTGACCTTTGAACTTTCGCCTTTGAACTTTGACCTTTGAACTTAAACCTTTGAACTTTGACCTTTGAACTTTGACCTTTTATCTTTGATTTTTGACCTTTGAACTTTGACCTTTTATCTTTGATTTTTGACCTTTGAACTTTGACCTTTGACCTTTGAACTTTGACCTTTGCCCTTTGACCTTTGAATTTTGACCTTTGACCTTTGAACATTGACCTTTGAACCTTCACCTTTGAACTTTGACCTTTGAATTATGACCTTTGAACTTTGACCTTTGCCCTATGACCTTTGCCCTTTGAACTTTGAACTTCGACCTTTGACCCTTGAACTTTGGATTTTTCCCTTTGACCTTTGAACTAACCTAACTAACCTAACCTAGTTTTGGTTTTGGTTTTGGTTTCGATTTTGATTTTGAATTTGATTTTGACTTTGATTTTGATTTTGATTTTGAATTTGATTTTGATTTTGATTTCGATTTTGATTTTGATTTTGATTTTGGTTTTGGTTTTGATGTTGATTTTATTTCGATTTCGATTACGATTACGATTTCGACTTCAATTTTGATTTTGAATTTGATTTTGATTTTGATTTTGATTTCGATTTCGATTTAGATTTTGATTTTGCATTTGATTTTGATTTTGATTTTGATTTTGATTTTTGATTTTGATTTTGATTTCGATTTCGATTTCGATTTTGATTTTGAATTTGATTTTGATTTTGATTTTGATTTTTATTTTGAATTTGATTTTGATTTTGATTATGATTTTGATTTTGAATTTGGTTTTGGTTTTCATTTTGATTTTCATTTTGATTTTAATTTCGTTTTTGATTTTGATTTCGATTTTGATTTTGATTACCTAACCTAAAGGTTTAATTTTGACCTTTGACCTGTGACATTTAAACTTTGGCATTTGACCTTTGAACTTTAACCTTTGACCTTTGAACTTTGAACTTTGACCTTTGGTCTTTAACCTTTGAACATGGACCTTTGAACTTTAACCTTTGAACATGGACCTTTGAACTTTGACTTTTGAACTTTGACCTTTGACCTTTTAACTTTTCCCTTTGCCCTTTGAACTTTAACATTTGACCTTTGGCCTTTGACATTTGAAGTTTGACCATTGAATTTTGACCTTCAAACGTTGACCTTTACCCTTTGACCTTTGAACTTTCGCCTTTGAACTTTGACCTTTGAACTTAAACCTTTGAACTTTGACCCTTGAACTTTGACCTTTGAACTTTGACCTTTTATCTTTGATTTTTGACCTTTGAACTTTGACCTTTTATCTTTGATTTTTGACCTTTGAACTTTGACCTTTGACCTTTTAACTTTGACCTTTGCCCTTTGACCTTTGAATTTTGACCTTTGACCTTTGAACATTGACCTTTGAACCTTCACCTTTGAACTTTGACCTTTGAATTATGACCTTTGAACTTTGACCTTTGCCCTTTGACCTTTGCCCTTTGAACTTTGAACTTCGACCTTTGACCCTTGAACTTTGGATTTTTCCCTTTGACCTTTGAACTTTGACCTTTGAACTAACCTAACTAACCTAACCTAGTTTTGGTTTTGGTTTTGGTTTCGATTTTGATTTTGAATTTGATTTTGACTTTGATTTTGATTTTGATTTTGAATTTGATTTTGATTTTGATTTCGATTTTGATTTTGATTTTGATTTTGGTTTTGGTTTTGATGTTGATTTTATTTCGATTTCGATTACGATTACGATTTCGACTTCAATTTTGATTTTGAATTTGATTTTGATTTTGATTTTGATTTCGATTTCGATTTTGATTTTGATTTTGCATTTGATTTTGATTTTGATTTTGATTTTGATTTTTGATTTTGATTTTGATTTTGATTTCGATTTCGATTTCGATTTTGATTTTGAATTTGATTTTGATTTTGATTTTGATTTTGATTTTGAATTTGATTTTGATTTTGATTATGATTTTGATTTTGAATTTGGTTTTGGTTTTCATTTTGATTTTCATTTTGATTTTGATTTCGTTTTTGATTTTGATTTCGATTTTGATTATGATTAACTAACCTAAAGGTTTTATTTTGACCTTTGACCTTTGACATTTAAACTTTGGCCTTTGACCTTTGAACTTTAACCTTTGACCTTTGAACTTTGCACGTTGACCTTTGGTCTTTAACCTTTGGACATGGACCTTTGAACTTTAACCTTTGATCTTTGATTTTTGACCTTTGAACTTTGAACTTTGAACTTTGAACTTTGACCTTTGATCTTTGATTTTTGACCTTTGACCTTTGAACTTTGAACTTTGACCTTGAACCTTTGAACTTTGAACATTAAACTTTGACCTTTGACCTTTGAACTTTAAACTTTGACCTTTGCCTTTTGACCTTTGACCTTTGAACTTTGAATTTTGAAGTTCAAAGGTCAACGTTCAATACTCAAAGTGCAAAGGTCAAAGTTCAAAGTTCAAAGGTCAAAGTTCAAAGGTCAAATATCAAACGTCAAAGTTCAAAGTTCCTTGTTCAAAGGTTAAAGACCAAAGGTCAACGTTCAAAGTTCAAAGGTCAAAGGTTAAAGTTCAAAGGTCAAAGGCCAAAGTTTAAATGTCAAAGGTCAAAGGTCAAAATTAAACCTTTAGATTAGGTAATCAAAATCAAAATCGAAATCAAAATCGAAATCAAAATCGAAATCAAAATCAAAAACGAAATCAAAATCAAAATGAAAATCAAAATGAAAACCAAAACCAAATTCAAAATCGAAGTCGAAATCGTAATCGTAATCGAGATCGAAATCAAAATCAAAATCAAAATCAAAATCAAAATCAAAATCAAAATCAAAATCAAAATCAAAATCAAAACCAAAACCAAAACCAAATTCAAAATCAAAATCGAAATCAAAATCAAATTCAAAATCAAAATCAAAATCAAAATCGAAATCAAAATCGAAATCGAAATCAAAATCGAAATCAAAATCGAAATCAAAATCAAAAACGATATCAAAATCAAAATGAAAATCAAAATGAAAACCAAAACCAAATTCAAAATCGAAGTCGAAATCGTAATCGTAATCGAGATCGAAATCAAAATCAAAATCAAAATCAAAATCAAAATCAAAATCAAAATCAAAACCAAAACCAAAACCAAATTCAAAATCAAAGTCATAATCAAAATCAAAATCAAATTCAAAATCAAAATCGAAATCGAAATCAAAATCAAAATCAAAAATCAATATCAAAATCAAAATCAAAAACAAATCAAAATCAAAATCAAAATCAAATTCAAAATCAAAATCAAAATCGAAATCGTAATAGAAATCGGAATCGAAATCGAAATCAAATTCAAATTCAAAATCAAAATCAAAATCAAAATCAAAATCAAAATCAAAATCAAATTCAAAATCAAAATCAAAATCAAAATCAAAATCGAAACCAAAACCAAAACCAAAACTAGGTTAGGTTAGTTCAAAGGTCAAAGTTCAAAGGTCAAAGGGCAAAATCCAAAGGTCAAAGTTTAAAGTTCAAAGGTCAAAGGTCAAAGTTTAATGTTCAAAGTTCAAAGGTTCAAGGTCAAAGTTCAAAGTTCAAAGTTCAAAGTTCAAAGGTCAAAAATCAAAGATCAAAGGTTAAAGTTCAAAGGTCCATGTCCAAAGGTTAAAGACCAAAGGTCAACGTGCAAAGTTCAAAGGTCAAAGGTTAAAGTTCAAAGGTCAAAGGCCAAAGTTTAAATGTCAAAGGTCAAAGGTCAAAATAAAACCTTTAGGTTAGTTAATCATAATCAAAATCGAAATCAAAATCAAAATCAAAATCAAATTCAAAATCAAAATCAAAATCAAAATCAAAATCAAATTCAAAATCAAAATCGAAATCGAAATCGAAATCAAAATCAAAATCAAAATCAAAAATCAAAATCAAAATCAAAATCAAAATCAAATGCAAAATCAAAATCAAAATCGAAATCGAAATCAAAATCAAAATCAAAATCAAATTCAAAATCAAAATTGAAGTCGAAATCGTAATCGTAATCGAAATCGAAATAAAATCAACATCAAAACCAAAACCAAAATCAAAATCAAAATCAAAATCGAAATCAAAATCAAAATCAAATTCAAAATCAAAATCAAAATCAAAGTCAAAATCAAATTCAAAATCAAAATCGAAACCAAAACCAAAACCAAAACTAGGTTAGGTTAGTTCAAAGGTCAAAGTTCAAAGGTCAAAGGGAAAAATCCAAAGTTCAAGGGTCAAAGGTCGAAGTTCAAAGTTCAAAGGGCAAAGGTCAAAGTTCAAAGGTCATAATTCAAAGGTCAAAGTTCAAAGGTGAAGGTTCAAAGGTCAAAGGTCAAAATTCAAAGGTCAAAGGGCAAAGGTCAAAGTTCAAAGGTCAAAGGTCAAAGTTCAAAGGTCAAAAATCAAAGATAAAAGGTCAAAGTTCAAAGGTCAAACATCAAAGATAAAAGGTCAAAGTTCAAAGGTCAAAGTTCAAGGGTCAAAGTTCAAAGGTTTAAGTTCAAAGGTCAAAGTTCAAAGGTCAACGTTCAATACTCAAAGTGCAAAGGTCAAAGTTCAAAGTTCAAAGGTCAAAGTTCAAAGGTCAAATATCAAACGTCAAAGTTCAAAGTTCCTTGTTCAAAGGTTAAAGACCAAAGGTCAACGTTCAAAGTTCAAGGGTCAAAGGTTGAAGTTCAAAGGTCAAAGGCCAAAGTTTAAATGTCAAAGGTCAAAGGTCAAAATTAAACCTTTAGATTAGGTAATCAAAATCAAAATCGAAATCAAAATCGAAATCAAAATCGAAATCAAAATCGAAATCAAAATCGAAATCAAAATCGAAATCAAAATCGAAATCAAAATCAAAAACGAAATCAAAATCAAAATGAAAATCAAAATGAAAACCAAAACCAAATTCAAAATCGAAGTCGAAATCGTAATCGTAATCGAGATCGAAATCAAAATCAAAATCAAAATCAAAATCAAAATCAAAATCAAAATCAAAATCAAAATCAAAATCAAAACCAAAACCAAAACCAAATTCAAAATCAAAATCGAAATCAAAATCAAATTCAAAATCAAAATCAAAATCAAAATCGAAATCAAAATCGAAATCGAAATCAAAATCGAAATCAAAATCGAAATCAAAATCAAAAACGAAATCAAAATCAAAATGAAAATCAAAATGAAAACCAAAACCAAATTCAAAATCGAAGTCGAAATCGTAATCGTAATCGAGATCGAAATCAAAATCAAAATCAAAATCAAAATCAAAATCAAAATCAAAATCAAAACCAAAACCAAAACCAAATTCAAAATCAAAGTCATAATCAAAATCAAAATCAAATTCAAAATCAAAATCGAAATCGAAATCAAAATCAAAATCAAAAATCAATATCAAAATCAAAATCAAAAACAAATCAAAATCAAAATCAAAATCAAATTCAAAATCAAAATCAAAATCGAAATCGTAATAGAAATCGGAATCGAAATCGAAATCAAAATCAAATTCAAAATCAAAATCAAAATCAAAATCAAAATCAAAATCAAATTCAAAATCAAAATCAAAATCAAAATCAAAATCGAAACCAAAACCAAAACCAAAACTAGGTTAGGTTAGTTCAAAGGTCAAAGTTCAAAGGTCAAAGGGCAAAATCCAAAGGTCAAAGGTCGAAGTTCAAAGGTCAAAAATCTAAGTTCAAAGGTCAAAAATTAAGTTCAAAATTCAAAGTTCAAAGGTCAAAGGTCAAAAGGCAAAGGTCAAAGGTCAAAAGGCAAAGGTCAAAGTTTAAAGTTCAAAGGTCAAAGGTCAAAGTTTAATGTTCAAAGTTCAAAGGTTCAAGGTCAAAGTTCAAAGTTCAAAGGTCAAAGGTCAAAAATCAAAGATCAAAGGTCAAAGGTCAAAGTTCAAAGTTCAAAGTTCAAAGGTCAAAAATCAAAGATCAAAGGTTAAAGTTCAAAGGTCCATGTCCAAAGGTTAAAGACCAAAGGTCAACGTGCAAAGTTCAAAGGTCAAAGGTTAAAGTTCAAATGTCAAAGGCCAAAGTTTAAATGTCAAAGGTCAAAGGTCAAAATAAAACCTTTAGGTTAGTTAATCATAATCAAAATCGAAATCAAAATCAAAAACGAAATCAAAATCAAAATGAAAATCAAAATGAAAACCAAAACCAAATTCAAAATCAAAATCATAATCAAAATCAAAATCAAATTCAAAATCAAAATCAAAATCAAAATCAAAATCAAAATCAAATTCAAAATCAAAATCGAAAGCGAAATCGAAATCAAAATCAAAATCAAAAATCAAAATCAAAATCAAAATCAAAATCAAATGCAAAATCAAAATCAAAATCGAAATCGAAATCAAAATCAAAATCAAAATCAAAATCAAAATCGAAATCAAAATCAAAATCAAATTCAAAATCAAAATCAAAATCAAAGTCAAAATCAAATTCAAAATCAAAATCGAAACCAAAACCAAAACCAAAACTAGGTTAGGTTAGTTAGGTTAGTTCAAAGGTCAAAGTTCAAAGGTCAAAGGGAAAAATCCAAAGTTCAAGGGTCAAAGGTCGAAGTTCAAAGTTCAAAGGGCAAAGGTCAAAGGGCAAAGGTCAAAGTTCAAAGGTCATAATTCAAAGGTCAAAGTTCAAAGGTGAAGGTTCAAAGGTCAATGTTCAAAGGTCAAAGGTCAAAATTCAAAGGTCAAAGGGCAAAGGTCAAAGTTCAAAGGTCAAAGGTCAAAGTTCAAAGGTCAAAAATCAAAGATAAAAGGTCAAAGTTCAAAGGTCAAAGTTCAAGGGTCAAAGTTCAAAGGTTTAAGTTCAAAGGTCAAAGTTCAAAGGCGAAAGTTCAAAGGTCAAAGGGTAAAGGTCAACGTTTGAAGGTCAAAATTCAATGGTCAAACTTCAAATGTCAAAGGCCAAAGGTCAAATGTTAAAGTTCAAAGGGCAAAGGGCAAAGTTAAAAGGTCAAAGGTCAAAGTTCAAAAGTCAAAGTTCAAAGGTCCATGTTCAAAGGTTAAAGTTCAAAGGTCCATGTTCAAAGGTTAAAGACCAAAGGTCAAAGTTCAAAGTTCAAAGGTCAAAGGTTAAAGTTCAAAGGTCAAATGCCAAAGTTTAAATGTCACAGGTCAAAGGTCAAAATTAAACCTTTAGGTTAGGTAATCAAAATCAAAATCGAAATCAAAATCAAAAACGAAATTAAAATCAAATTCAAAATCAAAATCGAAATCGAAATCAAAATCAAAATCAAAAATCAATATCAAAATCAAAATCAAAATCAAAATCAAAATCGAAATCAAAATCAAAATCAAATTCAAAATCAAAATCAAAGTCAAAATCAAATTCAAAATCAAAATCGAAACCAAAACCAAAACCAAAACTAGGTTAGGTTAGTTCAAAGGTCAAAGTTCAAAGGTCAAAGGGAAAAATCCAAAGTTCAAGGGTCAAAGGTCGAAGTTCAAAGTTCAAAGGGCAAAGGTCAAAGTTCAAAGGTCATAATTCAAAGGTCAAAGTTCAAAGGTGAAGGTTCAAAGGTCAATGTTCAAAGGTCAAAGGTCAAAATTCAAAGGTCAAAGGGCAAAGGTCAAAGTTCAAAATTCAAAGGTCAAAGGGCAAAGGTCAAAGTTCAAAGGTCAAAGGTCAAAGTTCAAAGGTCAAAGTTCAAGGGTCAAAGTTCAAAGGTTTAAGTTCAAAGGTCAAAGTTCAAAGGTCAACGTTCAATACTCAAAGTGCAAAGGTCAAAGTTCAAAGTTCAAAGGTCAAAGTTCAAAGGTCAAATATCAAACGTCAAAGTTCAAAGTTCCTTGTTCAAAGGTTAAAGACCAAAGGTCAACGTTCAAAGTTCAAAGGTCAAAGGTTAAAGTTCAAAGGTCAAAGGCCAAAGTTTAAATGTCAAAGGTCAAAGGTCAAAATTAAACCTTTAGATTAGGTAATCAAAATCAAAATCGAAATCAAAATCGAAATCAAAATCGAAATCAAAATCAAAAACGAAATCAAAATCAAAATGAAAATCAAAATGAAAACCAAAACCAAATTCAAAATCGAAGTCGAAATCGTAATCGTAATCGAGATCGAAATCAAAATCAAAATCAAAATCAAAATCAAAATCAAAATCAAAATCAAAATCAAAATCAAAATCAAAACCAAAACCAAAACCAAATTCAAAATCAAAATCGAAATCAAAATCAAATTCAAAATCAAAATCAAAATCAAAATCGAAATCAAAATCGAAATCGAAATCAAAATCGAAATCAAAATCGAAATCAAAATCAAAAACGAAATCAAAATCAAAATGAAAATCAAAATGAAAACCAAAACCAAATTCAAAATCGAAGTCGAAATCGTAATCGTAATCGAGATCGAAATCAAAATCAAAATCAAAATCAAAATCAAAATCAAAACCAAAACCAAAACCAAATTCAAAATCAAAGTCATAATCAAAATCAAAATCAAATTCAAAATCAAAATCGAAATCGAAATCAAAATCAAAATCAAAAATCAATATCAAAATCAAAATCAAAAACAAATCAAAATCAAAATCAAAATCAAAATCAAATTCAAAATCAAAATCAAAATCGAAATCGTAATAGAAATCGGAATCGAAATCGAAATCAAAATCAAATTCAAAATCAAAATCAAAATCAAAATCAAAATCAAAATCAAATTCAAAATCAAAATCAAAATCAAAATCAAAATCGAAACCAAAACCAAAACCAAAACTAGGTTAGGTTAGTTCAAAGGTCAAAGTTCAAAGGTCAAAGGGCAAAATCCAAAGGTCAAAGGTCGAAGTTCAAAGGTCAAAAATCTAAGTTCAAAGGTCAAAAATCAAGTTCAAAATTCAAAGTTCAAAGGTCAAAGGTCAAAGGTCAAAAGGCAAAGGTCAAAGGTCAAAAGGCAAAGGTCAAAGTTTAAAGTTCAAAGGTCAAAGGTCAAAGTTTAATGTTCAAAGTTCAAAGGTTCAAGGTCAAAGTTCAAAGTTCAAAGGTCAAAGGTCAAAAATCAAAGATCAAAGGTCAAAGTTCAAAGTTCAAAGTTCAAAGTTCAAAGTTCAAAGGTCAAAAATCAAAGATCAAAGGTTAAAGTTCAAAGGTCCATGTCCAAAGGTTAAAGACCAAAGGTCAACGTGCAAAGTTCAAAGGTCAAAGGTTAAAGTTCAAAGGTCAAAGGCCAAAGTTTAAATGTCAAAGGTCAAAGGTCAAAATAAAACCTTTAGGTTAGTTAATCATAATCAAAATCGAAATCAAAATCAAAAACGAAATCAAAATCAAAATGAAAATCAAAATCAAAATCAAAATCAAATTCAAAATCAAAATCAAAATCGAAATCGTAATAGAAATCGGAATCGAAATCGAAATCAAAATCAAATTCAAAATCAAAATCAAAATCAAAATCAAAATCAAATTCAAAATCAAATTCAAAATCAAAATCAAAATCAAAATCAAAATCGAAACCAAAACCAAAACCAAAACTAGGTTAGGTTAGTTCAAAGGTCAAAGTTCAAAGGTCAAAGGGCAAAATCCAAAGGTCAAAGGTCGAAGTTCAAAGGTCACAAATCTAAGTTCAAAGGTCAAAAATCAAGTTCAAAATTCAAAGTTCAAAGGTCAAAGGTCAAAAGGCAAAGGTCAAAGTTTAAAGTTCAAAGGTCAAAGGTCAAAGTTTAATGTTCAAAGTTCAAAGGTTCAAGGTCAAAGTTCAAAGTTCAAAGGTCAAAGGTCAAAAATCAAAGATCAAAGGTCAAAGTTCAAAGTTCAAAGTTCAAAGGTCAAAAATCAAAGATCAAAGGTTAAAGTTCAAAGGTCCATGTCCAAAGGTTAAAGACCAAAGGTCAACGTGCACAGTTCAAAGGTCAAAGGTTAAAGTTCAAAGGTCAAAGGCCAAAGTTTAAATGTCAAAGGTCAAAGGTCAAAATAAAACCTTTAGGTTAGTTAATCATAATCAAAATCGAAATCAAAATCAAAAACGAAATCAAAATCAAAATGAAAATCAAAATGAAAACCAAAACCAAATTCAAAATCAAAATCATAATCAAAATCAAAATCAAATTCAAAATCAAAATCAAAATCAAAATCAAAATCAAATTCAAAATCAAAATCGAAATCGAAATCGAAATCAAAATCAAAATCAAAAATCAAAATCAAAATCAAAATCAAAATCAAATGCAAAATCAAAATCAAAATCGAAATCGAAATCAAAATCAAAATCAAAATCAAATTCAAAATCAAAATTGAAGTCGAAATCGTAATCGTAATCGAAATCGAAATAAAATCAACATCAAAACCAAAACCAAAATCAAAATCAAAATCAAAATCGAAATCAAAATCAAAATCAAATTCAAAATCAAAATCAAAATCAAAGTCAAAATCAAATTCAAAATCAAAATCGAAACCAAAACCAAAACCAAAACTAGGTTAGGTTAGTTAGGTTAGTTCAAAGGTCAAAGTTCAAAGGTCAAAGGGAAAAATCCAAAGTTCAAGGGTCAAAGGTCGAAGTTCAAAGTTCAAAGGGCAAAGGTCAAAGGGCAAAGGTCAAAGTTCAAAGGTCATGATTCAAAGGTCAAAGTTCAAAGGTGAAGGTTCAAAGGTCAATGTTCAAAGGTCAAAGGTCAAAATTCAAAGGTCAAAGGGCAAAGGTCAAAGTTCAAAGGTCAAAGGTCAAAGTTCAAAGGTCAAAAATCAAAGATAAAAGGTCAAAGTTCAAAGGTCAAAGTTCAAGGGTCAAAGTTCAAAGGTTTAAGTTCAAAGGTCAAAGTTCAAAGGCGAAAGTTCAAAGGTCAAAGGGTAAAGGTCAACGTTTGAAGGTCAAAATTCAATGGTCAAACTTCAAATGTCAAAGGCCAAAGGTCAAATGTTAAAGTTCAAAGGGCAAAGGGCAAAGTTAAAAGGTCAAAGGTCAAAGTTCAAAAGTCAAAGTTCAAAGGTCCATGTTCAAAGGTTAAAGTTCAAAGGTCCATGTTCAAAGGTTAAAGACCAAAGGTCAACGTGCAAAGTTCAAAGGTCAAAGGTTAAAGTTCAAAGGTCAAAGTTTAAATGTCAAAGGTCAAAGGTCAAAATAAAACCTTTAGGTTAGTTAATCATAATCAAAATCGAAATCAAAATCAAAAACGAAATCAAAATCAAAATGAAAATCAAAATGAAAACCAAAACCAAATTCAAAATCAAAATCAAAATCAAAATCGAAATCAAAATCAAAATCAAATTCAAAATCAAAATCAAAGTCAAAATCAAATTCAAAATCAAAATCGAAACCAAAACCAAAACCAAAACTAGGTTAGGTTAGTTCAAAGGTCAAAGTTCAAAGGTCAAAGGGAAAAATCCAAAGTTCAAGGGTCAAAGGTCGAAGTTCAAAGTTCAAAGGGCAAAGGTCAAAGTTCAAAGGTCATAATTCAAAGGTCAAAGTTCAAAGGTGAAGGTTCAAAGGTCAATGTTCAAAGGTCAAAGGTCAAAATTCAAAGGTCAAAGGGCAAAGGTCAAAGTTCAAAATTCAAAGGTCAAAGGGCAAAGGTCAAAGTTCAAAGGTCAAAGGTCAAAGTTCAAAGGTCAAAGTTCAAGGGTCAAAGTTCAAAGGTTTAAGTTCAAAGGTCAAAGTTCAAAGGTCAACGTTCAATACTCAAAGTGCAAAGGTCAAAGTTCAAAGTTCAAAGGTCAAAGTTCAAAGGTCAAATATCAAACGTCAAAGATCAAAGTTCCTTGTTCAAAGGTTAAAGACCAAAGGTCAACGTTCAAAGTTCAAAGGTCAAAGGTTAAAGTTCAAAGGTCAAAGGCCAAAGTTTAAATGTCAAAGGTCAAAGGTCAAAATTAAACCTTTAGATTAGGTAATCAAAATCAAAATCGAAATCAAAATCGAAATAAAAATCGAAATCAAAATCAAAAACGAAATCAAAATCAAAATGAAAATCAAAATGAAAACCAAAACCAAATTCAAAATCGAAGTCGAAATCGTAATCGTAATCGAGATCGAAATCAAAATCAAAATCAAAATCAAAATCAAAATCAAAATCAAAATCAAAATCAAAATCAAAATCAAAATCAAAATCAAAACCAAAACCAAAACCAAATTCAAAATCAAAATCGAAATCAAAATCAAATTCAAAATCAAAATCAAAATCAAAATCGAAATCAAAATCGAAATCGAAATCAAAATCGAAATCAAAATCAAAAACGAAATCAAAATCAAAATGAAAATCAAAATGAAAACCAAAACCAAATTCAAAATCGAAGTCGAAATCGTAATCGTAATCGAGATCGAAATCAAAATCAAAATCAAAATCAAAATCAAAATCAAAATCAAAATCAAAACCAAAACCAAAACCAAATTCAAAATCAAAGTCATAATCAAAATCAAAATCAAATTCAAAATCAAAATCGAAATCGAAAACAAATCAAAATCAAAATCAAAATCAAATTCAAAATCAAAATCAAAATCGAAATCGTAATAGAAATCGGAATCGAAATCGAAATCAAAATCAAATTCAAAATCAAAATCAAAATCAAAATCAAAATCAAAATCAAAATCAAATTCAAAATCAAAATCAAAATCAAAATCAAAATCGAAACCAAAACCAAAACCAAAACTAGGTTAGGTTAGTTCAAAGGTCAAAGTTCAAAGGTCAAAGGGCAAAATCCAAAGGTCAAAGGTCGAAGTTCAAAGGTCAAAAATCTAAGTTCAAAGGTCAAAAATCAAGTTCAAAATTCAAAGTTCAAAGGTCAAAAGGCAAAGGTCAAAGGTCAAAAGGCAAAGGTCAAAGTTTAAAGTTCAAAGGTCAAAGGTCAAAGTTTAATGTTCAAAGTTCAAAGGTTCAAGGTCAAAGTTCAAAGTTCAAAGGTCAAAGGTCAAAAATCAAAGATCAAAGGTCAAAGTTCAAAGTTCAAAGTTCAAAGTTCAAAGGTCAAAAATCAAAGATCAAAGGTCAAAGTTCAAAGACCAAAGTTCAAAGGTTAAAGTTCAAAGGTCAATGTCCAAAGGTTAAAGACCAAAGGTCAACGTGCAAAGTTCAAAGGTCAAAGGTTAAAGTTCAAAGGTCAAAGGCCAAAGTTTAAATGTCAAAGGTCAAAGGTCAAAATAAAACCTTTAGGTTAGTTAATCATAATCAAAATCGAAATCAAAATCAAAAACGAAATCAAAATCAAAATGAAAATCAAAATGAAAACCAAAACCAAATTCAAAATCAAAATCATAATCAAAATCAAAATCAAATTCAAAATCAAAATCAAAATCAAAATCAAAATCAAATTCAAAATCAAAATCGAAATCGAAATCGAAATCAAAATCAAAATCAAAAATCAAAATCAAAATCAAAATCAAAATCAAATGCAAAATCAAAATAGAAATCGAAATCGAAATCAAAATCAAAATCAAAATCAAATTCAAAATCAAAATTGAAGTCGAAATCGTAATCGTAATCGAAATCGAAATAAAATCAACATCAAAACCAAAACCAAAATCAAAATCAAAATCAAAATCGAAATCAAAATCAAAATCAAATTCAAAATCAAAATCAAATTCAAAGTCAAAATCAAATTCAAAATCAAAATCGAAACCAAAACCAAAACCAAAACTAGGTTAGGTTAGTTAGGTTAGTTCAAAGGTCAAAGTTCAAAGGTCAAAGGGAAAAATCCAAAGTTCAAGGGTCAAAGGTCGAAGTTCAAAGTTCAAAGGGCAAAGGTCAAAGGGCAAAGGTCAAAGTTCAAAGGTCATAATTCAAAGGTCAAAGTTCAAAGGTGAAGGTTCAAAGGTCAATGTTCAAAGGTCAAAGGTCAAAATTCAAAGGTCAAAGGGCAAAGGTCAAAGTTCAAAGGTCAAAGGTCAAAGTTCAAAGGTCAAAAATCAAAGATAAAAGGCCAAAGTTCAAAGGTCAAAAATCAAAGATAAAAGGTCAAAGTTCAAAGGTCAAAGTTCAAGGGTCAAAGTTCAAAGGTTTAAGTTCAAAGGTCAAAGTTCAAAGGCGAAAGTTCAAAGGTCAAAGGGTAAAGGTCAACGTTTGAAGGTCAAAATTCAATGGTCAAACTTCAAATGATTTTGATTTTGATTTTGATTTTTGATTTTGATTTTGATTTCGATTTCGATTTCGATTTTGATTTTGAATTTTAATTTTGATTTTGATTTTGATTTTGATTTTGAATTTGATTTTGATTTTGATTATGATTTTGATTTTGAATTTGGTTTTGGTTTTCATTTTGATTTTCATTTTGATTTTGATTTCGTTTTTGATTTTGATTTCGATTTTGATTATGATTAACTAACCTAAAGGTTTTATTTTGACCTTTGACCTTTGACATTTAAACTTTGGCCTTTGACCTTTGAACTTTAACCTTTGACCTTTGAACTTTGCACGTTGACCTTTGGTCTTTAACCTTTGGACATTGACCTTTGAACTTTAACCTTTGAACTTTGGTCTTTGAACTTTGACCTTTGATCTTTGATTTTTGACCTTTGAACTTTGAACTTTGAACTTTGACCTTTGATCTTTGATTTTTGACCTTTGACCTTTGAACTTTGAACTTTGACCTTGAACCTTTGAACTTTGAACATTAAACTTTGACCTTTGACCTTTGAACTTTAAACTTTGACCTTTGCCTTTTGACCTTTGACCTTTGCCTTTTGACCTTTGACCTTTGAACTTTGAATTTTGAACTTGATTTTTGACCTTTGAACTTAGATTTTTGACCTTTGAACTTCGACCTTTGACCTTTGGATTTTGCCCTTTGACCTTTGAACTTTGACCTTTGAACTAACCTAACCTAGTTTTGTTTTTGGTTTTGGTTTCGATTTTGATTTTGATTTTGATTTTGAATTTGATTTTGATTTTGATTTTGATTTTGATTTTGATTTTGATTTTGAATTTGATTTTGATTTCGATTTCGATTCCGATTTCTATTACGATTTCGATTTTGATTTTGATTTTGAATTTGATTTTGATTTTGATTTTGATTTGTTTTCGATTTCGATTTTGATTTTGAATTTGATTTTGATTTTGATTATGACTTTGATTTTGAATTTGGTTTTGGTTTTGGTTTTGATTTTGATTTTGATTTTGATTTTGATTTTGATTTTGATTTTGATTTCGATCTCGATTACGATTACGATTTCGACTTCGATTTTGAATTTGGTTTTGGTTTTCATTTTGATTTTCATTTTGATTTTGATTTCGTTTTTGATTTTGATTTCGATTTTGATTTCGATTTTGATTTCGATTTCGATTTTGATTTCGATTTTGATTTTGATTTTGATTTTGAATTTGATTTTGATTTCGATTTTGATTTTGAATTTGGTTTTGGTTTTGGTTTTGATTTTGATTTTGATTTTGATTTTGATTTTGATTTTGATTTTGATTTTGATTTTGATTTTGATTTTGATTTTGATTTTGATTTTGATTTTGATTTCGATCTCGATTACGATTACGATTTCGACTTCGATTTTGAATTTGGTTTTGGTTTTCATTTTGATTTTCATTTTGATTTTGATTTCGTTTTTGATTTTGATTTCGATTTTGATTTTGATTACCTAATCTAAAGGTTTAATTTTGACCTTTGACCTTTGACATTTAAACTTTGGCCTTTGACCTTTGAACTTTAACCTTTGACCTTTGAACTTTGAACGTTGACCTTTGGTCTTTAACCTTTGAACAAGGAACTTTGAACTTTGACGTTTGATATTTGACCTTTGAACTTTGACCTTTGAACTTTGAACTTTGACCTTTGCACTTTGAGTATTGAACGTTGACCTTTGAACTTTGACCTTTGAACTTAAACCTTTGAACTTTGACCCTTGAACTTTGACCTTTGAACTTTGACCTTTTATCTTTGATGTTTGACCTTTGAACTTTGACCTTTTATCTTTGATTTTTGACCTTTGAACTTTGACCTTTGACCTTTGAACATTGACCTTTGAACCTTCACCTTTGAACTTTGACCTTTGAATTATGACCTTTGAACTTTGACCTTTGCCCTTTGAACTTTGAACTTCGACCTTTGACCCTTGACCTTTTGATTTTTCCCTTTGACCTTTGAACTTTGACCTTTGAACTAACCTAACCTAGTTTTGGTTTTGGTTTTGGTTTCGATTTTGATTTTGAATTTGATTTTGACTTTGATTTTGATTTTGATTTTGAATTTGATTTTGATTTTGATTTCGATTTTGATTTTGATTTTGATTTTGGTTTTGGTTTTGATGTTGATTTTGACTTTGATTTTGATTTTGAATTTGATTTTGATTTTGATTTCGATTTTGATTTTGATTTTGATTTTGATTTTGATATTGATTTTTGATTTTGATTTTGATTTCGATTTCGATTTTGATTTTGAATTTGATTTTGATTTTGATTATGATTTTGATTTTGAATTTGGTTTTGGTTTTGGTTTTGATTTTGATTTTGATTTTTATTTTGATTTTGATTTTGATTTCGATTACGATTACGATTTCGACTTCAATTTTGATTTTGAATTTCATTTTCATTTTGATTTTTGATTTTGATTTTGATTTCGATTTCGATTTTGATTTTGAATTTGATTTTAATTTCGTTTTTGATTTTGATTTCGATTTTGATTTTGATTACCTAACATAAAGGTTTAATTTTGACCTTTGACCTGTGACATTTAAACTTTGGCATTTGACCTTTGAACTTTAACCTTTGACCTTTGAACTTTGAACTTTGACCTTTGGTCTTTAACCTTTGAACATGGACCTTTGAACTTTAACCTTTGAACATGGACCTTTGAACTTTGACTTTTGAACTTTGACCTTTGACCTTTTAACTTTGCCCTTTGCCCTTTGAACTTTAACATTTGACCTTTGGCCTTTGACATTTGAAGTTTGACCATTGAATTTTGACCTTCAAACGTTGACCTTTACCCTTTGACCTTTGAACTTTCGCCTTTGAACTTTGACCTTTGAACTTAAACCTTTGAACTTTGACCCTTGAACTTTGACCTTTGAACTTTGACCTTTTATCTTTGATTTTTGACCTTTGAACTTTGACCTTTGACCTTTGAACTTTGACCTTTGCCCTTTGACCTTTGAATTTTGACCTTTGACCTTTGAACATTGACCTTTGAACCGTCACCTTTGAACTTTGACCTTTGAATTATGACCTTTGAACTTTGACCTTTGCCCTTTGACCTTTGCCCTTTGAACTTTGAACTTCGACCTTTGACCCTTGAACTTTGGATTTTTCCCTTTGACCTTTGAACTTTGACCTTTGAACTAACCTAACTAACCTAACCTAGTTTTGGTTTTGGTTTTGGTTTCGATTTTGATTTTGAATTTGATTTTGACTTTGATTTTGATTTTGATTTTGAATTTGATTTTGATTTTGATTTCGATTTTGATTTTGATTTTGATTTTGGTTTTGGTTTTGATGTTGATTTTATTTCGATTTCGATTACGATTACGATTTCGACTTCAATTTTGATTTTGAATTTGATTTTGATTTTGATTTTGATTTCGATTTCGATTTTGATTTTGATTTTGCATTTGATTTTGATTTTGATTTTGATTTTGATTTTTGATTTTGATTTTGATTTCGATTTCGATTTCGATTTTGATTTTGAATTTGATTTTGATTTTGATTTTGATTTTGATTTTGAATTTGATTTTGATTTTGATTATGATTTTGATTTTGAATTTGGTTTTGGTTTTCATTTTGATTTTCATTTTGATTTTGATTTCGTTTTTGATTTTGATTTCGATTTTGATTATGATTAACTAACCTAAAGGTTTTATTTTGACCTTTGACCTTTGACATTTAAACTTTGGCCTTTGACCTTTGAACTTTAACCTTTGACCTTTGAACTTTGCACGTTGACCTTTGGTCTTTAACCTTTGGACATGGACCTTTGAACTTTAACCTTTGATCTTTGATTTTTGACCTTTGAACTTTGAACTTTGAACTTTGAACTTTGACCTTTGATCTTTGATTTTTGACCTTTGACCTTTGAACTTTGAACTTTGACCTTGAACCTTTGAACTTTGAACATTAAACTTTGACCTTTGACCTTTGAACTTTAAACTTTGACCTTTGCCTTTTGACCTTTGACCTTTGAACTTTGAATTTTGAACTTGATTTGTGACCTTTGAACTTAGATTTTTGACCTTTGAACTTTGATTTTGAATTTGGTTTTGGTTTTCATTTTGATTTTCATTTTGATTTTGATTTCGTTTTTGATTTTGATTTCGATTTTGATTTCGATTTTGATTTCGATTTTGATTTCGATTTTGATTTCGATTTTGATTTCGATTTTGATTTCGATTTTGATTTTGATTACCTAATCTAAAGGTTTAATTTTGACCTTTGACCTTTGACATTTAAACTTTGGCCTTTGACCTTTGAACTTTAACCTTTGACCTTTGAACTTTGAACGTTGACCTTTGGTCTTTAACCTTTGAACAAGGAACTTTGAACTTTGACGTTTGATATTTGACCTTTGAACTTTGACCTTTGAACTTTGAACTTTGACCTTTGCACTTTGAGTATTGAACGTTGACCTTTGAACTTTTACCTTTGAACTTAAACCTTTGAACTTTGACCCTTGAACTTTGACCTTTGAACTTTGACCTTTTATCTTTGATGTTTGACCTTTGAACTTTGACCTTTTATCTTTGATTTTTGACCTTTGAACTTTGACCTTTGACCTTTGAACATTGACCTTTGAACCTTCACCTTTGAACTTTGACCTTTGAATTATGACCTTTGAACTTTGACCTTTGCCCTTTGAACTTTGAACTTCGACCTTTGACCCTTGAACTTTGGATTTTTCCCTTTGACCTTTGAACTTTGACCTTTGAACTAACCTAACCTAGTTTTGGTTTTGGTTTTGGTTTCGATTTTGATTTTGAATTTGATTTTGACTTTGATTTTGATTTTGAATTTGATTTTGATTTTGATTTCGATTTTGATTTTGATTTTGATTTTGATTTTGATATTGATTTTTGATTTTGATTTTGATTTCGATTTCGATTTTGATTTTGAATTTGATTTTGATTTTGATTATGATTTTGATTTTGAATTTGGTTTTGGTTTTGGTTTTGATTTTGATTTTGATTTTTATTTTGATTTTGATTTTGATTTCGATTACGATTACGATTTCGACTTCAATTTTGATTTTGAATTTCATTTTCATTTTGATTTTTGATTTTGATTTTGATTTCGATTTCGATTTTGATTTTGAATTTGATTTTAATTTCGTTTTTGATTTTGATTTCGATTTTGATTTTGATTACCTAACCTAAAGGTTTAATTTTGACCTTTGACCTGTGACATTTAAACTTTGGCATTTGACCTTTGAACTTTAACCTTTGACCTTTGAACTTTGAACTTTGACCTTTGGTCTTTAACCTTTGAACATGGACCTTTGAACTTTAACCTTTGAACATGGACCTTTGAACTTTGACTTTTGAACTTTGACCTTTGACCTTTTAACTTTGACCTTTGCCCTTTGAACTTTAACATTTGACCTTTGGCCTTTGACATTTGAAGTTTGACCATTGAATTTTGACCTTCAAACGTTGACCTTTACACTTTGACCTTTGAACTTTCGCCTTTGAACTTTGACCTTTGAACTTAAACCTTTGAACTTTGACCCTTGAACTTTGACCTTTGAACTTTGACCTTTTATCTTTGATTTTTGACCTTTGAACTTTGACCTTTGACCTTTGAACTTTGACCTTTGCCCTTTGACCTTTGAATTTTGACCTTTGACCTTTGAACATTGACCTTTGAACATTGACCTTTGAACCTTCACCTTTGAACTTTGACCTTTGAATTATGACCTTTGAATTATGACCTTTGAACTTTGACCTTTGCCCTTTGACCTTTGCCCTTTGAACTTTGAACTTCGACCTTTGACCCTTGAACTTTGGATTTTTCCCTTTGACCTTTGAACTTTGACCTTTGAACTAACCTAACTAACCTAACCTAGTTTTGGTTTTGGTTTTGGTTTCGATTTTGATTTTGAATTTGATTTTGACTTTGATTTTGATTTTGATTTTGAATTTGATTTTGATTTTGATTTCGATTTTGATTTTGATTTTGATTTTGGTTTTGGTTTTGATGTTGATTTTATTTCGATTTCGATTACGATTACGATTTCGACTTCAATTTTGATTTTGAATTTGATTTTGATTTTGATTTTGATTTCGATTTCGATTTTGATTTTGATTTTGCATTTGATTTTGATTTTGATTTTGATTTTGATTTTTGATTTTGATTTTGATTTCGATTTCGATTTCGATTTTGATTTTGAATTTGATTTTGATTTTGATTTTGATTTTGATTTTGATTTTGAATTTGATTTTGATTTTGATTATGATTTTGATTTTGAATTTGGTTTTGGTTTTCATTTTGATTTTCATTTTGATTTTGATTTCGTTTTTGATTTTGATTTCGATTTTGATTATGATTAACTAACCTAAAGGTTTTATTTTGACCTTTGACCTTTGACATTTAAACTTTGGCCTTTGACATTTGAACTTTAACCTTTGACCTTTGAACTTTGCACGTTGACCTTTGGTCTTTAACCTTTGGACATGGACCTTTGAACTTTAACCTTTGATCTTTGATTTTTGACCTTTGAACTTTGAACTTTGAACTTTGAACTTTGACCTTTGATCTTTGATTTTTGACCTTTGACCTTTGAACTTTGAACTTTGACCTTGAACCTTTGAACTTTGAACATTAAACTTTGACCTTTGACCTTTGAACTTTAAACTTTGACCTTTGCCTTTTGACCTTTGACCTTTGCCTTTTGACCTTTGACCTTTGAACTTTGAAATTTGAACTTGATTTTTGACCTTTGAACTTAGATTTTTGACCTTTGAACTTCGACCTTTGACCTTTGGATTTTGCCCTTTGACCTTTGAACTTTGACCTTTGAACTAACCTAACCTAGTTTTGGTTTTGGTTTTGGTTTCGATTTTGATTTTGATTTTGATTTTGATTTTGAATTTGATTTTGATTTTGATTTTGATTTTGATTTTGATTTTGAATTTGATTTTGATTTCGATTTCGATTCCGATTTCTATTACGATTTCGATTTTGATTTTGATTTTGAATTTGATTTTGATTTTGATTTTGATTTGTTTTTGATTTTGATTTTGATATTGATTTTTGATTTTGATTTTGATTTCGATTTCGATTTTGATTTTGAATTTGATTTTGATTTTGATTATGACTTTGATTTTGAATTTGGTTTTGGTATTGGTTTTGATTTTGATTTTGATTTTGATTTTGATTTTGATTTTGATTTTGATTTCGATCTCGATTACGATTACGATTTCGACTTCGATTTTGAATTTGGTTTTGGTTTTCATTTTGATTTTCATTTTGATTTTGATTTCGTTTTTGATTTTGATTTCGATTTTGATTTCGATTTTGATTTCGATTTTGATTTCGATTTTGATTTCGATTTTGATTTCGATTTTGATTTCGATTTTGATTTTGATTACCTAATCTAAAGGTTTAATTTTGACCTTTGACCTTTGACATTTAAACTTTGGCCTTTGACCTTTGAACTTTAACCTTTGACCTTTGAACTTTGAACGTTGACCTTTGGTCTTTAACCTTTGAACAAGGAACTTTGAACTTTGACGTTTGATATTTGACCTTTGAACTTTGACCTTTGAACTTTGAACTTTGACCTTTGCACTTTGAGTATTGAACGTTGACCTTTGAACTTTGACCTTTGAACTTAAACCTTTGAACTTTGACCCTTGAACTTTGACCTTTGAACTTTGACCTTTTATCTTTGATGTTTGACCTTTGAACTTTGACCTTTTATCTTTGATTTTTGACCTTTGAACTTTGACCTTTGACCTTTGAACTTTGACCTTTGCCCTTTGACCTTTGAATTTTGACCTTTGACCTTTGAACATTGACCTTGGAACCTTCACCTTTGAACTTTGACCTTTGAATTATGACCTTTGAACTTTGACCTTTGCCCTTTGACCTTTGACCTTTGCCCTTTGAACTTTGAACTTCGACCTTTGACCCTTGAACTATGGATTTTTCCCTTTGACCTTTGAACTTTGACCTTTGAACTAACCTAACTAACCTAACCTAGTTTTGGTTTTGGTTTTGGTTTCGATTTTGATTTTGAATTTGATTTTGACTTTGATTTTGATTTTGATTTCGATTTTGATTTTGATTACCTAACCTAAAGGTTTAATTTTGACCTTTGACCTGTGACATTTAAACTTTGGCATTTGACCTTTGAACTTTAACCTTTGACCTTTGAACTTTGAACTTTGACCTTTGGTCTTTAACCTTTGAACATGGACCTTTGAACTTTAACCTTTGAACATGGACCTTTGAACTTTGACTTTTGAACTTTGACCTTTGACCTTTTAACTTTGACCTTTGCCCTTTGAACTTTAACATTTGACCTTTGGCCTTTGACATTTGAAGTTTGACCATTGAATTTTGACCTTCAAACGTTGACCTTTACCCTTTGACCTTTGAACTTTCGCCTTTGAACTTTGACCTTTGAACTTAAACCTTTGAACTTTGACCTTTGAACTTTGACCTTTTATCTTTGATTTTTGACCTTTGAACTTTGACCTTTTATCTTTGATTTTTGACCTTTGAACTTTGACCTTTGACCTTTGAACTTTGACCTTTGCCCTTTGACCTTTGAATTTTGACCTTTGACCTTTGAACATTGACCTTTGAACCTTCACCTTTGAACTTTGACCTTTGAATTATGACCTTTGAACTTTGACCTTTGCCCTATGACCTTTGCCCTTTGAACTTTGAACTTCGACCTTTGACCCTTGAACTTTGGATTTTTCCCTTTGACCTTTGAACTAACCTAACTAACCTAACCTAGTTTTGGTTTTGGTTTTGGTTTCGATTTTGATTTTGAATTTGATTTTGACTTTGATTTTGATTTTGATTTTGAATTTGATTTTGATTTTGATTTCGATTTTGATTTTGATTTTGATTTTGGTTTTGGTTTTGATGTTGATTTTATTTCGATTTCGATTACGATTACGATTTCGACTTCAATTTTGATTTTGAATTTGATTTTGATTTTGATTTTGATTTCGATTTCGATTTAGATTTTGATTTTGCATTTGATTTTGATTTTGATTTTGATTTTGATTTTTGATTTTGATTTTGATTTCGATTTCGATTTCGATTTTGATTTTGAATTTGATTTTGATTTTGATTTTGATTTTGATTTTGAATTTGATTTTGATTTTGATTATGATTTTGATTTTGAATTTGGTTTTGGTTTTCATTTTGATTTTCATTTTGATTTTAATTTCGTTTTTGATTTTTATTTCGATTTTGATTTTGATTACCTAACCTAAAGGTTTAATTTTGACCTTTGACCTGTGACATTTAAACTTTGGCATTTGACCTTTGAACTTTAACCTTTGACCTTTGAACTTTGAACTTTGACCTTTGGTCTTTAACCTTTGAACATGGACCTTTGAACTTTAACCTTTGAACATGGACCTTTGAACTTTGACTTTTGAACTTTGACCTTTGACCTTTTAACTTTTCCCTTTGCCCTTTGAACTTTAACATTTGACCTTTGGCCTTTGACATTTGAAGTTTGACCATTGAATTTTGACCTTCAAACGTTGACCTTTACCCTTTGACCTTTGAACTTTCGCCTTTGAACTTTGACCTTTGAACTTAAACCTTTGAACTTTGACCCTTGAACTTTGACCTTTGAACTTTGACCTTTTATCTTTGATTTTTGACCTTTGAACTTTGACCTTTTATCTTTGATTTTTGACCTTTGAACTTTGACCTTTGACCTTTGCCCTTTGAATTTTGACCTTTGACCTTTGAACATTGACCTTTGAACCTTCACCTTTGAACTTTGACCTTTGAATTATGACCTTTGAACTTTGACCTTTGCCCTTTGACCTTTGCCCTTTGAACTTTGAACTTCGACCTTTGACCCTTGAACTTTGGATTTTTCCCTTTGACCTTTGAACTTTGACCTTTGAACTAACCTAACTAACCTAACCTAGTTTTGGTTTTGGTTTTGGTTTCGATTTTGATTTTGAATTTGATTTTGACTTTGATTTTGATTTTGATTTTGAATTTGATTTTGATTTTGATTTCGATTTTGATTTTGATTTTGATTTTGGTTTTGGTTTTGATGTTGATTTTATTTCGATTTCGATTACGATTACGATTTCGACTTCAATTTTGATTTTGAATTTGATTTTGATTTTGATTTTGATTTCGATTTCGATTTTGATTTTGATTTTGCATTTGATTTTGATTTTGATTTTGATTTTGATTTTTGATTTTGATTTTGATTTTGATTTCGATTTCGATTTCGATTTTGATTTTGAATTTGATTTTGATTTTGATTTTGATTTTGATTTTGAATTTGATTTTGATTTTGATTATGATTTTGATTTTGAATTTGGTTTTGGTTTTCATTTTGATTTTCATTTTGATTTTGATTTCGTTTTTGATTTTGATTTCGATTTTGATTATGATTAACTAACCTAAAGGTTTTATTTTGACCTTTGACCTTTGACATTTAAACTTTGGCCTTTGACCTTTGAACTTTAACCTTTGACCTTTGAACTTTGCACGTTGACCTTTGGTCTTTAACCTTTGGACATGGACCTTTGAACTTTAACCTTTGATCTTTGATTTTTGACCTTTGAACTTTGAACTTTGAACTTTGAACTTTGACCTTTGATCTTTGATTTTTGACCTTTGACCTTTGAACTTTGAACTTTGACCTTGAACCTTTGAACTTTGAACATTAAACTTTGACCTTTGACCTTTAAACTTTGACCTTTGCCTTTTGACCTTTGACCTTTGCCTTTTGACCTTTGACCTTTGAACTTTGAATTTTGAACTTGATTTTTGACCTTTGAACTTAGATTTTTGACCTTTGAACTTCGACCTTTGACCTTTGGATTTTGCCCTTTGACCTTTGAACTTTGACCTTTGAACTAACCTAACCTAGTTTTGGTTTTGGTTTTGGTTTCGATTTTGATTTTGATTTTGATTTTGATTTTGAATTTGATTTTGATTTTGATTTTTGATTTTGATTTTGATTTTGATTTCGATTTCGATTTCGATTTTGATTTTGAATTTGATTTTGATTTTGATTTTGATTTTGATTTTGAATTTGATTTTGATTTTGATTATGATTTTGATCTTGAAATTGGTTTTGGTTTTCATTTTGATTTTCATTTTGATTTTGATTTCGATTTCGATTTTGATTTTGATTTTGCATTTGATTTTGATTTTGATTTTGATTTTGATTTTTGATTTTGATTTTGATTTCGATTTCGATTTCGATTTTGATTTTGAATTTGATTTTGATTTTGATTTTGATTTTGATTTTGATTTTGAATTTGATTTTGATTTTGATTATGATTTTGATTTTGAATTTGGTTTTGGTTTTCATTTTGATTTTCATTTTGATTTTGATTTCGTTTTTTATTTTGATTTCGATTTTGATTATGATTAACTAACCTAAAGGTTTTATTTTGACCTTTGACCTTTGACATTTAAACTTTGGCCTTTGACATTTGAACTTTAACCTTTGACCTTTGAACTTTGCACGTTGACCTTTGGTCTTTAACCTTTGGACATGGACCTTTGAACTTTAACCTTTGATCTTTGATTTTTGACCTTTGAACTTTGAACTTTGAACTTTGAACTTTGACCTTTGATCTTTGATTTTTGACCTTTGACCTTTGAACTTTGAACTTTGACCTTGAACCTTTGAACTTTGAACATTAAACTTTGACCTTTGACCTTTGAACTTTAAACTTTGACCTTTGCCTTTTGACCTTTGACCTTTGCCTTTTGACCTTTGACCTGAACTTTGAATTTTGAACTTGATTTTTGACCTTTGAACTTAGATTTTTGACCTTTGAACTTCGACCTTTGACCTTTGGATTTTGCCCTTTGACCTTTGAACTTTGACCTTTGAACTAACCTAACCTAGTTTTGGTTTAGGTTTTGGTTTCGATTTTGATTTTGATTTTGATTTTGATTTTGAATTTGATTTTGATTTTGATTTTGATTTTGATTTTGATTTTGAATTTGATTTTGATTTCGATTTCGATTCCGATTTCTATTACGATTTCGATTTTGATTTTGATTTTGAATTTGATTTTGATTTTGATTTTGATTTGTTTTTGATTTTGATTTTGATATTGATTTTTGATTTTGATTTTGATTTCGATTTCGATTTTGATTTTGAATTTGATTTTGATTTTGATTATGACTTTGATTTTGAATTTGGTTTTGGTTTTGGTTTTGATTTTGATTTTGATTTTGATTTTGATTTTGATTTTGATTTCGATCTCGATTACGATTACGATTTCGACTTCGATTTTGAATTTGGTTTTGGTTTTCATTTTGATTTTCATTTTGATTTTGATTTCGTTTTTGATTTTGATTTCGATTTTGATTTCGATTTTGATTTCGATTTCGATTTTGATTTCGATTTTGATTTTGATTTTGATTTTGAATTTGATTTTGATTTCGATTTTGATTTTGAATTTGGTTTTGGTTTTGGTTTTGATTTTGATTTTGATTTTGATTTTGATTTTGATTTTGATTTTGATTTTGATTTTGATTTTGATTTCGATCTCGATTACGATTACGATTTCGACTTCGATTTTGAATTTGGTTTTGGTTTTCATTTTGATTTTCATTTTGATTTTGATTTCGTTTTTGATTTTGATTTCGATTTTGATTTCGATTTTGATTTCGATTTTGATTTCGATTTTGATTTCGATTTTGATTTCGATTTTGATTTCGATTTTGATTTTGATTACCTAATCTAAAGGTTTAATTTTGACCTTTGACCTTTGACATTTAAACTTTGGCCTTTGACCTTTGAACTTTAACCTTTGACCTTTGAACTTTGAACGTTGACCTTTGGTCTTTAACCTTTGAACAAGGAACTTTGAACTTTGACGTTTGATATTTGACCTTTGAACTTTGACCTTTGAACTTTGAACTTTGACCTTTGCACTTTGAGTATTGAACGTTGACCTTTGAACTTTGACCTTTGAACTTAAACCTTTGAACTTTGACCCTTGAACTTTGACCTTTGAACTTTGACCTTTTATCTTTGATGTTTGACCTTTGAACTTTGACCTTTTATCTTTGATTTTTGACCTTTGAACTTTGACCTTTGACCTTTGAACTTTGACCTTTGCCCTTTGACCTTTGAATTTTGACCTTTGACCTTTGAACATTGACCTTTGAACCTTCACCTTTGAACTTTGACCTTTGAATTATGACCTTTGAACTTTGACCTTTGCCCTTTGACCTTTGCCCTTTGAACTTTGAACTTCGACCTTTGACCCTTGAACTATGGATTTTTCCCTTTGACCTTTGAACTTTGACCTTTGAACTAACCTAACTAACCTAACCTAGTTTTGGTTTTGGTTTTGGTTTCGATTTTGATTTTGAATTTGATTTTGACTTTGATTTTGATTTTGATTTTGATTTCGATTTTGATTTTGATTACCTAACCTAAAGGTTTAATTTTGACCTTTGACCTGTGACATTTAAACTTTGGCATTTGACCTTTGAACTTTAACCTTTGACCTTTGAACTTTGAACTTTGACCTTTGGTCTTTAACCTTTGAACATGGACCTTTGAACTTTAACCTTTGAACATGGACCTTTGAACTTTGACTTTTGAACTTTGACCTTTGACCTTTTAACTTTGACCTTTGCCCTTTGAACTTTAACATTTGACCTTTGGCCTTTGACATTTGAAGTTTGACCATTGAATTTTGACCTTCAAACGTTGACCTTTACCCTTTGACCTTTGAACTTTCGCCTTTGAACTTTGACCTTTGAACTTAAACCTTTGAACTTTGACCTTTGAACTTTGACCTTTTATCTTTGATTTTTGACCTTTGAACTTTGACCTTTTATCTTTGATTTTTGACCTTTGAACTTTGACCTTTGACCTTTGAACTTTGACCTTTGCCCTTTGACCTTTGAATTTTGACCTTTGACCTTTGAACATTGACCTTTGAACCTTCACCTTTGAACTTTGACCTTTGAATTATGACCTTTGAACTTTGACCTTTGCCCTATGACCTTTGCCCTTTGAACTTTGAACTTCGACCTTTGACCCTTGAACTTTGGATTTTTCCCTTTGACCTTTGAACTAACCTAACTAACCTAACCTAGTTTTGGTTTTGGTTTTGGTTTCGATTTTGATTTTGAATTTGATTTTGACTTTGATTTTGATTTTGATTTTGAATTTGATTTTGATTTTGATTTCGATTTTGATTTTGATTTTGATTTTGGTTTTGGTTTTGATGTTGATTTTATTTCGATTTCGATTACGATTACGATTTCGACTTCAATTTTGATTTTGAATTTGATTTTGATTTTGATTTTGATTTCGATTTCGATTTAGATTTTGATTTTGCATTTGATTTTGATTTTGATTTTGATTTTGATTTTTGATTTTGATTTTGATTTCGATTTCGATTTCGATTTTGATTTTGAATTTGATTTTGATTTTGATTTTGATTTTGATTTTGAATTTGATTTTGATTTTGATTATGATTTTGATTTTGAATTTGGTTTTGGTTTTCATTTTGATTTTCATTTTGATTTTAATTTCGTTTTTGATTTTGATTTCGATTTTGATTTTGATTACCTAACCTAAAGGTTTAATTTTGACCTTTGACCTGTGACATTTAAACTTTGGCATTTGACCTTTGAACTTTAACCTTTGACCTTTGAACTTTGAACTTTGACCTTTGGTCTTTAACCTTTGAACATGGACCTTTGAACTTTAACCTTTGAACATGGACCTTTGAACTTTGACTTTTGAACTTTGACCTTTGACCTTTTAACTTTTCCCTTTGCCCTTTGAACTTTAACATTTGACCTTTGGCCTTTGACATTTGAAGTTTGACCATTGAATTTTGACCTTCAAACGTTGACCTTTACCCTTTGACCTTTGAACTTTCGCCTTTGAACTTTGACCTTTGAACTTAAACCTTTGAACTTTGACCCTTGAACTTTGACCTTTGAACTTTGACCTTTTATCTTTGATTTTTGACCTTTGAACTTTGACCTTTTATCTTTGATTTTTGACCTTTGAACTTTGACCTTTGACCTTTTAACTTTGACCTTTGCCCTTTGACCTTTGAATTTTGACTTTTGACCTTTGAACATTGACCTTTGAACCTTCACCTTTGAACTTTGACCTTTGAATTATGACCTTTGAACTTTGACCTTTGCCCTTTGACCTTTGCCCTTTGAACTTTGAACTTCGACCTTTGACCCTTGAACTTTGGATTTTTCCCTTTGACCTTTGAACTTTGACCTTTGAACTAACCTAACTAACCTAACCTAGTTTTGGTTTTGGTTTTGGTTTCGATTTTGATTTTGAATTTGATTTTGACTTTGATTTTGATTTTGATTTTGAATTTGATTTTGATTTTGATTTCGATTTTGATTTTGATTTTGATTTTGATTTTGGTTTTGGTTTTGATGTTGATTTTATTTCGATTTCGATTACGATTACGATTTCGACTTCAATTTTGATTTTGAATTTGATTTTGATTTTGATTTTGATTTCGATTTCGATTTTGATTTTGATTTTGCATTTGATTTTGATTTTGATTTTGATTTTGATTTTTGATTTTGATTTTGATTTTGATTTCGATTTCGATTTCGATTTTGATTTTGAATTTGATTTTGATTTTGATTATGATTAACTAACCTAAAGGTTTTATTTTGACCTTTGACCTTTGACATTTAAACTTTGGCCTTTGACCTTTGAACTTTAATCTTTGACCTTTGAACTTTGCACGTTGACCTTTGGTCTTTAACCTTTGGACATGGACCTTTGAACTTTAACCTTTGATCTTTGATTTTTGACCTTTGAACTTTGAACTTTGAACTTTGAACTTTGATCTTTGATTTTTGACCTTTGACCTTTGAACTTTGAACTTTGACCTTGAACCTTTGAACTTTGAACATTAAACTTTGACCTTTGACCTTTGACCTTTAAACTTTGACCTTTGCCTTTTGACCTTTGACCTTTGCCTTTTGACCTTTGACCTTTGAACTTTGAATTTTGAACTTGATTTTTGACCTTTGAACTTAGATTTTTGACCTTTGAACTTCGACCTTTGACCTTTGGATTTTGCCCTTTGACCTTTGAACTTTGACCTTTGAACTAACCTAACCTAGTTTTGGTTTTGGTTTTGGTTTCGATTTTGATTTTGATTTTGATTTTGATTTTGAATTTGATTTTGATTTTGATTTTTGATTTTGATTTTGATTTTGATTTCGATTTCGATTTCGATTTTGATTTTGAATTTGATTTTGATTTTGATTTTGATTTTGATTTTGAATTTGATTTTGATTTTGATTATGATTTTGATCTTGAATTTGGTTTTGGTTTTCATTTTGATTTTCATTTTGATTTTGATTTCGTTTTTGATTTTGATTTCGATTTTGATTATGATTAACTAACCTAAAGGTTTTATTTTGACCTTTGACCTTTGACATTTAAACTTTGGCCTTTGACCTTTGAACTTTAACCTTTGACCTTTGAACTTTGCACGTTGACCTTTGGTCTTTAACCTTTGGACATGGACCTTTGAACTTTAACCTTTGATCTTTGATTTTTGACCTTTGAACTTTGAACTTTGAACTTTGAACTTTGACCTTTGATCTTTGATTTTTGACCTTTGACCTTTGAACTTTGAACTTTGACCTTGAACCTTTGAACTTTGAACATTAAACTTTGACCTTTGACCTTTGAACTTTAAACTTTGACCTTTGCCTTTTGACCTTTGACCTTTGCCTTTTGACCTTTGACCTTTGAACTTTGAATTTTGAACTTGATTTTTGACCTTTGAACTTAGATTTTTGACCTTTGAACTTCGACCTTTGACCTTTGGATTTTGCCCTTTGACCTTTGAACTTTGACCTTTGAACTAACCTAACCTAGTTTTGGTTTTGGTTTTGGTTTCGATTTTGATTTTGATTTTGATTTTGATTTTGAATTTGATTTTGATTTTGATTTTGATTTTGATTTTGATTTTGAATTTGATTTTGATTTCGATTTCGATTCCGATTTCTATTACGATTTCGATTTTGATTTTGATTTTGAATTTGATTTTGATTTTGATTTTGATTTTGATTTGTTTTTGATTTTGATTTTGATATTGATTTTTGATTTTGATTTTGATTTCGATTTCGATTTTGATTTTGAATTTGATTTTGATTTTGATTATGACTTTGATTTTGAATTTGGTTTTGGTTTTGGTTTTGATTTTGATTTTGATTTTGATTTTGATTTTGATTTTGATTTTGATTTCGATCTCGATTACGATTACGATTTCGACTTCGATTTTGAATTTGGTTTTGGTTTTCATTTTGATTTTCATTTTGATTTTGATTTCGTTTTTGATTTTGAATTCGATTTTGATTTCGATTTTGATTTCGATTTCGATTTTGATTTCGATTTTGATTTTGATTTTGATTTTGATTTTGAATTTGATTTTGATTTCGATTTTGATTTTGAATTTGGTTTTGGTTTTGGTTTTGATTTTGATTTTGATTTTGATTTTGATTTTGATTTTGATTTTGATTTTGATTTTGATTTCGATCTCGATTACGATTACGATTTCGACTTCGATTTTGAATTTGGTTTTGGTTTTCATTTTGATTTTCATTTTGATTTTGATTTCGTTTTTGATTTTGATTTCGATTTTGATTTCGATTTTGATTTCGATTTTGATTTCGATTTTGATTTCGATTTTGATTTTGATTACCTAATCTAAAGGTTTAATTTTGACCTTTGACCTGTGACATTTAAACTTTGGCATTTGACCTTTGAACTTTAACCTTTGACCTTTGAACTTTGAACTTTGACCTTTGGTCTTTAACCTTTGAACATGGACCTTTGAACTTTAACCTTTGAACATGGACCTTTGAACTTTGACTTTTGAACTTTGACCTTTGACCTTTTAACTTTGACCTTTGCCCTTTGAACTTTAACATTTGACCTTTGGCCTTTGACATTTGAAGTTTGACCATTGAATTTTGACCTTCAAACGTTGACCTTTACCCTTTGACCTTTGAACTTTCGCCTTTGAACTTTGACCTTTGAACTTAAACCTTTGAACTTTGACCTTTGAACTTTGACCTTTTATCTTTGATTTTTGACCTTTGAACTTTGACCTTTTATCTTTGATTTTTGACCTTTGAACTTTGACCTTTGACCTTTGAACTTTGACCTTTGCCCTTTGACCTTTGAATTTTGACCTTTGACCTTTGAACATTGACCTTTGAACCTTCACCTTTGAACTTTGACCTTTGAATTATGACCTTTGAACTTTGACCTTTGCCCTATGACCTTTGCCCTTTGAACTTTGAACTTCGACCTTTGACCCTTGAACTTTGGATTTTTCCCTTTGACCTTTGAACTAACCTAACTAACCTAACCTAGTTTTGGTTTTGGTTTTGGTTTCGATTTTGATTTTGAATTTGATTTTGACTTTGATTTTGATTTTGATTTTGAATTTGATTTTGATTTTGATTTCGATTTTGATTTTGATTTTGATTTTGGTTTTGGTTTTGATGTTGATTTTATTTCGATTTCGATTACGATTACGATTTCGACTTCAATTTTGATTTTGAATTTGATTTTGATTTTGATTTTGATTTCGATTTCGATTTAGATTTTGATTTTGCATTTGATTTTGATTTTGATTTTGATTTTGATTTTTGATTTTGATTTTGATTTCGATTTCGATTTCGATTTTGATTTTGAATTTGATTTTGATTTTGATTTTGATTTTGATTTTGAATTTGATTTTGATTTTGATTATGATTTTGATTTTGAATTTGGTTTTGGTTTTCATTTTGATTTTCATTTTGATTTTAATTTCGTTTTTGATTTTGATTTCGATTTTGATTTTGATTACCTAACCTAAAGGTTTAATTTTGACCTTTGACCTGTGACATTTAAACTTTGGCATTTGACCTTTGAACTTTAACCTTTGACCTTTGAACTTTGAACTTTGACCTTTGGTCTTTAACCTTTGAACATGGACCTTTGAACTTTAACCTTTGAACATGGACCTTTGAACTTTGACTTTTGAACTTTGACCTTTGACCTTTTAACTTTTCCCTTTGCCCTTTGAACTTTAACATTTGACCTTTGGCCTTTGACATTTGAAGTTTGACCATTGAATTTTGACCTTCAAACGTTGACCTTTACCCTTTGACCTTTGAACTTTCGCCTTTGAACTTTGACCTTTGAACTTAAACCTTTGAACTTTGACCCTTGAACTTTGACCTTTGAACTTTGACCTTTTATCTTTGATTTTTGACCTTTGAACTTTGACCTTTTATCTTTGATTTTTGACCTTTGAACTTTGACCTTTGACCTTTTAACTTTGACCTTTGCCCTTTGACCTTTGAATTTTGACTTTTGACCTTTGAACATTGACCTTTGAACCTTCACCTTTGAACTTTGACCTTTGAATTATGACCTTTGAACTTTGACCTTTGCCCTTTGACCTTTGCCCTTTGAACTTTGAACTTCGACCTTTGACCCTTGAACTTTGGATTTTTCCCTTTGACCTTTGAACTTTGACCTTTGAACTAACCTAACTAACCTAACCTAGTTTTGGTTTTGGTTTTGGTTTCGATTTTGATTTTGAATTTGATTTTGACTTTGATTTTGATTTTGATTTTGAATTTGATTTTGATTTTGATTTCGATTTTGATTTTGATTTTGATTTTGATTTTGGTTTTGGTTTTGATGTTGATTTTATTTCGATTTCGATTACGATTACGATTTCGACTTCAATTTTGATTTTGAATTTGATTTTGATTTTGATTTTGATTTCGATTTCGATTTTGATTTTGATTTTGCATTTGATTTTGATTTTGATTTTGATTTTGATTTTTGATTTTGATTTTGATTTTGATTTCGATTTCGATTTCGATTTTGATTTTGAATTTGATTTTGATTTTGATTATGATTAACTAACCTAAAGGTTTTATTTTGACCTTTGACCTTTGACATTTAAACTTTGGCCTTTGACCTTTGAACTTTAATCTTTGACCTTTGAACTTTGCACGTTGACCTTTGGTCTTTAACCTTTGGACATGGACCTTTGAACTTTAACCTTTGATCTTTGATTTTTGACCTTTGAACTTTGAACTTTGAACTTTGAACTTTGATCTTTGATTTTTGACCTTTGACCTTTGAACTTTGAACTTTGACCTTGAACCTTTGAACTTTGAACATTAAACTTTGACCTTTGACCTTTGACCTTTAAACTTTGACCTTTGCCTTTTGACCTTTGACCTTTGCCTTTTGACCTTTGACCTTTGAACTTTGAATTTTGAACTTGATTTTTGACCTTTGAACTTAGATTTTTGACCTTTGAACTTCGACCTTTGACCTTTGGATTTTGCCCTTTGACCTTTGAACTTTGACCTTTGAACTAACCTAACCTAGTTTTGGTTTTGGTTTTGGTTTCGATTTTGATTTTGATTTTGATTTTGATTTTGAATTTGATTTTGATTTTGATTTTTGATTTTGATTTTGATTTTGATTTCGATTTCGATTTCGATTTTGATTTTGAATTTGATTTTGATTTTGATTTTGATTTTGATTTTGAATTTGATTTTGATTTTGATTATGATTTTGATCTTGAATTTGGTTTTGGTTTTCATTTTGATTTTCATTTTGATTTTGATTTCGTTTTTGATTTTGATTTCGATTTTGATTATGATTAACTAACCTAAAGGTTTTATTTTGACCTTTGACCTTTGACATTTAAACTTTGGCCTTTGACCTTTGAACTTTAACCTTTGACCTTTGAACTTTGCACGTTGACCTTTGGTCTTTAACCTTTGGACATGGACCTTTGAACTTTAACCTTTGATCTTTGATTTTTGACCTTTGAACTTTGAACTTTGAACTTTGAACTTTGACCTTTGATCTTTGATTTTTGACCTTTGACCTTTGAACTTTGAACTTTGACCTTGAACATTTGAACTTTGAACATTAAACTTTGACCTTTGACCTTTGAACTTTAAACTTTGACCTTTGCCTTTTGACCTTTGACCTTTGCCTTTTGACCTTTGACCTTTGAACTTTGAATTTTGAACTTGATTTTTGACCTTTGAACTTAGATTTTTGACCTTTGAACTTCGACCTTTGACCTTTGGATTTTGCCCTTTGACCTTTGAACTTTGACCTTTGAACTAACCTAACCTAGTTTTGGTTTTGGTTTTGGTTTCGATTTTGATTTTGATTTTGATTTTGATTTTGAATTTGATTTTGATTTTGATTTTGATTTTGATTTTGATTTTGAATTTGATTTTGATTTCGATTTCGATTCCGATTTCTATTACGATTTCGATTTTGATTTTGATTTTGAATTTGATTTTGATTTTGATTTTGATTTTGATTTGTTTTTGATTTTGATTTTGATATTGATTTTTGATTTTGATTTTGATTTCGATTTCGATTTTGATTTTGAATTTGATTTTGATTTTGATTATGACTTTGATTTTGAATTTGGTTTTGGTTTTGGTTTTGATTTTGATTTTGATTTTGATTTTGATTTTGATTTTGATTTTGATTTCGATCTCGATTACGATTACGATTTCGACTTCGATTTTGAATTTGGTTTTGGTTTTCATTTTGATTTTCATTTTGATTTTGATTTCGTTTTTGATTTTGAATTCGATTTTGATTTCGATTTTGATTTCGATTTCGATTTTGATTTCGATTTTGATTTTGATTTTGATTTTGATTTTGAATTTGATTTTGATTTCGATTTTGATTTTGAATTTGGTTTTGGTTTTGGTTTTGATTTTGATTTTGATTTTGATTTTGATTTTGATTTTGATTTTGATTTTGATTTTGATTTCGATCTCGATTACGATTACGATTTCGACTTCGATTTTGAATTTGGTTTTGGTTTTCATTTTGATTTTCATTTTGATTTTGATTTCGTTTTTGATTTTGATTTCGATTTTGATTTCGATTTTGATTTCGATTTTGATTTCGATTTTGATTTCGATTTTGATTTTGATTACCTAATCTAAAGGTTTAATTTTGACCTTTGACCTGTGACATTTAAACTTTGGCATTTGACCTTTGAACTTTAACCTTTGACCTTTGAACTTTGAACTTTGACCTTTGGTCTTTAACCTTTGAACATGGACCTTTGAACTTTAACATTTGAACATGGACCTTTGAACTTTGACTTTTGAACTTTGACCTTTGACCTTTTAACTTTGACCTTTGCCCTTTGAACTTTAACATTTGACCTTTGGCCTTTGACATTTGAAGTTTGACCATTGAATTTTGACCTTCAAACGTTGACCTTTACCCTTTGACCTTTGAACTTTCGCCTTTGAACTTTGACCTTTGAACTTAAACCTTTGAACTTTGACCTTTGAACTTTGACCTTTTATCTTTGATTTTTGACCTTTGAACTTTGACCTTTTATCTTTGATTTTTGACCTTTGAACTTTGACCTTTGACCTTTGAACTTTGACCTTTGCCCTTTGACCTTTGAATTTTGACCTTTGACCTTTGAACATTGACCTTTGAACCTTCACCTTTGAACTTTGACCTTTGAATTATGACCTTTGAACTTTGACCTTTGCCCTATGACCTTTGCCCTTTGAACTTTGAACTTCGACCTTTGACCCTTGAACTTTGGATTTTTCCCTTTGACCTTTGAACTTTGACCTTTGAACTAACCTAACTAACCTAACCTAGTTTTGGTTTTGGTTTTGGTTTCGATTTTGATTTTGAATTTGATTTTGACTTTGATTTTGATTTTGATTTTGAATTTGATTTTGATTTTGATTTCGATTTTGATTTTGATTTTGATTTTGGTTTTGGTTTTGATGTTGATTTTATTTCGATTTCGATTACGATTACGATTTCGACTTCAATTTTGATTTTGAATTTGATTTTGATTTTGATTTTGATTTCGATTTCGATTTAGATTTTGATTTTGCATTTGATTTTGATTTTGATTTTGATTTTTGATTTTGATTTTGATTTCGATTTCGATTTCAATTTTGATTTTGAATTTGATTTTGATTTTGATTTTGATTTTGATTTTGAATTTGATTTTGATTTTGATTATGATTTTGATTTTGAATTTGGTTTTGGTTTTCATTTTCATTTTCATTTTGATTTTAATTTCGTTTTTGATTTTGATTTCGATTTTGATTTTGATTACCTAACCTAAAGGTTTAATTTTGACCTTTGACCTGTGACATTTAAACTTTGGCATTTGACCTTTGAACTTTAACCTTTGACCTTTGAACTTTGAACTTTGACCTTTGGTCTTTAACCTTTGAACATGGACCTTTGAACTTTAACCTTTGAACATGGACCTTTGAACTTTGACTTTTGAACTTTGCCCTTTGACCTTTTAACTTTGCCCTTTGCCCTTTGAACTTTAACATTTGACCTTTGGCCTTTGACATTTGAAGTTTGACAATTGAATTTTGACCTTCAAACGTTGACCTTTACCCTTTGACCTTTGAACTTTCGCCTTTGAACTTTGACCTTTAAACTTAAACCTTTGAACTTTGACCCTTGAACTTTGACCTTTGAACTTTGACCTTTTATCTTTGATTTTTGACCTTTGAACTTTGACCTTTTATCTTTGATTTTTGACCTTTGAACTTTGACCTTTGACCTTTGAACTTTGACCTTTGCCCTTTGACCTTTGAATTTTGACCTTTGACCTTTGAACATTGACCTTTGAACCTTCACCTTTGAACTTTGACCTTTGAATTATGACCTTTGAACTTTGACCTTTGCCCTTTGACCTTTGCCCTTTGAACTTTGAACTTCGACCTTTGACCCTTGAACTTTGGATTTTTCCCTTTGACCTTTGAACTTTGACCTTTGAACTAACCTAACTAACCTAACCTAGTTTTGGTTTTGGTTTTGGTTTCGATTTTGATTTTGAATTTGATTTTGACTTTGATTTTGATTTTGATTTTGAATTTGATTTTGATTTTGATTTCGATTTTGATTTTGATTTTGATTTTGGTTTTGGTTTTGATGTTGATTTTATTTCGATTTCGATTACGATTACGATTTCGACTTCAATTTTGATTTTGAATTTGATTTTGATTTTGATTTTGATTTCGATTTCGATTTTGATTTTGATTTTGCATTTGATTTTGATTTTGATTTTGATTTTGATTTTTGATTTTGATTTTGATTTCGATTTCGATTTCGATTTTGATTTTGAATTTGATTTTGATTTTGATTTTGATTTTGATTTTGAATTTGATTTTGATTTGGATTATGATTTTGATTTTGAATTTGGTTTTGGTTTTCATTTTGATTTTCATTTTGATTTTGATTTCGTTTTTGATTTTTATTTCGATTTTGATTATGATTAACTAACCTAAAGGTTTTATTTTGACCTTTGACCTTTGACATTTAAACTTTGGCCTTTGACCTTTGAACTTTAACCTTTGACCTTTGAACTTTGCACGTTGACCTTTGGTCTTTAACCTTTGGACATGGACCTTTGAACTTTAACCTTTGATCTTTGATTTTTGACCTTTGAACTTTGAACTTTGAACTTTGAACTTTGACCTTTGATCTTTGATTTTTGACCTTTGACCTTTGAACTTTGAACTTTGACCTTGAACCTTTGAACTTTGAACATTAAACTTTGACCTTTGACCTTTGAACTTTAAACTTTGACCTTTGCCTTTTGACCTTTGACCTTTGCCTTTTGACCTTTGACCTTTGAACTTTGAAGTTTGAACTTGATTTTTGACCTTTGAACTTAGATTTTTGACCTTAGAACTTCGACCTTTGACCTTTGGATTTTGCCCTTTGACCTTTGAACTTTGACCTTTGAACTAACCTAACCTAGTTTTGGTTTTGGTTTTGGTTTCGATTTTGATTTTGATTTTGATTTTGATTTTGAATTTGATTTTGATTTTGATTTTGATTTTGATTTTGATTTTGAATTTGATTTTGATTTCGATTTCGATTCCGATTTCTATTACGATTTCGATTTTGATTTTGATTTTGAATTTGATTTTGATTTTGATTTTGATTTGTTTTTGATTTTGATTTTGATATTGATTTTTGATTTTGATTTTGATTTCGATTTCGATTTTGATTTTGAATTTGATTTTGATTTTGATTATGACTTTGATTTTGAATTTGGTTTTGGTTTTGGTTTTGATTTTGATTTTGATTTTGATTTTGATTTTGATTTTGATTTTGATTTCGATCTCGATTACGATTACGATTTCGACTTCGATTTTGAATTTGGTTTTGGTTTTCATTTTGATTTTCATTTTGATTTTGATTTCGTTTTTGATTTTGATTTCGATTTTGATTTCGATTTTGATTTCGATTTCGATTTTGATTTCGATTTTGATTTTGATTTTGATTTTGAATTTGATTTTGATTTCGATTTTGATTTTGAATTTGGTTTTGGTTTTGGTTTTGATTTTGATTTTGATTTTGATTTTGATTTTGATTTTGATTTTGATTTTGATTTTGATTTCGATCTCGATTACGATTACGATTTCGACTTCGATTTTGAATTTGGTTTTGGTTTTCATTTTGATTTTCATTTTGATTTTGATTTCGTTTTTGATTTTCATTTCGATTTTGATTTCGATTTTGATTTCGATTTCGATTTTGATTTCGATTTTGATTTTGATTTTGATTTTGAATTTGATTTTGATTTCGATTTCGATTTTGATTTTGAATTTGATTTTAATTTCGTTTTTGATTTTGATTTCGATTTTGATTTTGATTACCTAACCTAAAGGTTTAATTTTGACCTTTGACCTGTGACATTTAAACTTTGGCATTTGACCTTTGAACTTTAACCTTTGACCTTTGAACTTTGAACTTTGACCTTTGGTCTTTAACCTTTGAACATGGACCTTTGAACTTTAACCTTTGAACATGGACCTTTGAACTTTGACTTTTGAACTTTGACCTTTGACCTTTTAACTTTGACCTTTGCCCTTTGAACTTTAACATTTGACCTTTGGCCTTTGACATTTGAAGTTTGACCATTGAATTTTGACCTTCAAACGTTGACCTTTACCCTTTGACCTTTGAACTTTCGCCTTTGAACTTTGACCTTTGAACTTAAACCTTTGAACTTTGACCCTTGAACTTTGACCTTTGAACTTTGACCTTTTATCTTTGATTTTTGACCTTTGAACTTTGACCTTTTATCTTTGATTTTTGACCTTTGAACTTTGACCTTTGACCTTTGAACTTTGACCTTTGCCCTTTGACCTTTGAATTTTGACCTTTGACCTTTGAACATTGACCTTTGAACCTTCACCTTTGAACTTTGACCTTTGAATTATGACCTTTGAACTTTGACCTTTGCCCTTTGACCTTTGCCCTTTGAACTTTGAACTTCGACCTTTGACCCTTGAACTTTGGATTTTTCCCTTTGACCTTTGAACTTTGACCTTTGAACTAACCTAACTAACCTAACCTAGTTTTGGTTTTGGTTTTGGTTTCGATTTTGATTTTGAATTTGATTTTGACTTTGATTTTGATTTTGATTTTGAATTTGATTTTGATTTTGATTTCGATTTTGATTTTGATTTTGATTTTGGTTTTGGTTTTGATGTTGATTTTATTTCGATTTCGATTACGATTACGATTTCGACTTCAATTTTGATTTTGAATTTGATTTTGATTTTGATTTTGATTTCGATTTCGATTTAGATTTTGATTTTGCATTTGATTTTGATTTTAATTTTGATTTTGATTTTTGATTTTGATTTTGATTTCGATTTCGATTTCGATTTTGATTTTGAATTTGATTTTGATTTTGATTTTGATTTTGATTTTGAATTTGATTTTGATTTTGATTATGATTTTGATTTTGAATTTGGTTTTGGTTTTCATTTTGATTTTCATTTTGATTTTGATTTCGTTTTTGATTTTGATTTCGATTTTGATTATGATTAACTAACCTAAAGGTTTTATTTTGACCTTTGACCTTTGACATTTAAACTTTGGCCTTTGACCTATGAACTTTATCCTTTGACCTTTGAACTTTGCACGTTGACCTTTGGTCTTTAACCTTTGGACATGGACCTTTGAACTTTAACCTTTGAACTTTGGTCTTTGAACTTTGACCTTTGATCTTTGATTTTTGACCTTTGAACTTTGAACTTTGTACTTTGAACTTTGACCTTTGATCTTTGATTTTTGACCTTTGAACTTTGAACTTTGACCTTGAACCTTTGAACTTTGAACATTAAACGTTGACCTTTGACCTTTGAACTTTAAACTTTGACCTTTGCCTTTTGACCTTTGACCTTTGCCTTTTGACCTTTGACCTTTGAACTTTGAATTTTGAACTTGATTTTTGACCTTTGAACTTAGATTTTTGACCTTTGAACTTCGACCTTTGACCTTTGGATTTTGCCCTTTGACCTTTGGATTTTGCCCTTTGACCTTTGAACTTTGACCTTTGAACTAACCTAACCTAGTTTTGGTTTTGGTTTTGGTTTCGATTTTGATTTTGATTTTGATTTTGATTTTGAATTTGATTTTGATTTTGATTTTGATTTTGATTTTGAATTTGATTTTGATTTCGATTTCGATTCCGATTTCTATTACGATTTCGATTTTGATTTTGATTTTGAATTTGATTTTGATTTTGATTTTGATTTGTTTTTGATTTTGATTTTGATATTGATTTTTGATTTTGATTTTGATTTCGATTTCGATTTTGATTTTGAATTTGATTTTGATTTTGATTATGACTTTGATTTTGAATTTGGTTTTGGTTTTGGTTTTGATTTTGATTTTGATTTTGATTTTGATTTTGATTTTGATTTTGATTTTGATTTCGATCTCGATTACGATTACGATTTCGACTTCGATTTTGAATTTGGTTTTGGTTTTCATTTTGATTTTCATTTTGATTTTGATTTCGTTTTTGATTTTGATTTCGATTTTGATTTCGATTTTGATTTCGATTTCAATTTTGATTTCGATTTTGATTTTGATTTTGATTTTGAATTTGATTTTGATTTCGATTTCGATTCCGATTTCGATTACGATTTCGATTTTGATTTTGATTTTGAATTTGATTTTGATTTTGATTTGTTTTTGATTTTGATTTTGATATTGATTTTTGATTTTGATTTTGATTTCGATTTCGATTTTGATTTTGAATTTGATTTTGATTTTGATTTTGATTTTGATTATGATTTTGATTTTGAATTTGGTTTTGGTTTTGGTTTTGATTTTGATTTTGATTTTGATTTTGATTTTGATTTTGATTTTGATTTTGATTTTGATTTTGATTTCGATTTTGATTTCGATTTTGATTTCGATTTTGATTTCGATTTTGATTTTGATTACCTAATCTAAAGGTTTAATTTTGACCTTTGACCGTTGACATTTAAACTTTGGCCTTTGACCTTTGAACTTTAACCTTTGACCTTTGAACTTTGAACGTTGACCTTTGGTCTTTAACCTTTGAACAAGGAACTTTGAACTTTGACGTTTGATATTTGACCTTTGAACTTTGACCTTTGAACTTTGAACTTTGACCTTTGCACTTTGAGTATTGAACGTTGACCTTTGAACTTTGACCTTTGAACTTAAACCTTTGAACTTTGACCCTTGAACTTTGACCTTTGAACTTTGACCTTTTATCTTTGATTTTTGACCTTTGAACTTTGACCTTTTATCTTTGATTTTTGACCTTTGAACTTTGACCTTTGACCTTTGAACTTTGACCTTTGACCTTTGAACTTTGACCTTTGCCCTTTGACCTTTGAATTTTGACCTTTGACCTTTGAACATTGACCTTTGAACCTTCACCTTTGAACTTTGACCTTTGAATTATGACCTTTGAACTTTGACCTTCGAACTTTGACCTTTGCCCTTTGACCTTTGACCTTTGAACTTTGAACTTCGACCTTTGACCCTTGAACTTTGGATTTTTCCCTTTGACCTTTGAACTTTGACCTTTGAACTAACCTAACTAACCTAACCTAGTTTTGGTTTTGGTTTTGGTTTCGATTTTGATTTTGCATTTGATTTTGATTTTGATTTTGATTTTGATTTTTGATTTTGATTTTGATTTCGATTTCGATTTCGATTTTGATTTTGAATTTGATTTTGATTTTGATTTTGATTTTGAATTTGATTTTGATTTTGATTATGATTTTGATTTTGAATTTGGTTTTGGTTTTCATTTTGATTTTCATTTTGATTTTGATTTCGTTTTTGATTTTGATTTCGATTTTGATTTTGATTAACTAACCTAAAGGTTTAATTTTGACCTTTGACCTTTGACATTTAAACTTTGGCCTTTGACCTTTGAACTTTAACCTTTGACCTTTGAACTTTGCACGTTGACCTTTGGTCTTTAACCTTTGGACATGGACCTTTGAACTTTAACCTTTGAACTTTGGCCTTTGAACTTTGACCTTTGATCTTTGATTTTTGACCTTTGAACTTTGAACTTTGAACTTTGACCTTTGATCTTTGATTTTTGACCTTTGACCTTTGACCTTTGAACTTTGAACTTTGAACTTTGACCTTGAACCTTTGAACTTTGAACATTAAACTTTGACCTTTTCCCTTAGACCTTTGAACTTTGACCTTTGAACTAACCTAACCTAGTTTTGGTTTTGGTTTTGGTTTCGATTTTGATTTTGAATTTGATATTGATTTTGATTTTGATTTCGATTTCGATTTCGATTTTGATTTTGCATTTGATTTTGATTTTGATTTTGATTTTTGATTTTGATTTTGATTTCGATTTCGATTTCGATTTTGATTTTGAATTTGATTTTGATTTTGATTTTGATTTTGAATTTGATTTTGATTTTGATTATGATTATGATTTTGATTTTGAATTTGGTTTTGGTTATCATTTTGATTTTCATTTTGATTTTGATTTCGTTTTTGATTTTGATTTCGATTTTGATTTTGATTACCTAACCTAAAGGTTTAATTTTGACCTTTGACCTTTGACATTTAAACTTTGGCCTTTGACCTTTGAACTTTAACCTTTGACCTTTGAACTTTGCACGTTGACCTTTGGTCTTTAACCTTTGAACATGGACCTTTGAACTTTAACCTTTGAAGTTTGACCTTTGAACTTTGGCCTTTGAACTTTGACCTTTGATCTTTGATTTTTGACCTTTGGCCTTTGAACTTTGAACTTTGACCTTGAACCTTTGAACTTTGAACATTAAACTTTGACCTTTGACCGTTGAACTTTAAACTTTGACCATTGGACTTTGACCTTTGACCTTTGACCGTTGACCTTTGAACTTTTACATTTGACCTTTGAACTTTGACCTTTGAACCTTCACCTTTGAACTTTGACCTTTGAATTATGACCTTTGAACTTTGACCTTCGAACTTTGACCTTTAACCTTTGCCCTTTGACCTTTGAACTTTGACCTTTGAACTTTGAACTTCGACCTTTGAAATAACCTAACTAACCTAACCTAGTTTTGGTTTTGGTTTTGGTTTCGATTATGATTTTGAATTTGATTTTGACTTTGATTTTGATTTTGAATTTGATTTTGATTTTGATTATGATTTTGATTTTGATTTTGATTTTGATTTTGAATTTGATTTTGATTTTGATTTCGATTTTGATTTTGATTTTGATTTTGGTTTTGGTTTTGATGTTGATTTTATTTCGATTTCGATTACGATTACGATTTCGACTTCAATTTTGATTTTGAATTTGATTTTGATTTTGATTTTGATTTCGATTTCGATTTCGATTTTGATTTTGCATTTGATTTTGATTTTGATTTTTGATTTTGATTTTGATTTTGATTTGGATTTCGATTTTGATTTTGAATTTGATTTTGATTTTGATTTTGAATTTGATTTTCATTTTGATTTTGATTTCGATTTTGATTTTATTTTGATTTTTATTTTTATTTTGATTATGACACGATTTCGATTGCGATTTTGAATTTGAATTCGATTTTGATTTTTATTTTGATTTTGATTTCGATTTCGATTTTGATTTTGATTTTGATTTTGATTTTGATTTTGATTTTGATTTTGATTTTGAATTTGGTTTTGGTTTTGATTTTGATTTTGATTTTGGTTTTGGTTTCGGTTTCGGATTTGGTTTTGGTTTTGATTTTGATCTTGATTTTGATTTCGATTTTGATTTTGATTACCTAACCTAAAGGTTTAATTTTGACCTTTGACCTTTGACATTTAAACTTTGGCCTTTGACCTTTGAACTTTAACCTTTGACCTTTGAACTTTGCACGTTGACCTTTGGTCTTTAACCTTTGAACATGGACCTTTGAACTTTAACCTTTGAAGTTTGACCTTTGAACTTTGGCCTTTGAACTTTGACCTTTGATCTTTGATTTTTGACCTTTGGCCTTTGAACTTTGAACTTTGAACTTTGACCTTGAACCTTTGAACTTTGAACATTAAACTTTGACCTTTGACCGTTGAACTTTAAACTTTGACCATTAGACTTTGACCTTTGACCTTTGACCGTTGACCTTTGAACTTTTACATTTGACCTTTGAACTTTGACCTTTGAACTTTGACCTTTGAACCTTCACCTTTGAACTTTGACCTTTGAATTATGACCTTTGAACTTTGACCTTCGAACTTTGACCTTTGACCTTTGCCCTTTGACCCTTGAACTTTGACCTTTGAACTTTGAACTTCGACCTTTGAAATAACCTAACTAACCTAACCTAGTTTTGGTTTTGGTTTTGGTTTCGATTATGATTTTGAATTTGATTTTGACTTTGATTTTGATTTTGAATTTGATTTTGATTTTGATTATGATTTTGATTTTGATTTTGATTTTGATTTTGAATTTGATTTTGATTTTGATTTCGATTTTGATTTTGATTTTGATTTTGGTTTTGGTTTTGATGTTGATTTTATTTCGATTTCGATTACGATTACGATTTCGACTTCAATTTTGATTTTGAATTTGATTTTGATTTTGATTTTGATTTCGATTTCGATTTCGATTTTGATTTTGCATTTGATTTTGATTTTGATTTTTGATTTTGATTTTGATTTTGATTTGGATTTCGATTTTGATTTTGAATTTGATTTTGATTTTGATTTTGAATTTGATTTTCATTTTGATTTTGATTTCGATTTTGATTTTATTTTGATTTTTTTTTTATTTTGATTATGACACGATTTCGATTGCGATTTTGAATTTGAATTCGATTTTGATTTTTATTTTGATTTTGATTTCGATTTCGATTTTGATTTTGATTTTGATTTTGATTTTGATTTTGATTTTGATTTTGATTTTGATTTTGAATTTGGTTTTGGTTTTGATTTTGATTTTGATTTTGGTTTTGGTTTCGGTTTCGGATTTGGTTTTGGTTTTGATTTTGATCTTGATTTTGATTTTGATTTTGATTTTGATTTTGATTTCGATTTTGATTTTTATTTTAACCTAACCTTTGACCTCTGACATTTGAACTTTGGCCTTTGACCTTTGAACTTTAACCTTTGAACATTGACCTTTGAACTTTGATCTTTGGTCTTTGACATTTGACCTTTGATCTTTGACCTTTGACCGTTAACCTTTGACCTTTGAACTTTGAACTTCGACCTTTGAAATAACCTAACTAACCTAACCTAGTTTTGGTTTTGGTTTTGGTTTCGATTATGATTTTGAATTTGATTTTGACTTTGATTTTGATTTTGAATTTGATTTTGATTTTGATTATGATTTTGATTTTGATTTTGATTTTGATTTTGAATTTGATTTTGATTTTGATTTCGATTTTGATTTTGATTTTGATTTTGGTTTTGGTTTTGATGTTGATTTTATTTCGATTTCGATTACGATTACGATTTCGACTTCAATTTTGATTTTGAATTTGATTTTGATTTTGATTTTGA
>OY776116.1:1422709-1632194 GCA_963675035.1 Allygus modestus
AAATCATGCACCCCTTAATATACAGGGATAGTAGATTTAAAAGTGGTCTTCGAACTACGAACACTCGAGTTAGAGCTGATTGAACACACACCTTCCAAACGACTTTATCATAAAACTGTCTCTAAACGAGACAAAACCAAGATAATTTTAAGCAAATCTATACTTATATGTACAAATAAGGTAAAATAGGTACCAATATGTGCCCACAAAAAAGACCTGTAAATTGTTTCTAAATTGAAAAAGTCAAATCAATCTCACAATTTACAACAGTAAATCCTTTTTTTAAATTTTGCTATCGACTCAAAATTTTATCTAAAAAATTTCGTCTAAGACTTATTTCCAGGGAAAGAAAACACTAGGCCCACTCTTTGCATCTTTATGCCTTTCTAAGTAGGCGAAATGTGAGAATATAAGCTACTCGAGTCTAACTCGTCGTTCTGGGGAACGTAGTCCGTGGCTCAGTCAGCGGGTAAGCCGGACTGATGGACACGAGGAGCCGCGAATTTGAATAAGGAACCAATACCAGGAGGAAGGTCCAGCCACAGTCACCAGCCTCGGGCGCTTAGCATAACGCTGACAAACGCGACGGACTTATATGGACTGGCTTTGTTGCCTACCTAACGTCATATATTAACCGACTTTATTTACCAACTCTAGTCCACCTATTGAAATTTTAAGTCTATAAATAACATTGGAACCGATTAGAACAGTTCAGCACTGTTTATTCGGGATTTCGAAACTATGTGAGAGAGGTGTAAGATAAAAATCACTGAGAAAAATACATCGGTTGGCATGTTAACAGATACGTTTGACTCTTCGACTTCAATGGGTTCAAAGAGACATACATTTATCTAGGATAAACTAAAGCTTCTTTAGCTTTGGCTGAGACTTGTAAGTACGATAGTGAATTGGCATAACTGGCACTGATCATGACGGTTCACAACATCTCCTAGCCCAAGCACATCGGCCGCCGTGTTGTCCACAACAACCGCCAAACACGATGCAATAAGAACCCCCTGAGAAAGGCTACGGAAGTGTTTCGACCGGCCAAATACATTTAGAGAGCAAACCGTGCCACGGCCGCAGTAACCGTCTGCTCTCACCATTGCGTTGAGATACCGCCTGCATCGCGCATTTGTACCCGAGTCATAAAAGCGAACGTTATTACGATTTAGAACACCGCCGCACCGCAGCGCCGCCGCAGCACGGCGTCCGAACCTCCGAACTGGTTTGGTTCGGGTCGCGCCTGCCGCGTGGAGGTGACGCTGCACAATAACCGCAGATCAGTAATGGGATCAGCTGTTAATTGTGGCGCATTCAAATGCAATTGGCTGGTTTTATCGAGATGAGCGAGCGCATGAGATTCCATCAGCAGGGATACCGGTGATACTCGTCGGTTCCGGGGTTGGAATTATTCTTTGATATTTGATTGTTGTTAGGGCTATGAAGGTATATGATATACACATACCTTCTTTAGTAAATTTAAAGTAGGATTGATATGCTTTGCAACGGACGGTAACGCATTTGTTTTAAAAGCACAGTTGAAACTAAATATGAATAAGTGTTCATATTTTAATACGAATATATATTAACAAACCAAAAGTATCCGGAAAATATTCAGTTCGAACAGCAACAAACTGCAACGGAAATGCATTGGTTTGCATATTAATACAAAAATTTTTACCAGAACGTATATTCAGTATATAGTGTAGTTAAATCTTGACCAGTAACAAAATAAAACTACATAATAACGTAATCACAGTGGTGTATTAACCACCGATAGCAAGTAGAACAGAGAGAGTGGTTTATCTTACTAGAGATTATGATCAAACTACATAATAACGTAATCACAGTGGTGTATTAACCACCGATAGCAAGTAGAACAGAGAGAGTGGTTTATCTTACTAGAGATTATGATCAAACTACATAATAACGTAATCACAGTGGTGTATTAACCACCGATAGCAAGTAGAACAGAGAGAGTGGTTTATCTTACTAGAGATTATGATCAAACTACATAATAACGTAATCACAGTGGTGTATTAACCACCGATAGCAAGTAGAACAGAGAGAGTGGTTTATCTTACTAGAGATTATGATCAAACTACATAATAACGTAATCACAGTGGTGTATTAACCACCGATAGCAAGTAGAACAGAGAGAGTGGTTTATCTTACTAGAGATTATGATCAAACTACATAATAACGTAATCACAGTGGTGTATTAACCACCGATAGCAAGTAGAACAGAGAGAGTGGTTTATCTTACTAGAGATTATGATCAAACTACATAATAACGTAATCACAGTGGTGTATTAACCACCGATAGCAAGTAGAACAGAGAGAGTGGTTTATCTTACTAGAGATTATGATCAAACTACATAATAACGTAATCACAGTGGTGTATTAACCACCGATAGCAAGTAGAACAGAGAGAGTGGTTTATCTTACTAGAGATTATGATCAAACTACATAATAACGTAATCACAGTGGTGTATTAACCACCGATAGCAAGTAGAATAGAGAGAGTGGTTTATCTTACTAGAGATTATGATCAAACTACATAATAACGTAATCACAGTGGTGTATTAACCACCGATAGCAAGTAGAATAGAGAGAGTGGTTTATCTTACTAGAGATTATGATCAAACTACATAATAACGTAATCACAGTGGTGTATTAACCACCGATAGCAAGTAGAACAGAGAGAGTGGTTTATCTTACTAGAGATTATGATCAAACTACATAATAACGTAATCACAGTGGTGTATTAACCACCGATAGCAAGTAGAATAGAGAGAGTGGTTTATCTTACTAGAGATTATGATCAAACAAAAGATACTGAAATATTAAATTTTAATAGTTATAAATGTTATAGCCGTATTGCGTATGAAACTCAGTAATTGATTGTTTAAAACTAATTGTTGGTGATGGCGAGTATATGTTATTCAAGGCATTATTGCGGACAGTTTCCATCACTTATTGTAAAAACAAAGTTCACGACGTTTCGGGATCTAGAATCTGATCCCGTCTCCAGGTGGAAAGAATACCTAGAACATAATCTGGCGGACATTTTGTTTTGACTGCTTTTACAGTTGTCTGTTTTAGCTTTTCAGTGTTTTTTCAGCTTGCCTGGATTGTGCTGCTAATTTTGTTATTTTCTAGGGATTCTTTCCCTCTGAAGACGGGATTAGATTCTAGATCCCGAAACGTCGCGAAACTCTGTTACAGTAAGTGATGGAAAATGTCTGCAAAAATTCCTTGAATAACACATTAATTCCGTTTTATACAGTTTACATCAACTAAACGTAGAACCACCTCACTCAATAATTACTTTATTTATACACACAAGCTATACCGGTGTACACTAATTTAAGAGGGCAAATAATGTAGAAAAGAGGCAAAAGATAGCCTTAGGCCTAATACATCCTTGTTATTCCTAAAATTATAGCCAGCAGTGCTTGTATTTACAACTTTGAACAGCAGCTGAAGGAGAAGGTGGGAGTCGTGAGGACAGTTGACACGATGTGTTTATCAGCTCGCTGTAAGACGTGTCACTGACACTCGTGGCTTCCTCCTGATGTGAGAGGCAGTATAGACACGGGTCAATTAGGCGAGCGTTCGTCAATTCATTAGCACCTGCGTAATTTTACAACTCGCGCCCTCGTGGTGTGAGATTAGAACGTACAAGTACGATATTAGAACGTGCAAGTACGAGATTAGAACGTGCAAGTACGAGATTAGAACGTGCAAGTACGAGATTAAAACGTGAAATCAGGAGATTTAAACGTGAAATCAGGAAATTAGAACGTGCAAGTACGAGATTAGAACGTGCAAGTACGAGATTAGAAGGTGCAAGTACGAGATTATAACGTGCAAGTACGAGATTAGAACGTGCAAGTACGAGATTAGAAGGTGCAAGTACGAGATTAGAAGGTGCAAGTACGAGATTAGAACGTGCAAGTACGAGATTAGAACGTGCAAGTACGAGATTATAACGTGCAAGTACGAGATTAAAACGTGAAATCAGGAGATTTAAACGTGAAATCAGGAAATTAGAACGTGCAAGTACGAGATTAGAACGTGCAAGTACGAGATTAGAAGGTGCAAGTACGAGATTATAACGTGCAAGTACGAGATTAGAACGTGCAAGTACGAGATTAGAAGGTGCAAGTACGAGATTAGAAGGTGCAAGTACGAGATTAGAACGTGCAAGTACGAGATTAGAACGTGCAAGTACGAGATTAAAACGTGAAATCAGGAGATTAGAACGTGCAAGTACGAGATTAGAACGTACAAGTAAGAGATTATAACGTACAAGTAAGAGATTATAACGTGCAAATACGAGATTAGAACGTACAAGTACAAGATTATAACGTGAAAGTACGAGATAAAACGTACAAGTACGAGATTAGAACGTGAAATCAGGAGATTTAAACGTGAAATCAGGAGATTAGAACGTGCAAGTACGAGATTAGAACGTGCAAGTACGAGATTAGAAGGTGCAAGTACGAGATTATAACGTGCAAGTACGAGATTAGAACGTGCAAGTACGAGATTAGAAGGTGCAAGTACGAGATTAGAACGTGCAAGTACGAGATTAGAACGTGCAAGTACGAGATTAAAACGTGAAATCAGGAGATTAGAACGTGGAAGTACGAGATTAGAACGTACAAGTAAGAGATTATAACGTACAAGTAAGAGATTATAACGTGCAAATACGAGATTAGAACGTACAAGTACAAGATAATAACGTGAAAGTACGAGATTATAACGTGCAAATACGAGATAAAACGTACAAGTACGAGATTAGAACGTACAAGTACGAGATTAGAACGTACAAGTAAGAGATTATATTGTGAAAGTACGAGATTAAAACGTGCAAGTACGAGATTAGAACGTACAAGTACGAGATTAGAACGTACAAGTAAGAGATTATAACGTGCAAGTACGAGATTAGAACGTACAAGTACGAGATTATAACGTGAAAGTACGAGATTAAAACGTGCAAGTACGAGATAAAACGTACAAGTACGAGATTAGAACGTACAAGTACGAGATTAGAACGTGCAAGTACGAGATTAGAACGTGCAAGTACGAGATTAGAACGTACAAGTACGAGATTAGAACGTGCAAGTACGAGTTCAGATCGTGCAAGTACGAGTTCAGAACGTGTCTCAAGAGCATCGTTGCAGCAGGAAAGTGATTCTTACTGATAATAACGACGTTAAAGTTCAAAGGTCAAGGAACACAACGCACTTCCTGGACAGGGGACCGCCTCAAGACAGTATTGCCAATTGTATCTTATCTCTTTAAGACGCCGACGCAACAAGGGCGTATTTTAAGGCTAATATGAATGAAAGATGAGTGCAGAATGGGAAGTGTTATCAGTCAACGTTTCTCTGTACGAGTTTGTCGCCAACGTCATTTAGTCCACTTGGAGCAATTGAACTGATGCTGTCACTTCGATTCAGTTTCACTATCCGTCATATCCAAGTTATAGTACGCCATTCTGTCCCTCGTCAAGAACTGAGGCTTATGACTGTGTTAGTGCGAGGAAACTCTCCGGTTGAACACGTCGCATCGAATAATATACAATAAACAAATCCAGTTGCACGAATTCGAGCAAATATTTTTTTACTTTTGGGATTACCCAGCTTAAGTTAGTTGATTTTGTGATCTAATTCAAGAAGTTAGCTTGGATCAGCTATTCTTACTTCTGTACTGTGTTCGTTACTATCGAGAGATGCTATTGAATGTTCAATAACATTCATTTATATTCTGTCATAAGACTAAGATTGGAACTTTGAAAGCCCAAGGAGCAGAGCCTGAGGGTGGATGTTTTCCAAATCATCACAATTTAGCAAACTTATTTTATACACATTGGAACTGAATGATGCCAACTTACGGTTCACCCCAAAACCAAACTCTAATATCACCGATGTCGGCCTACAGAAATGTAAGGCTAACTCAACGGAGGTGATACTGTTCAAGACCACCTGCCAAATTTACAAATAGCAACTCGGGATATGAAGCACATAATTGGGTTTCACGCACAAATGAAACATCCCGACATTCTAAATTAACAGCCAATTACGACGATTTCTACCGAGCTTTTCCCATATTAAAAGAACGCGTTTCGCGAGAATTATCCACACAACCAAACGCTAAGGAATGGGATCAGCTGAGAGGAGAGCAGAAGAAGAACCAGCAATTAGTCCGTCAGCTGGCCGCAGTGGAAGTGTGAACCGACTGGTTTTTCTTTACCGACTATTTATTGTAACATCACCGTAGAGTCTCAATCTCTCGACCGGCTGTAAAGATAAGATTAAGTCAAATTTGGATTCTTCGACCGTGTTCTTGAATGAAAATGAGATTAAAATGAAACGCTGTAATTTGCCGTAAGGGAAGAAACGGCTTTAGCTTATTTTCTGATTCATAGGGTCATGTTGTGTGTTTTATATCAGATTTAAAGCTAGTTTCAACAAATGTATTCACCAAATGTAAGCTAATCGGACAAAATTTCATTAAAAAATATAAATGTAGGTTTAAGCCCACGCTCAAATAAAATCTGTAATATCGGCTACGCCAGTTAAATAAAGCTGTCACCATTACAAACTATTACAACAGTATTTTCTAGTGCTGATCAATAATAGTGCTAAATAGTCTTTCCTACAGATAACACCCCCAACATCTGACTATGAACACCTGTTACGGCTGTTACCACGTCTGGTTTGACAGCAGATACACGAGCTTTGATATTACACGAACGCAATATACAAGCTGAATCCATGCGTTGTTGGGATGGTTGATTTGTTAAAAACTTCAGTTAAATATACCAAGTATTTTGATTCTATTATAAATAGTAGTGGGCCCAAATTTTAACCTTGGAGTACGCCGTTAGAGTGTTAGTAAACATGAAACCGCATATATAAGAAAAGTGTATGGTTTATTATTATTATTATTTCTTGTTCTACCGAGGAAATTCGTTTTAATAAGTATTGTTTATTACTAAACTGTGCTTTTGACACGTTTCAAAACAGAACTGATTCACCACGTAATGTTTAGTTACAAACAAATCAGAGTGCGACACGATGACAAGCAAACCAGAGTTGATTGGTAATTGCATTGTAATTTCCTTGCACTGTAAACCTCCGTGGTATAAATGTGTTTCTTGGAACCGCTGCCGGATCACTGTAGTCGTACTGTACCTTGTTAAGGTGGTCACATGCCGAGCCACCGTCATGCGGTCCTCCTACCCTTTGGCAGCGTGTGCGGTCTCCACGCCCAACTCAGAGGCTGCCAGCTCATTCAAACTCTTAGAGAAGTCTATTTCTAACCTGTGACGTAGATTTTTCTAAAGGGTTTAAAAGTTAATTTTAATTTATAACTATCAAATCGAGACTGTTTCAAAGTAATAACATTTGTTATTTAAATCTCGCTACATTATTCGGATGCGTTTTACTTATAAAATTACCCAAGAGAAAACATTGCTTAACGATTTAATGAATCTAAAGTAGAATTTATATTTTCCAACAGTCCTTCATCCCAGCAACGAATACCAGAATTTCAACCATTTTTATCGAACTCCACTCCCCTCTTTCATTTAAAGTACGATATATTTTTCAAATTATTCCACTAATTTGGAACGTTAGGGATACTGTAGTTTGCAACAGCATAGTTAAATGAAAGCATCTCTATGGAGTTTATTGCTCGCTGTAAAACACTTAATAAAAAATGTTTCTAAGGCTTGAAGTTATTTTGTTTATTGAACTCAGCGGTATTAGCAATCAATAAGGCAGTGTTCGCTTGTTTTTTTTTTTGTTGTATTTTTTCCAATAAAAATTTGGGACTCCCAACTACTGCACGGACAATGTCAAAGTTAATTTGCACCGCATCAAGGTGTAGAACAAGATGTAGGTGAAGGTGCAAGTTGGCGCTGCACGAACAATGTCAAAGTTAATTTCCACCGCGACAAGGTGTAGAACAAGATGTAATGCTAAGGTGCAGGTTGGCGCTGCACGAACAATGTCAAAGTTAATTTCCACCGCGACAAGGTGTAGAACAAGATGTAATGCTAAGGTGCAAGTTGGCGCTGCACGAACAATGTCGAAGTTAATTTCCACCGCGACAAGGTGTAGAACAAGATGTAATGCTAAGGTGCAAGTAGGCGCTGCACGAACAATGTCGAAGTTAATTTCCACCGCGACAAGGTGTAGAACAAGATGTAATGCTAAGGTGCAACTTGGTGCTGCACGAACAATGTCAAAAGTTAATTTGCACCGCGACAAGGTGTAGAACAAGATGTAATGCTAAGGTGCATGTTGGCGCTGCACGAACAATGTCGAAGTTAATTTGCACCGCGACAAGGTGTAGAACAAGATGTAGGCTAAGGTGCAAGTTGGCGCTGCGCGGCTTGTTTACCCTTTTCGCCCAGTTTGGAACGCGGCGGCGGCGTCGCGACGGCTCAGACGCCACGTCAGCCAGCTGCCAGCGTTGGCGCGGACTCCGGAGGGCTACGACCCCGGGCACTGTTGCACCTTGAGAGTGGTGCTGCGGTAAATGCGACATCTGACATCTGACATCTCACTCGCCTCACTCAGTAACGTCAAAGTTCACACTCCGGTTGACGGGAGAGCCGAGTGCACGTTGTTCACGCTGCATTAGAATCGGGCCATTTCTGTTATTTTTGTGGACTACTATAACTATATTTAGGACAGGTCCAGCGCGCCAGCCGGTGTTGTATTGTAATTACTTTGACTGCGGACAAGTTTTGGGTTTTTTAAATTTTGTTATTAGCGAATTTCCTATGGACTATTGATCTATTAGCTTTATGGTAAAACTGAAGCCCGGGACCACCATAGAAGTTTTTAACTTGACCCTCTGGACTAAGTTTTTGGGGTTAGCTAAAAATAACATAAGAGTGTATAAATATAATTGTGTTTGCAATCTAGCGGTTGCATTTAATGTCCGATTTCCTTCAAATGTGGTAGAAACATTCCTTTCTATAATCAGATGGACAAGTTCGTTGGGCAAAACAATCGGAAACCCTCACCCCCGTTTTGGAGGTTTTAAAAATTCAAATTTTATGCTTTTGGGCTTAAAAAGGGTAAAAGATGCCCCGGATGTAAAATAAATGCATACAATACTATTGAACTTCAAAAGCCATAAACATTTCGCCCTCCCTCGTCATTCTAGCAAACAAACACAGGTACCGATTTATTAGAGAAGAAAATGTATATTGACTGAATAGAATTCAAGCCATTTATGAATATTAGCCACAGTAGAGCAACAGTAATATAAAATGTACTTTCTGAATGTTGATTTAACCTTTCGTTAAGCATTTTATATATTCTAATTTCTTTCATTTACTGATTCTTTATTCCCAGTTTTGAAGACCATATGGTTGGTATACCTGGGGTCTTCTTATCGTTATTTGTGTTCTACTTAATTTATTTTCATGAAAAGAATAGATGATTTAACTTCCACGTTCGGATTAATGCATATATTTTCTCGCTTTAATTTAGCTCAACTCTGTAACCTATTCGAGCATAAACGTGTTTATATAAAAACGAGGGCGAAATAACTTTAACACTGGGGAAAGTCTATCATCAAGCGACTTTGCTCAGTAACATGAAAGTTACAAAACAGTGAGAAAAACGTTTATGCAGTGTTGTAAAGCCTCGATTTGGTAACAAAAATGCAATGTGATAACAAGCTAACAATTCCTCCACTGATATTGAAAATGTTAGAATCAACACTAAATTTGACTAACTCGATAAAGAAAACCGAACCATGAACCACCGTGAAATCTTACAAATGTCAGAAACCGCAAGGAACGCAAAAGGACCAACTGACTGGCGCACGGCGGTCGGGCGTGCTGAAATAATGACCAGTCTCTGGCTAAGTGAAATGAACGATGAGATTATAGCCGGACCGCTGGCTACTTGCCGCATAATGGGCAATGGGCACACCTCAGCTAGCCGCCTCCGCCGAATACCTGCCCTCGGGCCCCGGGCTGATCCGTCAACGTCTGACTGCTCAGGTATTGTCGGCAGTTTGATGGTTGGTGGGATATCGAGTCATTGGAGTAAATTGTAAGTAGTCTAATGAGTCTAAATATGTACAGGGTGTCTCGTAACTCTCAGGACAAATATATATAGCATTCCTTGGGCCAAGACAAAAACATTTTATCATATGAACGTGGCTCTCCCATGCCTAGTATAGTACACACAACTACTGAATTTTTAGTTGTTAAGTATTAAAATAACGTATACCAACGTACATCACAACATGCATCGACTATCAACAACACTAGGCTAGCTGGCTCGACAGACGTTGTCCTGTCCTAATGTCATTGAATTTGTTTTATGTCAAATACTCGTTCACTTTCAATATGAGCTCGTTCGCTTCGCTCACTCGCCTATCGAAAAAAATAGTTAACGTCCTTTTCTAGACCTACCGAATATACACACAAAATTTCATAAGAATCGGTCAAGCCGTTTCGGAGGAGTTTTGTTACAAACACTGTGACACGAGAATGTTATATATTAGATTTGCAAAACATACAACAGATTTGACATTACACAATAAAGTTTCTCAAATCAGCTGGTAAATTTACAGGGGTTGTCCATTACTTAGCATTAACTACGTGTTATACAACATTGAGCCCTCTCTAGATATAAATATAAACTAAGTGGGTTAGTGAAGGTGTTGGCCAGCGCGGCAGGTGCTACTATGCCGTGTAGGTAGCAGGCAGTAGGCGTCACACCAGTAGCAGTGGCATTAGCTATCAAGTGGGTTAGTGAAGGTGTTGGCCAGCGCGGCAGGTGCTACTATGCCGTGTAGGTAGCAGGCAGTAGGCGTCACACCAGTAGCAGTGGCAGTAGCTATCGAGTGGGTTAGTGAAGGTGTTGGCCAGCGCGGCAGGTGCTACTATGCCGTGTAGGTAGCAGGCAGTAGGCGTCACACCAGTAGCAGTGGCATTAGCTATCAAGTGGGTTAGTGAAGGTGTTGGCCAGCGCGGCAGGTGCTACTATGCCGTGTAGGTAGCAGGCAGTAGGCGTCACACCAGTAGCAGTGGCATTAGCTATCAAGTGGGTTAGTGAAGGTGTTGGCCAGCGCGGCAGGTGCTACTATGTCGTGTAGGTAGCAGGCAGTAGGCGTCACACCAGTAGCAGTGGCATTAGCTATCAAGTGGGTTAGTGAAGGTGTTGGCCAGCGCGGCAGGTGCTACTATGCCGTGTAGGTAGCAGGCAGTAGGCGTCACACCAGTAGCAGTGGCATTAGCTATCAAGTGGGTTAGTGAAGGTGTTGGCCAGCGCGGCAGGTGCTACTATGCCGTGTAGGTAGCAGGCAGTAGGCGTCACACCAGTAGCAGTGGCAGTAGCTATCGAGTGGGTTAGTGAAGGTGTTGGCCAGCGCGGCAGGTGCTACTATGCCGTGTAGGTAGCAGGCAGTAGGCGTCACACCAGTAGCAGTGGCAGTAGCTATCAAGTGGGTTAGTGAAGGTGTTGGCCAGCGCGGCAGGTGCTACTATGCCGTGTAGGTAGCAGGCAGTAGGCGTCACACCAGTAGCAGTGGCAGTAGCTATCGAGTGGGTTAGTGAAGGTGTTGGCCAGCGCGGCAGGTGCTACTATGCCGTGTAGGTAGCAGGCAGTAGGCGTCACACCAGTAGCAGTGGCATTAGCTATCAAGTGGGTTAGTGAAGGTGTTGGCCAGCGCGGCAGGTGCTAATATGCCGTGTAGGTAGCAGGCAGTAGGCGTCACACCAGTAGCAGTGGCAGTAGCTATCAAGTGGGTTAGTGAAGGTGTTGGCCAGCGCGGCAGGTGCTACTATGCCGTGTAGGTAGCAGGCAGTAGGCGTCACACCAGTACCAGTGGCAGTAGCTATCAAGTGGGTTAGTGAAGGTGTTGGCCAGCGCGGCAGGTGCTACTATGCCGTGTAGGTAGCAGGCAGTAGGCGTCACACCAGTAGCAATGGCAGTAGCTATCGAGTGGGTTAGTGAAGGTGTTGGCCAGCGCGGCAGGTGCTACTATGCCGTGTAGGTAGCAGGCAGTAGGCGTCACACCAGTAGCAGTGGCAGTAGCTATCGAGTGGGTTAGTGAAGGTGTTGGCCAGCGCGGCAGGTGCTACTATGCCGTGTAGGTAGCAGGCAGTAGGCGTCACACCAGTACCAGTGGCAGTAGCTATCAAGTGGGTTAGTGAAGGTGTTGGCCAGCGCGGCAGGTGCTACTATGCCGTGTAGGTAGCAGGCAGTAGGCGTCACACCAGTAGCAGTGGCAGTAGCTATCAAGTGGGTTAGTGAAGGTGTTGGCCAGCGCGGCAGGTGCTACTATGCCGTGTAGGTAGCAGGCAGTAGGCGTCACACCAGTAGCAGTGGCAGTAGCTATCGAGTGGGTTAGTGAAGGTGTTGGCCAGCGCGGCAGGTGCTACTATGCCGTGTAGGTAGCAGGCAGTACGCGACACACCAGTAGCAGTGGCAGTAGCTATCAAGTGGGTTAGTGAAGGTGTTGGCCAGCGCGGCAGGTGCTACTATGCCGTGTAGGTAGCAGGCAGTAGGCGTCACACCAGTACCAGTGGCAGTAGCTATCAAGTGGGTTAGTGAAGGTGTTGGCCAGCGCGGCAGGTGCTACTATGCCGTGTAGGTAGCAGGCAGTAGGCGTCACACCAGTAGCAGTGGCAGTAGCTATCGAGTGGGTTAGTGAAGGTGTTGGCCAGCGCGGCAGGTGCTACTATGCCGTGTAGGTAGCAGGCAGTAGGCGTCACACCAGTACCAGTGGCAGTAGCTATCAAGTGGGTTAGTGAAGGTGTTGGCCAGCGCGGCAGGTGCTACTATGCCGTGTAGGTAGCAGGCAGTAGGCGTCACACCAGTAGCAGTGGCAGTAGCTATCGAGTGGGTTAGTGAAGGTGTTGGCCAGCGCGGCAGGTGCTACTATGCCGTGTAGGTAGCAGGCAGTAGGCGTCACACCAGTAGCAGTGGCATTAGCTATCAAGTGGGTTAGTGAAGGTGTTGGCCAGCGCGGCAGGTGCTACTATGCCGTGTAGGTAGCAGGCAGTAGGCGTCACACCAGTAGCAGTGGCATTAGCTATCAAGTGGGTTAGTGAAGGTGTTGGCCAGCGCGGCAGGTGCTACTATGCCGTGTAGGTAGCAGGCAGTAGGCGTCACACCAGTAGCAGTGGCATTAGCTATCAAGTGGGTTAGTGAAGGTGTTGGCCAGCGCGGCAGGTGCTACTATGCCGTGTAGGTAGCAGGCAGTAGGCGTCACACCAGTAGCAGTGGCAGTAGCTATCAAGTGGGTTAGTGAAGGTGTTGGCCAGCGCGGCAGGTGCTACTATGCCGTGTAGGTAGCAGGCAGTAGGCGTCACACCAGTACCAGTGGCAGTAGCTATCAAGTGGGTTAGTGAAGGTGTTGGCCAGCGCGGCAGGTGCTACTATGCCGTGTAGGTAGCAGGCAGTAGGCGTCACACCAGTAGCAATGGCAGTAGCTATCGAGTGGGTTAGTGAAGGTGTTGGCCAGCGCGGCAGGTGCTACTATGCCGTGTAGGTAGCAGGCAGTAGGCGTCACACCAGTAGCAGTGGCAGTAGCTATCGAGTGGGTTAGTGAAGGTGTTGGCCAGCGCGGCAGGTGCTACTATGCCGTGTAGGTAGCAGGCAGTAGGCGTCACACCAGTACCAGTGGCAGTAGCTATCAAGTGGGTTAGTGAAGGTGTTGGCCAGCGCGGCAGGTGCTACTATGCCGTGTAGGTAGCAGGCAGTAGGCGTCACACCAGTAGCAGTGGCAGTAGCTATCAAGTGGGTTAGTGAAGGTGTTGGCCAGCGCGGCAGGTGCTACTATGCCGTGTAGGTAGCAGGCAGTAGGCGTCACACCAGTAGCAGTGGCAGTAGCTATCGAGTGGGTTAGTGAAGGTGTTGGCCAGCGCGGCAGGTGCTACTATGCCGTGTAGGTAGCAGGCAGTACGCGACACACCAGTAGCAGTGGCAGTAGCTATCAAGTGGGTTAGTGAAGGTGTTGGCCAGCGCGGCAGGTGCTACTATGCCGTGTAGGTAGCAGGCAGTAGGCGTCACACCAGTACCAGTGGCAGTAGCTATCAAGTGGGTTAGTGAAGGTGTTGGCCAGCGCGGCAGGTGCTACTATGCCGTGTAGGTAGCAGGCAGTAGGCGTCACACCAGTAGCAGTGGCAGTAGCTATCGAGTGGGTTAGTGAAGGTGTTGGCCAGCGCGGCAGGTGCTACTATGCCGTGTAGGTAGCAGGCAGTAGGCGTCACACCAGTACCAGTGGCAGTAGCTATCAAGTGGGTTAGTGAAGGTGTTGGCCAGCGCGGCAGGTGCTACTATGCCGTGTAGGTAGCAGGCAGTAGGCGTCACACCAGTAGCAGTGGCAGTAGCTATCGAGTGGGTTAGTGAAGGTGTTGGCCAGCGCGGCAGGTGCTACTATGCCGTGTAGGTAGCAGGCAGTAGGCGTCACACCAGTAGCAGTGGCATTAGCTATCAAGTGGGTTAGTGAAGGTGTTGGCCAGCGCGGCAGGTGCTACTATGCCGTGTAGGTAGCAGGCAGTAGGCGTCACACCAGTAGCAGTGGCATTAGCTATCAAGTGGGTTAGTGAAGGTGTTGGCCAGCGCGGCAGGTGCTACTATGCCGTGTAGGTAGCAGGCAGTAGGCGTCACACCAGTAGCAGTGGCATTAGCTATCAAGTGGGTTAGTGAAGGTGTTGGCCAGCGCGGCAGGTGCTACTATGCCGTGTAGGTAGCAGGCAGTAGGCGTCACACCAGTAGCAGTGGCATTAGCTATCAAGTGGGTTAGTGAAGGTGTTGGCCAGCGCGGCAGGTGCTAATATGCCGTGTAGGTAGCAGGCAGTAGGCGTCACACCAGTAGCAGTGGCATTAGCTATCAAGTGGGTTAGTGAAGGTGTTGGCCAGCGCGGCAGGTGCTACTATGCCGTGTAGGTAGCAGGCAGTAGGCGTCACACCAGTAGCAGTGGCATTAGCTATCAAGTGGGTTAGTGAAGGTGTTGGCCAGCGCGGCAGGTGCTACTATGCCGTGTAGGTAGCAGGCAGTAGGCGTCACACCAGTAGCAGTGGCATTAGCTATCAAGTGGGTTAGTGAAGGTGTTGGCCAGCGCGGCAGGTGCTACTATGCCGTGTAGGTAGCAGGCAGTAGGCGTCACACCAGTAGCAGTGGCAGTAGCTATCAAGTGGGTTAGTGAAGGTGTTGGCCAGCGCGGCAGGTGCTACTATGCCGTGTAGGTAGCAGGCAGTAGGCGTCACACCAGTAGCAATGGCAGTAGCTATCGAGTGGGTTAGTGAAGGTGTTGGCCAGCGCGGCAGGTGCTACTATGCCGTGTAGGTAGCAGGCAGTAGGCGTCACACCAGTAGCAGTGGCAGTAGCTATCGAGTGGGTTAGTGAAGGTGTTGGCCAGCGCGGCAGGTGCTACTATGCCGTGTAGGTAGCAGGCAGTAGGCGTCACACCAGTAGCAGTGGCATTAGCTATCAAGTGGGTTAGTGAAGGTGTTGGCCAGCGCGGCAGGTGCTACTATGCCGTGTAGGTAGCAGGCAGTAGGCGTCACACCAGTAGCAGTGGCAGTAGCTATCGAGTGGGTTAGTGAAGGTGTTGGCCAGCGCGGCAGGTGCTACTATGCCGTGTAGGTAGCAGGCAGTAGGCGTCACACCAGTAGCAGTGGCATTAGCTATCGAGTGGGTTAGTGAAGGTGTTGGCCAGCGCGGCAGGTGCTACTATGCCGTGTAGGTAGCAGGCAGTAGGCGTCACACCAGTAGCAGTGGCATTAGCTATCAAGTGGGTTAGTGAAGGTGTTGGCCAGCGCGGCAGGTGCTACTATGCCGTGTAGGTAGCAGGCAGTAGGCGTCACACCAGTAGCAGTGGCAGTAGCTATCGAGTGGGTTAGTGAAGGTGTTGGCCAGCGCGGCAGGTGCTACTATGCCGTGTAGGTAGCAGGCAGTAGGCGTCACACCAGTAGCAGTGGCATTAGCTATCAAGTGGGTTAGTGAAGGTGTTGGCCAGCGCGGCAGGTGCTACTATGCCGTGTAGGTAGCAGGCAGTAGGCGTCACACCAGTAGCAGTGGCAGTAGCTATCGAGTGGGTTAGTGAAGGTGTTGGCCAGCGCGGCAGGTGCTACTATGCCGTGTAGGTAGCAGGCAGTAGGCGTCACACCAGTAGCAGTGGCATTAGCTATCAAGTGGGTTAGTGAAGGTGTTGGCCAGCGCGGCAGGTGCTACTATGTCGTGTAGGTAGCAGGCAGTAGGCGTCACACCAGTAGCAGTGGCAGTAGCTATCGAGTGGGTTAGTGAAGGTGTTGGCCAGCGCGGCAGGTGCTACTATGTCGTGTAGGTAGCAGGCAGTAGGCGTCACACCAGTAGCAGTGGCATTAGCTATCGTGTGGGTTAGTGAAGGTGTTGGCCAGCGCGGCAGGTGCTACTATGCCGTGTAGGTAGCAGGCAGTAGGCGTCACACCAGTAGCAGTGGCAGTAGCTATCGAGTGGGTTAGTGAAGGTGTTGGCCAGCGCGGCAGGTGCTACTATGCCGTGTAGGTAGCAGGCAGTAGGCGTCACACCAGTAGCAGTGGCAGTAGCTATCGAGTGGGTTAGTGAAGGTGTTGGCCAGCGCGGCAGGTGCTACTATGCCGTGTAGGTAGCAGGCAGTAGGCGTCACACCAGTAGCAGTGGCAGTAGCTATCGAGTGGGTTAGTGAAGGTGTTGGCCAGCGCGGCAGGTGCTACTATGCCGTGTAGGTAGCAGGCAGTAGGCGTCACACCAGTAGCAGTGGCAGTAGCTATCGAGTGGGTTAGTGAAGGTGTTGGCCAGCGCGGCAGGTGCTACTATGCCGTGTAGGTAGCAGGCAGTAGGCGTCACACCAGTAGCAGTGGCAGTAGCTATCGAGTGGGTTAGTGAAGGTGTTGGCCAGCGCGGCAGGTGCTACTATGCCGTGTAGGTAGCAGGCAGTAGGCGTCACACCAGTAGCAGTGGCATTAGCTATCGTGTATTTTATAGACGCAGATCTGATACCCACTGCTGACTGGGTCACCGTGTCGGACCTTCCACGACCTAGTTTCTGGTCTGTCTGTTTAATGTTTACTATTATACGTACTGTGATCATCTTGTGTGATTCGAATCATCGATTACTATTATGTCAGACGATAATTGTATAAATTGAATCATGACAGTGAGTTTTTATTATCCTGCTAACATCATAATCTGTGGTATCTTAATGTGTTTCTCGCCCCATCACACACCGACCTCTGAGTCGACTGAGCTTAAATTTGGCAGAAATAGGTTAATACACCGGAATCAGATATATACCAACTCCCGATTCATTAACCCTCTAGGGTTCCACCCAAGGGGTCTTCATATTACCAATATAGTTTCTATTATTTCTAGTGTTATCGGGGACACCTAATTAGTGATCATTAATACGGATGGTTCCTCCAGTTCGTGACAGAATGAAACGCATGTCAATATTATAAAGCGACTAAAACGTAAATTCCCTGTCTTTAGCGGGAAGTGGTGACACCACTCTCTTGAAAATTAGACGATCATACAGTTTTCCAAAGTTATTCATCAAAGATCCCCGAACCCCCGCGCAAAGATATGTTCGATCGAGTGTAAACGAATTAAATATACTGTTAGAATATAATAAAATACAGGGCGGTGTATGAAAATCAATACTTTGGTCGTCCTATAACAGACCATTCAGCCGTGACCTTGAAACCCAACCCGAGGTCAGACATTAGATGACACGGTTCATCGCTTATGGTCTCAGTCTGCATCGTCGAGCCCAGTCAAAATACGGTTTGATTTATTACTGCGAGATAGTATTATGTCAACAGATTCTGCAATTAAGATTGGCCTTCCGAGGAAAAGACGTCTACAAAAGGATGGGAATTTTTGTTTTGTTAAAACTATAACAGCAACGCTTTTGAATTGTTGTCTGTAACAATAGTACTTATTATTTTTGTACGATAGTTTTAAGCACAACAACCGTGTGAAATATTAGTGGAAATTAAAATCCGAGACTTTGATAACTAAGATGACGCGTCAGCCTCGATGCCGAGACACGATCAGTTGTTCACACGGCCAGTGACGATGGTGGCAGTAGGTGGACTCAAGTGCAACGGGGACTCTTAACATTTAGGCCAGGTACGTCGTTATTGTACGATTAGGGTTTTAAACCATTTTGCATTGTGTACTAATGCAAGGAAGACAGCGCGGAGATCTGATGGAGAGTGTATGATTAGGGGACGAATGGCAAACGTCAATCAACCGAGAGAAGACAGAACACTGACCACTTGGCCTCTAATTATTGTTTTATCTGACCTCTACGTTGATGGAGAAGAAATATTTTATGTAAATTGTACACAATTGATTTAATTGATGGTGTCATTATTGCCATTTACGGATGATCGGAGTATCCAATCGAACTCATTCCAACAGTCGAAACTTCCTAGTCTATAAATGTTTCAGCGACACCAAATTAGACCAGGAATGCTTCGGTTGTTTCCAAACATCGTCTATTTGACGTTCTAGTGATTTAGGGTTGGAAACTGCAATGTTGTGGGACCGATCCGTCCCACTATTTGGACTAAGTTACTTTTAATTGGGGGATTCTACAAGAAGCAGGACTACAAGCTCTCCTGCTTATATCTCATTTCGCTATGTTCTAAGTCGGTAGCAAAATAATCAAAATAACTCGGTGACACTAATTTGTACCTGTATATCAGTTTTTAGATGCGTAAACCTAAATTCACTGTAATATTATACGCTTACAAATTCATCCATTAATCACTGCGATATATTAACACTAATGGGCCCAGGGATATATTAACACTAATATTAACCTTGCAGTAGCCCATCTATATTGCCAGGCATCTTGTCAGAATAGTGTGTAATATAATTTATTTTCACCTACTAGAAATGCTCGAATGAAAATCTCTAACGCAAGCTCGAATTTACCGATGAATTACCGTTAAGCTTCACATAAATGACTAACAAATTATTTAAGTCGAGTAATTAAGTACTATAGATATTCTATATTGTATGTCTGCGGTAAAGTATTAGAAATTCTAATACTAAATCTATTGAACCACTATATAAAATTACTTTCACGTTTGAACTATAAGAAACGTGGAAGACGTTCAGTTCCGACGCTCGTTTGAAAACTTCCAAACTGTTTTAAGATAAAACAATCGAGACAAAACTCTAAATGATCGTTCCAAAGAGCAGGACGATATTTCCTAGCCCTTGGCAGAGACCCAAGCGAGCACTGCCTGCGGAGACCCTTTGATAAACGACAGCCGGTCTGTTCTTGTGCGAATAGCCAAAACTTCAGCACAATTACTTCAGTTTTTCTGCGATACTTCGTTTAGCTTCTAAAGCGTTCTCCGAGTCTGAATTGATCCGTCATGAATTTATTCTTCGACGAGGTAAAAACCAGCGACACGCTGTAAACAGGTCTGACCTGGAGCAGGTAGGTATAGCACCATACTGGGCAACCCTGGTGGTCCCATTATCAAACAATTACAGGCCTATAACACCACGGGTCAGGCGGCTCTCGTAAATAAGCCCTTGCGTGACCACTTACTGCGTCTTCGAGGGAACGTGCCCGCGCCGTACAACCGTGCCCGTCTTTTTGTGACTCGTACATCGCGACTCGTTGTACGCGGCTCATAAGAAGTACAGCCTGGTGGGTTGTTGGGTAAGTGTTATGGTAAATCGACTTACTCATAACCCGGAGGAAATGACATTCGCATGGAGCATATGGACAGATGGATTAGTACATGTCGAAAGAACTTCCAGTAGACATAGCTGCAGAGAAGCACAGTAGCACAAAATCAAAGATGTTGATCGAAACGTGGTTTTAGAGAGGCCGCAAGGGAAGATCAAGCAAGCCAGAATACACTTTGGATTCCTATTGCACTACTTGTTTCATATAGCTCTCCAACCGATCAACTGACATCAACAAATCCACGGCGATCAGATCGATTTAGTATTTCGTGTTTGGACTTGTCAATGTGTGTAATAGCACAACCGACATGTTTATATGAACCGGGGCCGTTCCGGGGGTAAAATGTATTAAACAAAATTAAATCATTAAGTGTTTTTAAGAAAATCTGAAAACCGTAGGATAAGCAAAACTGTGCGTCTACTCGCCGGGTTAACCCGCCAAAACCCCACCTTATGGGGGTGGCTCAACCTGCCACACCGACGACGCGTGACGTTTGGACGTGGTCGAGTTGACACGTCAGTCCTCGCACAAGTTGTCGTGATATGTGTAATGGGTCCGAACAACATGTAGTGGATATGCCTATGGATTGGTTGACATACAAGTTTTTGTGGCAATAACGGCTTAAGGAATATCAAACAGCCCAAGAGGCTAAGAGGCCAGTGGTACGACGCACGTGTCGTCAAGAGTGTAAACCTTAGTTAAAAACGAACCCTTCAGATTTTTTAAGAGTATAATTTTATAAATGGAAGACCTACTTTTATTGCCATTTTCAATTTTTGTCAGGCATAGAGGAGTATCACCTTTTTATCTCGTAATTCGACAGTGATTACTTACTTCGTACCTTATACGGATTCGTGGCCATATTCGGGAACTGACCTTTTGGTCTGGGTCAGCCCAAATTACGGGTGGAGAAATTGGTTTTTGATGACCGTGGACGGATCCAGATTGTTTCAACTGAGATTTCACTAGTGCGAATTTTGCGAATCAAAAGTTAATTTTATCTTTTTAAGTTACACAATAAGTTATGGGTTTTATGAAAATGCAAAATTGTTAGGCAAAAATGCACAGATTTATTAGCATAAGGTGCGTTTACCTGTGGGTGCTAACGACCTAAGTCTTTGGATCTAAATTAAAATTTCAGGCGCTTCTTCATTCCGTTTCGCTAAACGGAGTAATCTCGTTTAAGGGATTTGCATGTATTTAAATTTGTAATTAAAGCTGCTGTTCAATTCCCGGTAACTAACACTTGTTCTTTAATCTCTGCTCCATGCAAAGTGGGTCATTCTTCCCACGGTTTAGGATGGTTAATCAACCGCCTCTTCGACCCTCACACCTCCACACCAACGGCGATAATCTTCCGTGGTCGGACACGTTGCAGTGGGGACGTGGTCAAGGGAGCTCTTCACAGCTGCAGCATACCCCTGCGACAGAGACGTCTATAGCGAGATGCTTCTTACAACTGTGCGGACGCAATCTATGTACTGTAATGATATCGTACACTTGAATATATATGGACTGCATTGAAATGACTTTGCCAAGTTCAAACAAAATAGTGCGCGTTGAAGTTTTCGATTTTTTATTTGAAAACTCTCGTTACTCTTCTTTTTCAAACCCCTGCCAAAGACATTTGTCCCCAAGTATATGTAACACACCGACCACCTATCATCTCATACATACGAGAACGACGAGAGCCAATGTAGACTACTGTACCAGTACCAGTGAGTGTCTCACTCTCTCTCGTGTGAGGATATGCGTTTCCTCTCGCTCTCTCTCAGAGGATAGTATTTCTCGTCTTCATCTGACAAACTAGACAGTTCCGTGGGCCGACCGCCAGCGAGGTTCTCAGCGACAGTTCTCATCGCTAATCAGTGCTGACAGTTTGTCTACACGCGGCAGTTCTCGTTTGACATTTTAGCTGAAATGTTGTTCTTGGCGGTTGTCATCAACTGGGGAGGTCTACGTTTCATTACATTTACTTATTGTTAAATTTTCACTGTGACAATGCCTAACTTTGGCTCAAATTATTTGGAGATAAAATTAAATTGGGACATGTAATACTGGATTCGAATCACTTTGAGCTAAAATGACGATCATTAAGTCTTTATGATCAGCTTTGTCTCAATACACTGGGCCTGCTTTATTGTTCCCGTTAATATGTGTATCGAATTTAAAAGAACTAATTAAAAAAGTCAAAAGTATATCTATCTAGAACCTTTCAAGTTCTGTGTGTCTATGAACATATCCGAATTTAAAGACCGGGTTGTTCAGCCGTCCCGAAGTCTAATTGACCGACTTGAAAGCGGCCAACAAAAATATTATCCACTTACCAAGACTCATAAATAGAGTGCGAGTGTCAGTGACCTTAAAGTTAAAAGTAGCTCAAGTATTACAGAAATAATTTTATCATATGGTTTATTAAAATGATTTTATGAGAACGGTTTATTTCCAGCGTTATATCTTGTAATGATGAATTACATTCCTATAGGCCCCGAAGTATAACTTTCATAAAAAAGACCACGTGGGCAAATTACATTACAATAATCCAGTTATTAAAGTCCACATGTGTCAATCTCATACAACTTAGGTGAGGCTGGGCTAAATTATAAATTTATTTTAAATGGAAATTCTCCTTAAAACAACTTTTACTTTGTTACACTACGATTTTGTCCACAACGAAAGGTTTTTTCATCGTGTCAACACTGAATTCAACGACAAGAAAAGACAGCCTAAAATTTCCATTCTGGTCTTCCGCAATAGGACATCACAATGCCTAAATGGAGATAAATCATCCGCGATGAACGCGCGGCCCCCCGTCTGTCCCATGCGTCATCTAAAAAATGTGCCGTTTTTATTGAAATTTGGCGTTAGTGTTTTTGTAGTTTATTTAAGTTGACAACATTTTGATAGATGATCCTGCTCGGTCATTCACTCGTGAGAAACCCGCAGGACTACACTGGGACTACACTATGACTACACTAGGACTACACTATGACTACACTAGGACTAAACTAGGGATAACACTAGGACTAGACTAGGACTACACTAGGACTAAACTAGGGATAACACTAGGACTAGACTAGGACTACACTAGGGATAACACTAGGACTAGACTAGGACTACACTAGGACTAAACTAGGGATAACACTAGGACTAGACTAGGACTAAACTAGGGATAACACTAGGACTAGACTAGGACTACACTAGGACTAAACTAGGGATAACACTAGGACTAGACTAGGACTACACTAGGGACCACACTAGGACTACACTAGGACTAAACTAGGGATAACACTAGGACTAAACTAGGGATAACACTAGGACTAGACTAGGACTACACTAGGACTACACTAGGACTAAACTAGGGATAAAACTAGGACTAGACTAAGACTACACTATGACTACACTAGGACTACACTAGGACTACACTAGGACTAAACTAGGGATAACACTAGGACTAGACTAGGACTACACTATGACTACACTAGGACTACACTAGGACTACACTAGGACTACACTGGGACTACACTATGACTACACTAGGACTACACTAGGACTACACTAGGACTACACTAGGACTACACTGGGACTACACTATGACTACACTAGGACTACACTAGGACTAAACTAGGGATAACACTAGGACTACACTATGACTACACTAGGACTACACTAGGACTACACTGGGACTACACTATGACTACACTAGGACTACACTAGGACAAAACTAGGGATAACACTAGGACTACACTAGGACTACACTAGGGACCACACTAGGACTACACTAGGACTACACTAGGACTAAACTAGGGATAACACTAGGACTAGACTAGGACTACCACTAGAACTAAACTAGGGATAACACTAGGACTAGACTAGGACTACACTGACTACACTAGGGACTACACTAGGACTAAACTAGGGATAACACTAGGACTAGACTAGGACTACACTGACTACACTAGGGACCACACTAGGACTACACTAGGGACCACACTAGGACTACACTAGGGACCACACTAGGACTACACTAGGACTACACTGACTACACTAGGGACCACACTAGGACTGAACTAGGACTACACTAGGGACCATACTAGGACTACACTAGGGATCACACCAGGACTAGACTAGTACTACACTGACTACACTAGGGACTTCACTAGGACTACACTAGGACTACACTAGGGATCACACTAGGACTAGACTAGGACTACACTGACTACACTACGGTAGATAAACGCTACACTTCAGGCATGTTGTCAAGTGCTGAAATACAAAAACTGACATGTTATACCTACGTGAAAATATTTCAAAGACAACTTTGAACAGTTTAAATAATTTAATTACATAATTAGTTCAACAAGTTGCATTCACCATTTTTTACTGTTAGAAAATCTTTGAATATAGAATGATTATTTTATAAAAAAATACAAATATGCCCTTCTTTAAAACAACCTCGTAAAGATAAATTATAACTAGACAATAAAAACCTAAAGATCGTGTTTGATCCGTCGTTTACGTTTTTATAATGACATATGTTTTAACAGAGGAGGTGATTGATCTCGTTTGAGTGTTTTATCCCTGGAAAGGGCCAACTAAATTCCATCTATTAAGCGTATATCTTCACTATGGCACTTCTTCGAACGGTAACATTTTAAATTTCTTTTACAACCTTTATACCAACTTCAGCACTTCAAGACAGAGGACTGTATTTTTATTAAAATACTCCAATACCCCGTACGTGCTCGTGGCCTTTCTGTGTTTAGTGCCACCGTAGCCACCGTAGCTCGCTGCCACCGTAGGCGTTCCCCAAACAATCGGAACACCAAGCGAGTTGCCCAGTTGGAGGCCAGTTTGTGTCAGTACTGACCCATCTACGCACCTGCTACACCGCTCGGTCACTTACAATTCCAAGAATGTCACATTTCATAACACTTCTCCGTAACTGCTACACTTTCTACTGGAAATATGAGAAGATGTAAATGTTTATGGGGCGCATCAACATAGAGATGCTCCAAGATATCATCTTTGAGGTCTGGAATGGACAAGTAGAAGTAAGATTTGTGGAGAAGTCACGTTCCTAAGTATTTGATTTGGAAGTGAAACGTAATGGTATACATATCGTGTATTATTTTTATGATTGCATTTTTGTTTGGAATTTTCCATGCTGTAACTATCCGACATTTTTGAAGATCCCACGACGATCCAGAAAGATTTATTCGATGAATAAACCACCACCTCAGCTTTGATTGGGTATTTATTTGGAATTTAAATAAACTTGAGTGAAGTCAACAAACATTAGCATGTCAAGTAGGAAACAACAACAACAACGACAACGACGACAACAACAACAACAACAACAACATTGCATCAGACATTTGAAACAGTTTTACAAAGTACGACTACTTAAAAGGCGCTTCACCTTATACTCTATATCCCACTTACAAAGCGTTCTTCCATTTTAGCTGGGCGCAGATATGATTAATACCCCCGTCGCAGCAAACCTGCGTACTCAGCGAATTTCCTATGCGTGAATATATTTCTTAAGTTTCATAAAAATACTTAAATAAATAATTGATATATAGCATTTTATTTATTCTCCATAAGAATAACATTAGGACTGAGAACGCAGGTTTGCTGCAACAAGGACGATAAAAATATAGTTTTTTTTGCAATTATCAATATAACTCAACCAGGTGAAGCTACATACAAAGTTTTAATGATTTATGTTCCTAATTAAGGAAGATATAAAGCTTTACGTATTCTCCATAAGAATAACATTAGGGATGAGTATGCAGGTTTGCTGCTAAGAAGATAATCAACAAAAAATCAATTTGTTGTGCAAATATCAATATACCAGTACTAGGTGAAGCCACATACCAAGTTTCATTAATATACATTCATAAAAAATCGAGATATCAAATTTTATTTATTCTCCATAAGAATAACATTAGGACTGAGAACGCAGGTTTGCTGCAACAAGGACGATAAAAATATGTTTTTTTGCAATTATCAATATAACTCAACCAGGTGAAGCTACATACCAAGTTTTAATGATTTATGTTCATAATTAAGGGAGATATAAAGCTTTACGTATTCTCCATAAGAATAACATTAGGGATGAGTATGCAGGTTTGCTGCTAAGAAGATAATCAACAAAAAATCAATTTTTTGTGCAAATATAAATATACCAGTACTAGGTGAAGCCACATACCAAGTTTCATTAATATACATTCATAAAAAATCGAGATATCAAATTTTATTTATTCTCCATAAGGATAACATTGGACAACGTACTGTGTTTAGCACTTTGAATATCTCGGCAACGGTTGGACGTAGAATCATAATTTAAACACTAAAATGATTGTTTAGTAGAGCTAAACTGATTGGTAAAAGCAAATGTGAAGTTTACATTGAAATGAACTGAGGAAAAGCCAAAAACCTTTTTCCCATAAGATTAACACGGGAGATTTTATGAGCAGGTTTTTTTGGATTTTCTCCACAACCACTTAACCTAGGTTAATAATTCAAAATACCATATTATTTGTTTTTTAAAGCTCTATAACGTGGTCAAAACCAAAATTAAGTGTTTTAAAAATTTTAGGGTGAAAAATGCAAAAAACTGATTTTTGGAAAATTTAAAACCCCCATAAACCCCCCTTCCCGTGGTCCGATATTTCTGGTTTTCGAACTTAAAGTCATGAATATCACTTTACACATTTGAGCCAAATTTCATCGAAATCGGACGTTTTTTACTCAAGTTATCGCATTCACGGACACACACATATATATATAAATTTGAACGAATAGTGTTTTTGGCATCTGGGGACCTCAAAACAAAAATTTATCATGGTCTCGGGCTTAAGTCTTACCATGAGACCTACGGTAATAGCTTCTTCCCTATAGGGGAAATTCGCTAAAATTGTTGAAACCTTAAAGAATAAGCCTTCTCTATACTCTATCAATTTCTTGGGTGAACTCCTTATGAAAAGCTCTACCCCCTTTGTTACATCCTTGTTCAATGCTCGATTCCCTTACAGTAATCCTCTCTTATAAACCCGATGACTTTTCTTACTAATACCACTGACTATTATAGTCAATGCTAATACTCTTCAAACGTCTAACCGACGTTCACGAAAAAATATGTAAAGTTTTTTAATACAAAATAAGTAAATTTGAAAGTGCGACATTGTTACGAAACTAACTCATAACAGGGTCGTAAGCCTTCACACGCTCTATTTTACAGAAGACACTCGTAGGTAACAACTTCGAAGGTACTTGTTAAATCCCTGAGCTTTAATTTTTATCTACTTGTCCTTTAAGGAGCCGGATTTCAGCAAGTGGACAAGAAGGTAGTAAAGAGGCGCAATAAACACTGGCTCCGCCAACACCACCTCTGGTATTAAACGTTTACCAAATCCGGCGCCGCACCGGCTGCGGCTGTTTGCCCTCGGCGATAAAGACATTAACAGTCCCGCATCCCGCGCTCTCGGTGGACTGGTGCACGCCTTGGTAATGGTATGCCTAAACACTATCCCAGCAGTAATCGCACTTCTGCTAACCAACTGTTACCTGGATTGGAACAGACTAGGGATGACTGTAAATCACGGTTAAATGCACACAGGAAAAGTGAACTTCTGGTTTAGGGATGGATCATACATCAGACATTAGGCAGTGAATATATGTGAATAACTGTAGCTTACTCAATCGTCATTACCACCTCAGACCTCCCAACCATTGAATTGATTCTGATTCTCAAGAGTGTGATTTCCTTTTTTCCAATTTCCACTTCTCACGAAATATTCAGTATAATTGAGAATTTAGGTTATTTAGGAAACCAGAGTAAAATATACCATCTATATAAATAAAATTAGAGTTTTGTCTGTACATTGCTTGGAATTATGAAATTTTTGCATATTTTCAAGTTTTCACCCTAGGGAAGCCAAAACGAATCTTACCTCAATTTCTTTCTGTCTGTCTGTCGGTAACGCTTAAGGAAGGCTTTTTGTTCGCTTTTCTCTGGAAAGCGGGTGCACTGACATTGATGAAACTTTGTTTCTTTATTCTATACATGCGTGAGAAGGTTTTAGGCCACTTTAAACTGGCATACGCCTTTTAGAAAAAGAATGGCGGCCGTTCAAAAACGTGATTTCGTGCGATTTCGATCACGTTTTGTTCGCTTTTCACAGTAGAACGGGTGCACTGATTTCGATGAAACTTTTTTCCAATGTTCCATATGTGCGTTAGAAGGTTTTGGGTTAATTGGATTTTTAGAAATCACCCTAGAATCTGCCCCACGGGGTTTTAAAGATCCTATGTTATTATTATGGACAACGAATTTATTATATTGAACCACATGATGAGTTAAGAATAGTTATTCTATAAACAGATGGTGTAGTTCTTATTTAAAACGTTGAGTGAAGATTGTTAATAAATTACATAAGTATACAGAGAGGATATCTATACAAAAAAATTCAAGTTTTGTTTGTACATTGTTTTGAATTACGTAAATGTTTGCATATTTTTGCGTTTTACACCCTAGGGGAGCCAAAACAAGTCTTATCTCAATTTCTGATCGCCTGTCTGTCCTTCGGTAACGCTCAAGGAAGTGTTTTTGTTCGCTATTCTCGGGAAAACGGGTGCACTGATATTGATTAATCTTTATTTCTTTGTTTTATACATTCGTGAGAAGGTTTTGGGCTACTTTAAACTGCCATACACCTTTTGGAAAAATAATAGCTTCCGCTAAAAAACGTGTTTTCGCGCGGTTTTGATCGTGTTAGTTCGCTTTTCTCAGGGAAAGGGTGAACCGATCTAGATGAAACTTTGTTTATATGTTCTATACTACGTTAGAAGATTAAGCTATTTAAACATTTTGAATTCATCTCAGGGCTGCACACCACGGGATTTTCAAGATACCATCTTATGGTTATGGACAAAGCATTTATTTATCGAAGTGACTAAGTACACGTCCGACGTAAGCAGCTACCGCTTAAGTTAGGTTAGGTTAGGTGGTTTTCGTTATGTGTCACTGGCTCTCAATCTGTTTTAAAAATCACAAGGAAAAGTTACGTACGGTGCATCATTTGGAACGGACGTGAACAGTAGCGGCTCACGTCGGACGTGTACGTAGCCTCTACATCTATTTATACTGAACCAGTTGATGACTTAAGAATATTTATTCCATAATCAGCTGTTGTAGTTATCATTTAAAACGTTGAGTGAAGATTGGTAGTAAATAACAGAAGTATACAGAGTGGACATATATCTAAATCTATGTCTTCAGACACATTGACTCGCTCACATTATGATCTCTGTAACTAAAAATCTACAATGTCTAAGAAGATGAAATTTTGTATAGTGGTTCCCCTTATTCTGCAGATGTATAATAAGGCTGGGTTTGAAACAACCTAGCGTACCTGACTGTGCCCTAATTTAGTTGTATTGCTGGCAATCTTATGAGCATTAGTTCGGACCTTTTAGGTTGAATTCGGTAGGAACATACCTAATATATCAGAATAAACAAAGCCTATTCCCGTTAAGAATGTGTTTTTGGTGTTTTTGGGTTTTTGGGCCGAACCTTCAGAATACTTATTCTAACAATCTTGCACCTGCTACTTAACTGATGGGAATAAAATTCAGTAGCACAAAGGCAGATAAAAAATACTTAAGGAATCTTCCCCATTGACCTTTAATATAATCATCACAAACTACTCAACCAATAGAGCTGAAATTGTGTACTTTAAAGGACATCAGCAACAACAACATGACCCATAATGGGGAGTCATGGTGTTGTTCTCTCTAGATATTTCATACAGACAATTTGTGTGTTTGAGTCATGGGGAGACGAGATCTATGCCTCTCTAAATAGACATTTTATGTAGCCAACTACTGAGTGTCTCGACTTAACAGTAAATTTGAAAATTACTTTTCGATAAGAATAAAGTATTGAGGAGTTGTATTAGGTCCTTTTAAAGGTTGGGAACAGGACATTGGAAATCAGTTTGTCTCATAAACATCCTTTCTTCACTCTGTTCAATCGATCAATAATAACAGTAACTACTGATCGACAGTTTTTACCTGAGGTTCGTAAACAGATTAATTTCGAAAGTGCCTTGTGCCAACCTCACGTCCACCAATGAAATATTGTAAAAATAATTCGGTTCTTATCAAATTCATCTATTATTTAGACATACGACTCGTACGAAGGACGGGTACACGGCTAGTTGAAGATATAACTGAAGGTCTCATGCTAGTCCTTTGCATTATGTGAACGAGCCAATAAAAAAACCGTCGGAGCGCCCTTCGACAGACTGTTGGTTCGGAGTAATTGCTTGACGATGAGCCAAATATTCCCAGACTCGACTGGCGATTGTCTGAGACAACGCGATAAATGTGAAGGCGTTCAGCACTACAGACTATTTTACTAACTTGTTATAACCGATAGATCACTCATCAGGCTGCAGGGTTTGTCTGGCCAATGGCGTCGCTTGTGAAGCCAAGAGAGGAGACGGAACGGTCTGTGGTGTCGAGCCAAGACTGAGCAATCGTCGGTCATAAACTGCCCAGTGTTCGAGCGCAACTTACGGATGGGTGGCTTAACGCCGTGTTCTGCACTACACACTACACATCAACTGTTCAACCGGCTAAACAAACGAGTACTTAGAGTGAAAAAATAATATTTACATAGGAATAAAATAAATTTGGTATTTATATTAAGAAGGAAAATCGATGACGCAATGTCCAGTACAATTTAAAATTACTTTTTGTTGTTGATTCAACATTAATCATCTCGTATCAAATCTTCCTTTAGCCGCATATACGAATCAGAGTCGATTAACCTTTTTAATTGAAACCTAGGGTGGATAAATAAATCAAATTGGCCTGACAACCAAATAAATAATCCATAGAGACCCTTTTAAATCTCCTACCACTGAAATATAATAAAACCGTACATCATTATGAAACCCCTCATATACAAGGATCTGTGACGGAGTCATTTCAGTTTCGCAGCACAGCACTACTAGTAGGAGTGTCTTGGGCGGGTTTTAATTTCATTCAGACAGCTCGCATGGTTAACTATCGAATATAGTTAGGCTGTTCTAATATAGTTGTGGCAAGGGAGTTTACGACAATGAGCTCCTCCAGTAACTTTATCGCGTTTTGTGACGACGGCTGCGAGCTCGCCTCCGCCAACGCTCGGCCTGACGTTACGCCTTGTAGAGTCCACCGGCCGGCACCGCGGGCCACGGAGAATAAATAGCGACCCGTCTGATAAACCCCTTACTGTCAGTTTAACCGATTCCCCCGGGTATCTCTGTTAATTACTGTTATTACGGCCGCTTATTTACGGGGCCGCAGTGATATTGTTGATAGCGCTCGCCTCACTTTCGCTCGGAGGACTCGCCTCTCGTCTGCCACCCACTGAGCCGATTGGTGGTGAACCGTGGCTCGTGATTGTTGAAAGTAAAGTCGGCATATGCTGGAATATGAGAGTGTGAGGGATGGAGTGGTTGTTTTGGATATGTTGGGTGTGTGTGGTTGGCGCGCAAGGCGTTGCAAAATATTACTGTGGTGAATCAAATCACAATTAAGATACTCAAACTAGTTTGAATCTAGTGAAGTTAGTCTTGTCACGAGCCGGGGGTGTGGCACATTGGATTGTCAAATCTCAACTGTATTCTCTCAGTTCAGAAAAACTCTTATTGTTCAGCACTGAAAGTGTAGACTTTACAACTTTGCTATATAAATTTGTCTGTGCTATGCACCAAGTAATGTAAAGTTCAGGTTATAGGCCTACAGTGCTACACCACTTACAGCAACACTATAGAAGATGTCAGTGAGCTCAAAACGGCTTAAGCATGAACGCGATACATCGACAAAGCTTAGAAGACTTTACTTGCCATTCAAATGGATATTTTTGATTCTTTTCTTCTGACCAAAGGCCTCTGCTGAGAACGCTGTGGCCATAGAGTTGCCTCTGGTCTGTAGTACCCAGCAGCTCCGCGAGCACAACCTCAACTACATGAACTACAACTGTTGTGCCGCCGACTCTAGATGAATTTAAACTTTAAATCTCTGTAGGTCGTAACTTTTAGCTGCATTTCTTGCTCAAAACGTTAACATTTATTGGCTGTTAAATTTGTATTTTATGAGCAAAGCCTACAAACATCGGTAGCATTCTAAGATGTCAAAACTTTTAAGTATTTTCACAAACTCTCAGAAGGTAGGCCTTTACTAGTAGAGTTATTTTTCAGTCTACGAAACAAATACCGTTGGATTACTCGACTATTTGTTCGCTAATATATTGAGGGCCAAGATAACTACAACGGTTCCATTACAGGGGCCACGCTGTGTATCATGTGATGACATTGACATTAAACAAATACCGTTGGTTTACTCGACTATTTGTTCGCTAATATATTGAGGGCCAAGATAACTACAACGGTTCCATTACAGGGGCCACGCTGTGTATCATGTGATGACATTGACATTAAACAAATACAGTTGGTTTACTCGACTATTTGTTCGCTAATATATTGAGGGCCAAGATAACTACAACGGTTCCATTACAGGGGCCACGCTGTGTATCATGTGATGACATTGACATTAAACAAATACCGTTGGTTTACTCGACTATTTGTTCGCTAATATATTGAGGGCCAAGATAACTACAACGGTTCCATTACAGGGGCCACGCTGTGTATCATGTGATGACATTGACATTAAACAAATACTGTTGGTTTACTCGACTATTTGTTCGCTAATATATTGAGGGCCAAGATAACTACAACGGTTCCATTACAGGGGCCACGCTGTGTATCATGTGATGACATTGACATTAAACAAATACCGTTGGTTTACTCGACTATTTGTTCGCTAATATATTGAGGGCCAAGATAACTACAACGGTTCCATTACAGGGGCCACGCTGTGTATCATGTGATGACATTGACATTAAACAAATACCGTTGGTTTACTCGACTATTTGTTCGCTAATATATTGAGGGCCAAGATAACTACAACGGTTCCATTACAGGGGCCACGCTGTGTATCATGTGATGACATTGACATTAAACAAATACCGTTGGTTTACTCGACTATTTGTTCGCTAATATATTGAGGGCCAAGATAACTACAACGGTTCCATTACAGGGGCCACGCTGTGTATCATGTGATGACATTGACATTAAACAAATACCGTTGGTTTACTCGACTATTTGTTCGCTAATATATTGAGGGCCAAGATAACTACAACGGTTCCATTACAGGGGCCACGCTGTGTATCATGTGATGACATTGACATTAAACAAATACCGTTGGTTTACTCGACTATTTGTTCGCTAATATATTGAGGGCCAAGATAACTACAACGGTTCCATTACAGGGGCCACGCTGTGTATCATGTGATGACATTGACATTAAACAAATACAGTTGGTTTACTCGACTATTTGTTCGCTAATATATTGAGGGCCAAGATAACTACAACGGTTCCATTACAGGGGCCACGCTGTGTATCATGTGATGACATTGACATTAAACAAATACAGTTGGTTTACTCGACTATTTGTTCGCTAATATATTGAGGGCCAAGATAACTACAACGGTTCCATTACAGGGGCCACGCTGTGTATCATGTGATGACATTGACATTAAACAAATACCGTTGGTTTACTCGACTATTTGTTCGCTAATATATTGAGGGCCAAGATAACTACAACGGTTCCATTACAGGGGCCACGCTGTGTATCATGTGATGACATTGACATTAAACAAATACAGTTGGTTTACTCGACTATTTGTTCGCTAATATATTGAGGGCCAAGATAACTACAACGGTTCCATTACAGGGGCCACGCTGTGTATCATGTGATGACATTGACATTAAACAAATACCGTTGGTTTACTCGACTATTTGTTCGCTAATATATTGAGGGCCAAGATAACTACAACGGTTCCATTACAGGGGCCACGCTGTGTATCATGTGATGACATTGACATTAAACAAATACAGTTGGTTTACTCGACTATTTGTTCGCTAATATATTGAGGGCCAAGATAACTACAACGGTTCCATTACAGGGGCCACGCTGTGTATCATGTGATGACATTGACATTAAACAAATACAGTCGGTTTACTCGACTATTTGTTCGCTAATATATTGAGGGCCAAGATAACTACAACGGTTCCATTACAGGGGCCACGCTGTGTATCATGTGATGACATTGACATTAAACAAATACAGTTGGTTTACTCGACTATTTGTTCGCTAATATATTGAGGGCCAAGATAACTACAACGGTTCCATTACAGGGGCCACGCTGTGTATCATGTGATGACATTGACATTAAACAAATACCGTTGGTTTACTCGACTATTTGTTCGCTAATATATTGAGGGCCAAGATAACTACAACGGTTCCATTACAGGGGCCACGCTGTGTATCATGTGATGACATTGACATTAAACAAATACAGTTGGTTTACTCGACTATTTGTTCGCTAATATATTGAGGGCCAAGATAACTACAACGGTTCCATTACAGGGGCCACGCTGTGTATCATGTGATGACATTGACATTAAACAAATACAGTTGGTTTACTCGACTATTTGTTCGCTAATATATTGAGGGCCAAGATAACTACAACGGTTCCATTACAGGGGCCACGCTGTGTATCATGTGATGACATTGACATTAAACAAATACCGTTGGTTTACTCGACTATTTGTTCGCTAATATATTGAGGGCCAAGATAACTACAACGGTTCCATTACAGGGGCCACGCTGTGTATCATGTGATGACATTGACATTAAACAAATACAGTTGGTTTACTCGACTATTTGTTCGCTAATATATTGAGGGCCAAGATAACTACAACGGTTCCATTACAGGGGCCACGCTGTGTATCATGTGATGACATTGACATTAAACAAATACTGTTGGTTTACTCGACTATTTGTTCGCTAATATATTGAGGGCCAAGATAACTACAACGGTTCCATTACAGGGGCCACGCTGTGTATCATGTGATGACATTGACATTAAACAAATACTGTTGGTTTACTCGACTATTTGTTCGCTAATATATTGAGGGCCAAGATAACTACAACGGTTCCATTACAGGGGCCACGCTGTGTATCATGTGATGACATTGACATTAAACAAATACTGTTGGTTTACTCGACTATTTGTTCGCTAATATATTGAGGGCCAAGATAACTACAACGGTTCCATTACAGGGGCCACGCTGTGTATCATGTGATGACATTGACATTAAACAAATACTGTTGGTTTACTCGACTATTTGTTCGCTAATATATTGAGGGCCAAGATAACTACAACGGTTCCATTACAGGGGCCACGCTGTGTATCATGTGATGACATTGACATTAAACAAATACCGTTGGTTTACTCGACTATTTGTTCGCTAATATATTGAGGGCCAAGATAACTACAACGGTTCCATTACAGGGGCCACGCTGTGTATCATGTGATGACATTGACATTAAACAAATACTGTTGGTTTACTCGACTATTTGTTCGCTAATATATTGAGGGCCAAGATAACTACAACGGTTCCATTACAGGGGCCACGCTGTGTATCATGTGATGACATTGACATTAAACAAATACAGTTGGTTTACTCGACTATTTGTTCGCTAATATATTGAGGGCCAAGATAACTACAACGGTTCCATTACAGGGGCCACGCTGTGTATCATGTGATGACATTGACATTAAACAAATACAGTTGGTTTACTCGACTATTTGTTCGCTAATATATTGAGGGCCAAGATAACTACAACGGTTCCATTACAGGGGCCACGCTGTGTATCATGTGATGACATTGACATTAAACAAATACCGTTGGTTTACTCGACTATTTGTTCGCTAATATATTGAGGGCCAAGATAACTACAACGGTTCCATTACAGGGGCCACGCTGTGTATCATGTGATGACATTGACATTAAACAAATACCGTTGGTTTACTCGACTATTTGTTCGCTAATATATTGAGGGCCAAGATAACTACAACGGTTCCATTACAGGGGCCACGCTGTGTATCATGTGATGACATTGACATTAAACGCTCTGATTGGGCTGTTTCCTGAGCGGCCGCATCCTGACAAGGTGAGTGACCCGCTCCCCTCGCGAGGCTATGCTACACGCTCAGCACCGGCTAGCCTCGCAACTCGACCACCTGACACGGGCACCGAACAGATGGGGGTCACGGTTTATCGGAAACTTCAACAAAGTAATTCCCATTGAGGGTTTCCCTTTTATAATCGCAAAACATAATACACTAGAAGGTGCAAATAGAACTAACCAAGTTTTTAGCGTATCTAATAATTTAGGCTTCACCCATACAAAATCCGTATACAACATTTTCATCTAGCTCTTCAAATGAATCAGTTTCAATTAGATTCGTTGCTACCACTTTTCTCCCCGTCCTGCCGCCCTTGTGCAGTGACGTCTCGGAATTCCCGCCGCTGGCCAACTTATTTCTGAGATTGATTTATGTTTAATCGATTAGTTCGTTGACCCGCGGCGTGCCCCCGGCAATAAGATAGTCGAGGATTAGTTATAGAACATATCACGCGTCGTCCATCACCCGGACAGGTTCGATTTGCGACTGATGTTTCTGTTTACAAAGAACTGCGGTCCCCGACTCACTCTGGCAACATGCGGAAACACCTATGTTGCCGCAGATACACTGGTGATACATTGTGCAACGGTTCATCGCGGTAAATGTAATTAATCCTCTGTATTAAACAGAGAAGGATTAAACAAAAGAGAAAAAAAGTGTGTTTTGAGCAAAAAGGGCAACGCGTTGTGGCATTGTGGATTGTTTTAACTGTTGATGGAAAGTTTCATCCAATTTAAGTTTAATTATATGCCAGCGGGAAGATTTAAACATATGATTAAACAATTGACTATAAATACTGAAGTCAATGATTAAACTAATGTATTTTATAATTCCTACGATTGCCAAAATTCAGAAAATATTCGAAATCCCTTTAGGGTTTCGCCCCTTTGGCCTTTAAATCTCCTATGTTTATCTGTTGCAGACGAGGTTAATCAACTGACAAGTAAAATCCTCGTTTGCAACAGAAAATTTAAAGACCAAATGGGCAAAGCCCTAAAGGATTTTTGAATATGTTCTGAACGTTGGCTCATGTAGGAATTATAAAAAACTTTTGGATATTTATCATAGGACACTTTTTTTGTAAAAAAAAACACCTTAAAATTTTGTGAATTTATAACTTTATAACGTGTATTCCAAAATAGTGTTTAAATGTAGATATAGGTATACACATTGTATTCATTCGGCATTAATCAAACATCGATTGATTGAATTAACCAATTAGAATAGTAAAATCGAATTATAGTGGGAAAATATCACAGAGGTGTAAATTTATCCCGAGGAAATATAATTAAACAACATTTAATTAACTCGCAAAGTGAATATATATATAATGTTTGTAGCCAAGTGAACAGTAGAATACAACACTTTAAGTAGCTCACTTTATCTTCCAATAATTGTTGGTAACGACACTGCTGATTGGTGACTGACACCATATGGAGCTCGTCTACTAATCTAAGTATAAGAATAATCTAATAATAAGCAAGAGATAAAACTGTTATATTAAAATTTAGTTTCACACGAAACTTGACATAGCAAATAGTTACGCCACACTTCAGCAGTAAAAGAACTACGATCCAGGTTGTAAATTTGAAATGTCTCCTGCAGTCTGTTATAAAGACTTTCCTATATATTCAGTTGGGAGTACGATAAAAGTCACGGAAAACGACAAAATTGAATCATATCTGACAAAGAGCGCCGCGAAGAAGTGGCCCTGTGTGCCTATACAGTGCGACGTGATATATAGCGACATCAACCCAAGGATGTGACTACCCGCCTTGAAATGCAACATAGTCCCCTCCGCGTGAAACACATAATGGTCGACTATGAATTTGGCTTACAAACTTTAAAAGTACTCTACATTTTGTTGTGATAACTTATCTTCTAGCCGTATTTGCATAAACACTACAATTAATAATACTTTTATGGGGAATGACAAAGAAATAATGCGATTGCAAGTTGGAAATCCTTACTAACCTAAAAATGCATAACTTAAAGTCTGTTTCACGATTCCCGATTGTTTATTTTTACTGAGAAATAATAGTGAAACATTATTCATCCTATTTTGTCGGCCTAATTTTTGCCTATTATTTATTTCTCATTGAGTTTCGATTGTATTTAAATGTGTTTAATAATGCGTCGGAACTAGAAGTTCCATTTGTTCATAAACTGCAGGAAATTGTTAATTCATACTGAAATGAGAGCAATTGTTTTTTCTTCATGGATTTTCAAAGTGTTTTTTTCTCATTTAGAACAAAACTCCTCGAAAATCCGCGAACAACAAACGCGCGACTATTTACGTTGTTGCTGTTGTCGCCTTAGGCTGAACGGGCTAAGCTAGTAAAATTAAAATTTCTTGAAATTATACAAATTAATCTGGATACCTTCGCATTAATACAATTTTCTTACGAATTCCTAAAGGTTTTACGAGGTAATTGTAACAATTTACTTAAATTTTTAAATTACTTATGTTGTACAGTTAAACCACGCACATACTACCTTAAAACCACAAAACAATATCACTGGAAAATGTATAGAAATATAACAGGAATAATAAATCGCGTTAAATAGGCGCTGACTGCAACCACTCAATGTCAATTGGGCCGAGATAGTCACAGCGCAGGTGCACGCCGCAGTAGGCCACGCCCCCGCGCTCTGCGCATGTCTGTTGCCCGCGCACGTGCGCAGTGACCGGGCTAACCACCGCTGAGTTCCGCTACCGGCGTGGCGCCGTCGTTGGCTACTTGCAGAGTATTGTCATATATTATCGTCATTAACAATGTGTCTTCACTGACTTCTGCGTCGTGGACATCCGCACCGAGCTTGTAATTGTCTTCGTTAATATCTTGGGATGAGTTTATAACGATATATTTTGTAATATTTAGAACGTGTTGTTAAACAGGACTGTTTAACAGTTGATACGGGAAAACTAGTTTTAAAATCGTATCTTTTACTCTAACATGAGAAAGGCCTGCAAGGTTGCATCTGTTGTCTCATAAAGGCACCAACGATCTTAAGTCGAAATGTTGGAATGAACTAATTGTATTAAACTAAATATGAATTAATAAACAGTGGTGAAATGTTTTCTATAGACTAATTACCTAAACAAACTGTTTGAAAATTCAAACAAATAAAATTGGGCTTACGTCTTACGACGTTTAAAATAAAAACAAAATATTTATAAAATTTCATTAACAAACAGTCAATTGTCAAAGTTATACATTGATAATTAATATTTAGAGCAATATTTAATTTATATCACTTGAAAATATTTATAGATGATTAGCATAAATACCTTTAGAATGTCTTAAGAGTCTTCATCACCGGAAGTTGCCGGACGTCATCTTGGTGTTTTGTTCCATAAGGCTAATGTTAACTTTGTGCCTCCGTTACTCCTCGCCTGATCGTCACAAACGATTCATTTTGGTGTCAAATTAAAGGTTTCGTCGTCCTCTAGGGAAATACAATAGTCGAATTTGGATTTTCTTACAAATTAATGAGAACATGTACCGTGTTCCAGTTCAAAATTGAACTATTTATTATGAAACTATGATACCCAAATTAAGAAATTCGACATTGTATTTCCCTAGAGGACAACGAAACCTTTAAATTGACACCAAAATTAATTGTATGTGACGATCAGGTGAGGAGTAATGGAGGCACAAAGTTAACATTGGCCTTATGGAACAAAACTCTAAGATGGCGTCCAGCAACTTCCGGTGATGAAGACTCTTAAATCGTGACGGTTAAGTAGTTTCCAAGTGAGTCTTTGCGACAAGTGACCCCTTGACTTTGGCCACTGTGAGCGGCAAAAAACGCGCAAACAGCTGAAATGACAAGAGGCTGTGAACGTATCACAGTGAGTTCTCCCACCCTTCACTGCACAGTTCGAACGTGTTGCAGAGATCCTCAACAGAGTATTTGTGTAAGATGGTCGAAATTCGTCTTTTATAAGCAGCTCCGATTTACAAAATTGACTGGTTTCCATCGTTGTATATTTGGATAAAGTTGGAAATTTTGTCTCTATATTTAAACGGTTTATTTTGTGACGAAGCACTCTAAAGACTATTAAAGGCAACAAAAGGTTAATTTAACAGTTTCATTATCTTATAGAACAATATATTTCGAACGATTTGATCAGTTTTATTGAAGAATTTCAGTTTTACAGCTGTTGCGAAAAGAGACAAAAACATGTAATAATGGCTCATGGTAGAAACATTCTCAACAACAATTATATGATGAGATGGAGTAAGACTCGATATCAAACTGCGAGGGAGGTGCAAACTGAGATGTTGTAAAAATAAATAACTGAGAAATAAATAGTAAACTGCGAGAATGCGTGATAAATCAAATTGCAGGCAGTAAGAATAACCGTACACCAAAAGTTGTTCAAGTTAGTGTATCGCCATTCCCAGCGTCAAAACTTGATCAGTTGTCGGAGCCGAAAGCCCGCGCGACTCGCAACTTTACGTTCTTTCAGTTTATCGGTTATTTCTTTTCGAACCAATTATCACAAGTCGCAGAGTATCAAACCCCTCGCAGTAACAGGTTATACCATATACCTTATCAGAAGTCGCAGAGTATCAAACCCCTCGCAGTAACAGGTTATACCATATACCTTATCAGAAGTCGCAGAGTATCAAACCCCTCGCAGTAACAGGTTATACCATATACCTTATCGGTCGTCGATCCTGCAAACACTAGTGTATAACTAGTTTCGGGACTGCTGTCCTAACTTTAAATCTACACGACTAATTTAATCGTAGAACATGTAGTCGTTGTCAAAATTAATAAAAATACACATGCCACATCACACACCGACACACGAACACAAAACAAACATGTATTACGTTTAGCGCGGACAAATCCGGACTCAATGTAGTCATTACTTCAAGACGATTAGAGTCGGAGGCAAACTATAAATAAAATCTAAAAATAATGTTTTAATTTATTTGTTAAGAACAGCTGTTACGTTCAATCTTATTTATTCAAACTGATTCAATTTCAATTTGCTCTGGATGGATTATGAACGCACATTTCAGAGTGTGGATAAGCAAAAACTGAATATTTTAATTTGTATTAGACAAGGTAAAATTTATGATTTATACAGTTTTAAATGTATATTCTTCAAATTTTATGTACTGGATCATCTCAAAACTAAATATGTTTGGTGCAATCAACTGCGATGAACGACATTCTACATTAAACGATAAGAACGTGTTATTTTATGTATTGAAGTGAAATAGTAACAGCTAACAGTGCGTTCTTCAACGTCTTTATAAACGACGTGCATTGCTACTAAACGATCAAAACAAGAACATATTTCATACTACAAAAACAGCAGGGAACAGACCAGCCTCCTGCAATGCGAACGGAAGCCGTGTTTTTTGCATATCGCTTGAGTGCACGAATCAGCTGTTTTGCCAGTCAGCTGTGCTCTTTCTTGTGCCCTTACTGCCGGATTATCAGCTGACATACTATTCACACACCAGGTGTTCAAAAAGTCTGGAAGTAGACGATGACTCTAGAAACCTACTGATTTCCCTTTGGAACATGTTTATTTACTCACAAAATTATTAAGTACGTCACAGAAATCATCCAATAAATTTCTTAATCCTGTACTCTAATATGGGTAAGGTTTGCTTGTATGTTTGCTTGTACGGTTGCTTGCTTGCTTGCGACACTGATCTCAAAAACGGCTCCAACGATTTCCTTCAAATGTTCGAAATAACTAATTTCTGGGATAAAAATAAGTTCTAGACAGGCCTCATCCCCTTGAAAAATCAAATAATAAAAAAAAAAACTAAAATGATAAGTTAAAAAAATTAACATTAGGATTATGGAGTTTCAAATCAAAACAAAAGAATTGTAACAGCTGTTCATAATCAACCAGGGAACTGTCAAAGTAATCCTCATGTTGTTTATGATTATTAGTGAATTTCCTTTGGAAAGTGAACTATTAGCATGACCCGCACGGTGAAAATTAAGCCCGGGACCACCATAGAAGTTCCTAACGTGACCCCCTGAACACGTTTTGGGGGGTCGTTCAAAATTGTATATATATATATATGTGTATGCACTCTAGCGGTCACATTTTTTGTCTGATTTACTTCAAATTTGGTAGGGACATTCCTTTCTATAATCTGTTGGACAAGTTCGTTGGGCAAAACAATCGGAAAACTCTAAATCCATTTTTTGGGGATTAATCTTTCAAATTTCGAGTTTTTGGGCCCAAAAAGGGTCAGAAAAGCCCCATATGTAATCTTAATGCATGTAAAAAGATGGGGATTAGAGAGGCGAAAGTTTTAAGCCCTATCTCGTCATTCTAGCGTAAATATTTACCGAGTTATTCAAGAAAATGTGTATCGGCTAAACACAGTACGTTGTCTTATGGGGGTTTTACACTAGAAAAGCCTGTTATTCCTTTGTTAAAGTACTTGTATTATCCCCAGCAACCTCATGCCTACTTTTAAGCCTGTCTGGACCTTCTCCTAACGTTATAATGCGCAACATTGCATTCCCAACTTTGCAAGTAAATGAAACCAGGAGTATCAGAACAGCCAAAAAATCAATGTTTTCAGATTTCAATAAAAACTGGACAAATGTATGTTTTTACACTGATTTTGAGTTTTAAAAGTTTTTATGTGGAAATTCACTTCCCTCACGTCAGCGTGCTGCGTGCGAACTCGTTATTAACATGTAGTTTCCTGAGAGCAGAGCTTAAAATATTTGAGTGAAGCTTACATATATAGAGTAGTAAAATAAATCAAAGGGACATTGAGCTATAAATAACAACTGGAGTGACCTTAAAAATGTAGAAGAGGCAAATGAGTTATACAAATCTGATTATCAGTAGGGGAAAGTGGTGAATATGCTCCAAGTAATCTAAACAAACTGACTGGCCTTCACCCGAGCAAAGCTTGGCCCCCCAGGTACTTGAACTATAAAGGAGGTATTGCTACGAGGCTGAGGTGCCAGCTAATAATAAACAGTTCTAAATAATGCGACTACTGCATAACTTTACGCAATTCTCAAGTGCATACCAAACATTTAAATTTTTGTAAAAATCTGCTTCACATCCAATATGTTAAAAAATTTATAATTATAAGTAAATAATGATAAATGCGTTTGGCCGAGATATCACACATAACTCACTATTACACTAGCTAATTTCACCTTTTACATTTCAATTGAGAAACAAGTACGAAATCGCAATAAAGTATATTTTCTTGGCAAAAACAAGATCGGCGCAAATATTTCGATATCAAGGAGCAGACAACAATGGGGAAAGGGGAATCATGTGGGGAATTCCCAGAAGCTCGTGGCAAAAAAGGCGGCCGCTCCACGTTAGGAGGCCCATTGCCTCCGTAGTAAACCTTCAATGGTCCATAAATAACGCCACGCTAGCGGCAGTCGACCGTCGACACACGCACGCGGTTGTGGTACATGTTGTGGGCAATTTGGAACATCTACGACGAAAAAGTAATTACAAATTTGGCTGCCTTGGATGGAAAGGAAACCCGATTTAATTTTTACAAGACAGTTAAACAGTTGATTTGCATCAATTTGCATGACCGCGAGTCGTAGGAGGTCAGTTGTAAACTAACGGCTAGTCGAGCTTATGTGCGAGTTTAATCTTTAGTTTCTAATGTAATAAGAAGTTGTGTTTATCCTATTTTTTCAAAACCACCCAAAATTAAGATAGACAACATTTTAGTTTCTTCACAACAGTTTATAGATGTACTCTATTGCAAAGCGATCAAAAGTTCATTTTGGTTTATGATAAAATGTTAAATGTTGAGTTTTGTTATACGTATTGTGATCGATCTACATTTCACTGCACATACGTGTCTCAAGTTTCAAGGGTAAAAACTAAACAGAAATGCCTAGCAATCAAATAACCTTTAACTTTAAAATCAGTCAGAAATCAGTAATTGAATATTGAATAGTAGAAATTTTGGTATGAACAAATTTACTAACTTTCGCCACACACAGTTATCAGAGTTGATTATCTGTCCTACTACTGGTATCGATGTTTTCATAAGTAACTACCATCAGTATACCTGATAAAATGGCATGTAATTCCAAATCAATAGTATTTTTGAAACACATCTAAGTCAATGCTTACAATTTATTGTTAATTTTAGTTGGAAATAAAGATTACCTTTCTTTCTTTATTTAAGTATTCAAGCTCCTTTTGGTTTCATAAATAGTTCCTCCCGATTTAATAATGTTGCGAAGCGCACGGCGTAGACTGCTGGAGTAGGAGGATATTAATGGACCCATTCACGGGACATGGCACTAGAGATCCGCCCGGGCAAGTGACAACACTATCGTACGTGAACGAAATACGAGTAGAGAAATCTCACGTTTGGAACTGGTAATAGTATGTATAGTCAGTACATTACTGTCAAGATTGGGAACTTCAAAAGTTGACATAACTTTAGAAGAGAAATTAACAGAAACCCATATAGAACGGGTAAAAAGGTTTCCAGTGTGTTTAGAATATTTTAGCAGGGATGAAAGTGGAGAGGTTTCAACAGTCACGTGATCGAATGGCATTAAAAGATACGTTTGTTACTGGAAACTGCATGCGTAGGCTATACACTGTGTCCTCCCTGGCTATTGCAATAACTAAGGTGATAATGCTTTACGTGGTGTGCACTCTAAGCAGGTACTAACACTGTCCTCAATTTATGTTTTAACACGAAGGAAAAACCAATGGTGAATCTGCCCTGAGTAAGTAAATCTGCCCACAGTAAGGTGTTAGTCCCAACCCCGACGACGCGCACAGATGTAAGCTTGCAATCAATGGCGGGTCATTGACCTACAAGGTGTAGACTGTAAAGCGACACAATCAAATGGTTTTGGAGGTAACGTGATCATGGTATCGTCAGCGTTCGTCCACAGAAGCCGTTGAAGTGATTGCCAACTGCCAGACGCGGCGGCGGCCAACACTTAAAACAGCTGATCTTTGCCACACCGCTAGAGTTACACCGCTGCAAATAAACAGCTGTCACACGTCCTCCGACTAATTGCTGCTTCTCGCTGTCTCTAGACAATATTATGAGTGTGATGATTACTTATATCGCATTGTGGCATATAAACTGCTGATCGTTTCCCACCGCTGGAGATTCACTTCGTATATAAACTGCTGTAACGCTTTTTCAAACTACACAGCATTTCGCTTATTACTCATGGTGCTCAATAACTGCTACTATTATTCTTTATCATTACAAGGGTAATAGCTGATACAGCCCAACGACACGATCACAGACAGACCACTGCCTCGCGGACGAGCCGATACAGCTCAACGAGACGATCACAGACAGACCACTGCCTCGCGGACGAGCCGATACAGCTCAACGACACGATCACAGACAGACCACTGCCTCGCGGACGAGCCGATACAGCTCAACGACACGATCACAGACAGACCACTGCCTCGCGGACGAGCTGATACAGCCCAACGACACGATCACAGACAGACCACTGCCTCGCGGACGAGCCGATACAGCCCAACGACACGATCATAGACAGACCACTGTCTCGCGGACGAGCCGATACAGCCCAACGACACGATCACAGACAGACCACTGCCTCGCGGACGAGCCGATACAGCCCAACGACACGATCATAGACAGACCACTGCCTCGCGGACGAGCCGATACAGCTCAACGACACGATCACAGACAGACCACTGCCTCGCGGACGAGCCGATACAGCTCAACGACACGATCACAGACAGACCACTGCCTCGCGGACGAGCCGATACAGCTCAACGACACGATCGCAGACAGACCGCTGCCTCGCGGACGAGCCGATACAGCCCAACGACACGATCATAGACAGACCACTGTCTCGCGGACGAGCCGATACAGCCCAACGACACGATCACAGAGAGACCACTGCCTCGCGGACGAGCCGATACAGCTCAACGACACGATCACAGACAGACCACTGCCTCGCGGACGAGCCAATACAGCCCAACGACACGATCACAGACAGACCACTGCCTCGCGGACGAGCCGATACAGCCCAACGACACGATCACAGACAGACCACTGCCTCGCGGACGAGCCGATACAGCCCAACGACACGATCACAGACAGACCACTGCCTCGCGGACGAGCCGATACAGCTCAACGACACGATCACAGACAGACCACTGCCTCGCGGACGAGCCGATACAGCTCAACGACACGATCACAGACAGACCACTGCCTCGCGGACGAGCCGATACAGCCCAACGACACGATCACAGACAGACCACTGCCTCGCGGACGAGCCGATACAGCTCAACGACACGATCACAGACAGACCACTGCCTCGCGGACGAGCCGATACAGCTCAACGACACGATCGCAGACAGACCGCTGCCTCGCGGACGAGCCGATACAGCTCAACGACACGATCATAGACAGACCACTGTCTCGCGGACGAGCCGATACAGCCCAACGAGACGACCGCAGACAGACCGCTGCCGCGCGGACGAGCCGATACAGGACTACTTTTTGCCGCCAATCCGCGAGTGCGGCGAAGCGTGATTTTAGCTTTTTTTTTATCAAGCGCAATCACTGTAATTTGAGGGAGCCAAATCATGGAGAAAACGGGAAACGCACTTCATAAAGAAAGGCCTCAACTGATTGCCGAGGATTACTGGTCGTAAACATCGCCCAATTTTTCCCCGGATGAACTTGTTTACTCGACAGTTAGGTGCCCTCTCACGTTTAGAAACCACCTAAGGGGTTGCTTCTCTACATGTTATTAAACTGTACGCTGTTCGTAAGCTAAAAACTCGTGGTATACTAAGAATGTATAAACGTTATGCAGTTTAAGACCAACAACAAACATACCAGTCCGCCTCCCTGAGCAGTACAATTTTGGTGGGAGGAAGGGGTGCTGCTGGCCGCATTGGCACAAGAAGAGCTCTAGACGGAACACGCAAGTCCGCCTCCCCGAGCTGTACAATGTTGGTGGGAGAAAGGGGTGCTGCTGGCCGCATTGGCAGTCGAGGAGCTCTGGACGGAACACGCCAGTCCGCCTCCCCGAGCTGTACAATGTTGGTGGGAGAAAGGGGTGCTGCTGGCCGCATTGGCAGTCGAGGAGCTCTGGACGGAACACGCCAGGCCGCCTCCCCGAGCTGTACAATGTTAGTGAGAGAAAGGGGTGCTGCTGGCCGCATTGGCAGTCGAGGAGCTCTGGACGGAACACGCCAGTCCGCCTCCCCGAGCTGTACAATGTTGGTGGGAGAAAGGGGTGCTGCTGGCCGCATTGGCAGTCGAGGAGCTCTGGACGGAACACGCCAGGCCGCCTCCCCGAGCTGTACAATGTTAGTGAGAGAAAGGGGTGCTGCTGGCCGCATTGGCACTAAAAGAGCTCTGGACGGAACACGCCAGTCCGCCTCCCCGAGCTGTACAATGTTGGTGGGAGAAAGGGGTGCTGCTGGCCGCATTGGCAGTCGAGGAGCTCTGGACGCAACACGCCAGTCCGCCTCCCCGAGCTGTACAATGTTGGTGGGAGAAAGGGGTGCTGCTGGCCGCATTGGCAGTCGAGGAGCTCTGGACGGAACACGCCAGGCCGCCTCCCCGAGCTGTACAATGTTAGTGAGAGAAAGGTGTGCTGCTGGCCGCATTGGCACTAAAAGAGCTCTGGACGGAACACGCCAGTCCGCCTCCCCGAGCTGTACAATGTTGGGAAGAGAAAGGGGTGCTGCTGGCCGCATTAGCAGTCGAGGAGCTCTGGACGGAACACGCCAGTCCGCCTCCCCGAGCTGTACAATGTTGTTGAGAGAAAGGGGTGCTGCTGGCCGCATTGGCACTAGAGGAGTTCTGGACGGAACATGCCAGTCCGCCTCCCCGAGCTGTACAATGTTGTGGGAGAAAGGGGTGCTGCTGGCCGCATTGGCAGTCGAGGAGCTCTGGACGGAACACGCCAGTCCGCCTCCCCGAGCTGTACAATGTTGTGGGAGAAAGGGGTGCTGCTGGCTGCATTGGCAGTCAAGGAGCTCTGGACGGAACACGCCAGTCCGCCTCCCCGAGCTGTACAATGTTGGTGGGAGAAAGCGGTGCTGCTGGCCGCATTGGCAGTCGAGGAGCTCTGGACGGAACACGCCAGTCCGACTCCTCGAGCTGTACAATGTTGGTGAGAGAAAGGGGTGCTGCTGGCCGCATTGGCATTAAAAGAGCTCTGGACGGAACACGCCAGTCCGCCTCCCCGAGCTGTACAATGTTGGTGGGAGAAAGGGGTGCTGCTGGTCGCATTGGCATTAAAAGAGCTCTGGACGGAACATGCCAGTCCGCCTCCTCGAGCTGTACAATGTTGGTGAGAGAAAGGGGTGCTGCTGGCCGCATTGGCATTAAAAGAGCTCTGGACGGAACACGCCAGTCCGCCTCCCCGAGCTGTACAATGTTGGTGGGAGAAAGGGGTGCTGCTGGCCGCATTGGCATTAAAAGAGCTCTGGACGGAACATGCCAGTCCGCCTCCCCGAGCTGTACAATGTTGGTGAGAGAAAGGGGTGCTGCTGGCCGCATTGGCAGTCGAGGAGCTCTGGACGGAACATGCCAGTCCGCCTCCCCGAGCTGTATAATGTTGGTGGGAGGAAGGGGTGCTGCTGGCCGCATTGGCAGTCGAGGAGCTCTGGACGGAACACGCCAGTCCGCCTCCCTGAGCTGTATAATGTTGGTGGGAGGAAGGGGTGCTGCTGGCCGCATTGGCAATAAAAGAGCTCTGGACGGAACACGCCAGTCAGGCTCTGTACACTGCCTCGTCTCGGACCACGATATGGTGGGAACGCGCAACTGCAGGCCAGGTAATCCAAATACGCAACAGCTGATGAAACGCTCCGCAGCGCGACGTGTTTAGTCTAGTCGCCGCAACATTAGCATGTGGGCGATCTATCGCAATTAGCCTAGAGTGGGTAGCGCCTGCGCGCTGGTTAGATAAGCACTGCCACTAATAAAGCGATTGCAATTTGTGTTCTCCTCAGTTTCCAGACAACGTTTTAATTAACTGTTTCTCTAAATGTTGCCTCAAATTAAAACACCGCATCATTTACTTGTGCTTGTTCAGGCGATAGAAACTAGATGGTTTGGGCAACCTCGTTATCGAGTAAGACTAATAGTTCTCAATCACGATTGCTTCATTACTCTAATTCCCAGTAATAGAGGGACGTCCCAGATAGGGGGACGTTTAGGACATTGTGGGTACCGAACATGCACCCACTACGTACTGGTCCTCCAGATGTTTTATTGCCTGTGTCTCCAATACCCACGTTTCCGTCACAAATGTTTTATGTAGACACTGGACTGTCTTCTGGCCATGGAGGAACCATTACCTTTATAATACAGAACCTTCAAGGCCCAGGTAATGAGCGGGTGATATGTGTACGCCGCGCCGTTGTACCAAGAGACCCGAGACAACCGACCTCGCCTCAAATCATCGACTAAATATGACCTTCGTTGTAATAAAGGACCAAACCACCAGTCTAACAGCAGTCATATTGATTGGTGGACAAGGTTTCCACAAGCAAACTTACACATATATAAGCGATAATACAAATTAATCCAAAATCAATTATCGGTTCATCGGAGGGGTTTACGATAGAAACACATTGTTTTACTCATACAACAGGCTATAGGTCATACAACAGGCCTACAGGTTAATGAATTACAACTATTTATAAATAACTAACAAATGTGCAACATCAAGAATTACCTACCATTAAGAACGAATTGAATTGTCTCCATTACCAACAACCGGTTAAAAATTAGCAAAATCACTCGTCAATCCGTGTTCTCTGTAGCGCCGACGCGACGCTTGATTACAATTTGGGCCCGTCTCTTTGATTATTTATGACCTAGCATTAGCAGGCCTATTGTCTCTGCAACATCAAGCAGTCCGCGCGCCGGTCGCTCGGCCACTTCTACTGTGTAATAGGCGGCTTGGTGTTGAATCGATTACATTAGAGCGGTTAGTCATAAAGGTATTACTGTACACACTTTGCAATCTTTAGAATAACATGAATTGGTATTGAAATTGTGAAACTGTGTGGTGAATTTGACTAATTTACTAATTCTGGGTGGTATGTAAAGAGTTTCGCCAACCACTACAAAATGAAGGCTGGTTTTGATATTGCAATAAAACAAACTTAAGGATTTTATAGCAAACTAGCTGCCATCGTTCCCGGTTTCACCCGGGAATACGACAGTCGTGTGTGCTGGCTGCATTCTGTGGTTGACCCGTGGAACTACTACGAATCATAATCAGCTGATCGAATTTTCAACAGCTCAAACCAAAGTGAATGTCCTTAGGAATAACACAGGGTTGGAACTTTGAAGCCCCGTGGGGCATAGCCCTATGGGAATTTCTTAAAATCCCTTCTTAGTGGGGTGCCTATGCTATAAGAGGAATCTACATGCAAAATTTCGTGCTTCTAGGTGCAATGGTTTGGCTTGTGCGTTGATCGGAATTTCGTAATTATAGATATACTGGGTGGTCCATAATAACAGCTAACATTTTAAACATTTATTTCTCAGCTGTTACTTTACTTAGACAGTTGATTGTTGCAACAATTAAAAGCCCAGCTAATAGCATTTTAGGTTAGGTTAGGTTTTAGTTGAAATGGAGCAGTGGACTGTTCAACACCGGGCTTTCGCTGTCGAAGCTTTTTTAAAAAATAACGAGTCCATGATTACTACGCAACGGTTATTTCGCAATAACTTCCACATTCATCACAATGATGCAGTTCCTCATGCAACAACCATTAAAAGGTGAGTGAACAATTTTATAAATAGTGCATCTGATTTGAAAATCAAACCAACTGGTGGACTAAATCAATTCGTACTCCAGAAAATGTTGAAAATGTGCGTGCATCTGTATTGCAAAGCCCAAAGCGATCAACCCGGAAACAATCTGCTGCATTGGGATTGTCTAAGACAAGTTTACAACGAATCGTGCATCTTGATTTAAATTTTCATCCATATAAGCTGGCAGTCACTCAAAAACTTAATCCTGCAGATCCTGAAAGGCGAATGGTGTTTTGTGAAAGGTTATTGCACCTCACTGAGCAGGAAAACATTTTGCAACAGTTTATATTGTCTGATGAAGCTAACTTTGAGCTATGTGGTGCTGTAAATACGCAAAATTGTCGCTACTGGTCCTTTGAGAATCCCCGGGAAATTCATGAACATAGTGAAAAAGTTATTGTATGGTGTGGCGTTTCACGTTTTGGAGTTATTGGGCCTTATTTTTTTTGAAAATCAAAATGGCGAAAGAGTTAATGTAAACAAAGAAAGATATGTTGAAATGATTCACAACTTTCTAGCTCCACACCTAAGACATTTAGGAATAGACATAAATTCATTATGGTTTCAACAAGACGGGGCCTCTGCACACACGGCAGGTGAATCAATGACTGTTTTGAGAAGGCTGTTTCCAGGGCATCTTATTTCACGTTTTGGCGATGTCCCTTGGCCTGCCCGGTCTCCAGACCAAACGCCTTGTGACTTCTGGTTGTGGGGCTACTTGAAGAGCAAGGTTTTCGCCACGAAACACCAAACTATTGCAGATCTGAAGAACAGCATCCGTAATGAAATTGCCGCAATACCAATGTCCATGATACGACGGGTGATGGCGAGTGTCCAAAAAAGATTGGAAACATGCTTGGATGTCGGTGGACATCATATGAGGGATGTCATATTCCATAAGTAAAAATGGTTTAGCTATGTAAATATTTTGTAAATATTTCTTTGAGTTTTAATAAACTGTAATTGTTATTTTACACAGCGTTGTTTTATTTATTATTTCACACCCGCAAAATAAACATTGCATAGATTTCACACATTATTTATTTTTTATGCCACCTCCATTAGAACAGTTGAATAGTTTGAACAACTTATAATTACAAAAAATGCTATTAACTAAGGAACCATTCAACAAAAAAATCATCTCTCTAACCCATGAATTAGCTGAGCTGTCACAAAAAAAATGTTAGCGGTTATTATGGACCACCCGTTAGAAGATATCAAGAATCAAGAATCAAGAATCAAGAAGCCTTTATTGTCATAAACTTAATCAAGCATGGACAACCAGTCAAGTTACACAGTCAAAAACAAAGAGTTATTATAATAATGGTCTTGAAACAAAAAACAGTCTTTATGTACTCACATGTTTTGCTAAGTTATACTAAAAAACAAAACAAAACAAAACAATACCTTTATTGGCTACCACTGTCAGCAAAGAACTCCCACACGCAATAATATTCTTTGTCAATCAAAAATAGTTTTAGCTTGTTTTTAAATCTACACTCATCTGATTCCGTTTCAAGGTCATGAGGAAGTGAATTAAAAGCTTTATGATTGAAAAATAGAAATGTTTCTCAAAGTTGGCAGCCTTATGATGGGGGATGGATAAGGTCCCAGTGTTCCTGAAATTGTAGTGAGCAGTGTCTCGGGGTTGAACAATTAGCTTTCGCTTAATACATGGAGAGACATTCAAAAATATACCAGGAAAAAAGTGAGTATTTTGTTTTTTGAGAATATACCTCTACAAGAGTTTGTACTTTTCATGCCAAAGATTAATCTAATTGATTTTTTCTGTAGGCGGAAGATATAATTTGTTCTCGTGGTTTCGGTTCCCCAAATAGCAATTCCATAACATATGTGTGGATAAAAGCAGCCATAGTAAGCTGTCAAAAGGACACGAGAAAATTAGAGAGTCTGCGAATGATGAATAAACTACTACTTACTTTCTATGTTACTACTTTATCAATATGATCAGAAAAATCAAGACGAGAATCAATAAACAAACCAAGAAAGTTTGTTTGCTGGAAGGAGATAATTTCACTCTCACCTATAACTACCGCAGCTGGAATAACCCTACTACTCCTCAGATATTCAAAGTCTCAAAGCGATCTGTGAAATACACCGGCGATTTAAAAAAATCTTCTACAGTATCTTAGAATTTTGAAAAACTAATAAAGCATACAGTAAGAGCCCACCAAATAAAACTAAATTTGTAACTTCGATTATAGTTAACAGCCTTGAGTTCATTTTTAAAAAGTTTGCACGTTTTTACCAATCACTTGCTTTAGGATTTTTTCACCCTATTTCCACGATTCCAAAACTGTTTTTATGACTAACATTGTAAATAACTTAAAACTTAAAACCTCAATAACCCTATTTTCCCCTTTCTTAAACATTCCCAAATTTGTAAGTCAATAACATTTGGATGGTTAAATGATTTCACCTACAGTTCCGAAGCATCTTCCAAAAGAATACTGTTTATTAATAAATCGTTTTACATATTTTCCAGTCAATATCTAGCAATCGGCTTATCCCTTACAATACACACAAAAATCCAAAACACGTAGAATAATGAAATTCAAAGATAAGTTTGCACTTTAATTGCTTAATGTCTGCCTAGACGTTTCCAAAGTCTGGCCCGAAGACGCAAGTCGGCTATTTATGACCTCTGAAGCAACGCCTTATCACTGCAACGCTCGAGTCACAGGTCATACTAATTACCTGATAACAATTTTGATTTTATATTTTCCCTGTCAGCTGAGCGCTCGATTTCTGTAAGCCGTTTATTCTCCTACGTAGCCTATTTCAGGACGTTTAGGAACAAATTCGTGAATTTGGCGTAATGTAACTCGGATCGACTAATGTTAAAATTAAAGTTTCAATATGTACAATTTTGCAATTTGTTGTTTTGACGCTTTTTGCGCCGGCGTGGCTTCTGAGGGTGAGGAGGAGACATTTTTAAATTTGTTTGTTATTTTAATATTCAACTGATTAGCCATGACTCGTTTACGTTGTAAACGGAGAGTTATGGAATTTCCATAAAAATAATGGCTTTATGGTGTCAACGATGCAAGCAAAGTAGTAAACTCTAAAACGGGTAGACTTAGAATTAACACTTTAAAGGGTTTGTAATAATTTAATTTGTGCGTATTTTCAATATCGATTGTAACATTTGTTTTTAGGTATAACAAATATGCTCGATAAAATAATAAAACTAATAATGGAAGGTTTGGGATGTTAACTATATGTCACTGTATTGCAGGGGTTGTCATAATGTGCAAACATCGTCATTAACATGACTCCTTCAATGAGTATAGCCGCATGTGAACACAAAGTGTACTGATTACTAAAGACCATTAAATACAATTTATTTTGAGATTGTTTCGCTTCTGTTACCAACATAATATTACACGACATGTTAATCAGATTTCACAATGAACCACTTTTACCACCTTGAACCACCGTAACTTGTTTCGTATACAATTTGATAAATTTAAGTTGTACTGAAAAAAACTAAATGACCAAGACGTAGTTACTGTATTCTTTTTCTTAAACAATTCAGCGGTTTAGCATCATGTTTTGCTTTAAACTAGGGCCCAGGGAGCATATTTTGATAACATTAATTATCTCTAAGTGAGCAAATAATTAAATTAGCTATTTCTTTTATTTCCCCTTCATATTTACTAAGCACAGCTCCTGCGCTACTGTGGCGGTGCCGTAACAGCAGCTACGTGCGCGACGCGGTCCTTGGTGATAAAGCAAGGTTATTCACATTGCCTTACCCGCTCACCGACAATCGGCACTCAGGCGCACGTGTTAAATTAACAACTAATATTTCTCGTATTAAAAAATACCCCCGTCGCAGCAAACCTGCGTACTCAGCGAATTTTCAATGCATGCATTTGTTTCTCACTACCACATAAAGCCACTTACCATGTTTCATAAAAATACATAAATAAATAAGTGATCTATAGCATTTGATTTATTCTCCATAAGAATAATATTAGGGCTGAGTACGCAGGTTTGTTGCAACAAGGAACACAAAATATGTGTTTTTATACAATTATCAATATGAATCGCATTCACGGACACACACACACACACACACACACACACACACACACACACACACACACACACACACACACACACACACACACACACGTGTGTGTGTGTCCGTGAATGCGATAACTTGAGTAAACAACGTCCGATTTCGATGAAATTTGGCTCAAATGTGTAAAGTTGACATTTATGACTTTAAGTTCGAAAACCAGAAAAATCGGGCCATGGGAAGGGGGGTTTATGGGGGTTTTAAATTTTCCAAAAATCAGTTTTTTGCATTTTTTACCCTAAACTTTTTAAAACACTTAATTTTGGTTTAGACCATGTTATAGAGCTTAAAAAAACAAATAATATGGTATTTTGAATTATTAAGCTAGGTTAAGTGGTTGCGGAACAAATCCGAAAAAACCTGCTCATAAAATCTCCTATGTTAATCTTATGGGGAAAAGGTTTTTGGCTTTTCCTAAGATAATTTTAATGTAAACTTCACATTTGCTTTTACCAATCAACTCAGCTCCACAAAAAAATCATTTTGGTGTTTAAATTGTGATTCTAAGTCCAACCGTTGCAGAGATATTCAAAGTGCTAAACACAGTACGTTGTCCAATGTTATCCTTATGGAGAATAATTAAAAATTGATATCTCCATTATTAATGAATGTATATTGATGAAACTTGGCACGTGGGGTCACGTAGTACTGGTATATTGATATTTGCACAAAAAATTGATTTTTTGTTGATTATCCCCGTAGCAGCGAACCTGCGTACTCAGCCCCCATGTTATTCTTATGGAGAATAAGTAAAATGTAATGACTCCCTTAATTATGAACATAAATTAATAAAACTTGGTATGTGGATTCACCTTGTTGAGTTATATTGATATTTGCATAAAACCCCATTTTTTAGTTCCTTGTTGCAGCAAACCTGCTTACTCATCTCCCATGTTATTCTTATGGAGAATAATTAAAATGTTATATAGTGCTTACTTATGATTGAATATTGATTAAACTTTGTATGTGGCTTCACCTAGTTAAATTATATTTATATTTGCATAAAAACCAATTGTTTGTGTTCCTTGTTTCAGCAAACCTATGTACTCATTACCAATGCTATTCTTATGGAGAATAATTAAAATTGTATATATCGCTTATATATGAATATATTTTTATGAAACTTGGTATGCGGCTTTATATGGTATTAAGACATATATTATGCATTGGAAATTCGCTGAGTACGCAGGTTTGCTGCGACGGGTTTTTTATTTATTCTCCATAAGGATAACATTGGACAACGTACTGTGTTTAGCACTTGGAATATCTCTGCAACGGTTGGACGTAGAATCACAATTTAAACACCAAAATGATTGTTTTTTAGAGCTGAATCGAGTTGTAAAAGCAAATGTGAAGTTTTCATTAAAATGAACTGAGGAAAAGCCAAAAAGCTTTTTCCCATAACATTAACATGGTAGATTGTATGAGCATGTTTTTTTGGATTTTCTCCGGAACCACTTAACTAGGTTAATAATTCAAAATACTATATTATTTGTTTTTTTAAGCTATATAAAATGCTCAAAACCAAAATTGAGTGTTTAAACATTTTTGGGTGAAAAGTGCAAAAAACTGAGTTTTGGAAAATTTAAAACCCCCATAATTTTTTACTCAAGTTATCGTGTTAACGGACACATATATAGATTTTATATATAAATTTTAACGAGTAGTGTTTTTGACATCTGGCGACCTTAAAACAAAAAGTTATCATGGACTCGGGCTTAAGTCTTACCATGAGACCTACGGTAATAGCTTCTTCCCTATAGAGGAAATTCGCTAAAATATCATTTATAGAAATGTTTTTATAGCCACCCAATAGATTATGTTATTAGTGTATAGATTTAAAAAATTACAATTTTCTAATGAAACTTTTCGGTAATTTTACATTTTGCGATTGGTTCAGAAATTGTAATTTTGTTGTAATATTTCATTGAAATGAAGCACAGTAGGTTGAAATACTCGTCTTGTCGGATTCCCTGGATATCCCGGCATCGCCAGCCAGGTAGCGCGCCCCGATACATGAGACTGGTACTCACTGTAGTGGGATGTGTCATCGCTGCTGCCGTTGACAGTGCCGTCCGGCATTATCTGCAGTATCCTGTTCTTGACGAACATCCTGATCTTCCTGGCGGTGCCGGTGATGTGCGACAGATTGGCGCTGCGCTCGCTCCTCTGGGCGCCGTCCTCCTGCTCCGCCGGCGCCGGAGCCCCTGTGACAGCAGCACACGCGACAAACATCACTCCACAAACCAACAGCACCACCGCTGCCTTCACCATGACTACGCCATGGCACCGAGCGCCTCGGCACCTACCTCCCCATAACACCACTCCAGTATTCCCCGGGTTTCGAGAGTATTTCGTACTTCGCACTCGACGAGTTTCCCGGGTTCCAGGGGCGCGCGGTCGGGCGGACACTAGGGTAGGCGGGGACAGACTGACGGTGCGCGCCGTGGCACGCGGTTGGAGACACCGCCGCCGCGAGCGCTAGCGGCGCCTTATCTCGGTGATAACTGACCCGCCGCAACGCCGCTCACTGTGTCACGCCGGTCACGCGGCTGACGTCACGCCGCCGAGGGAGACTCCGCCGCAGACAGTGAAGAGTTATTTATTGTAAAAGGCGGACTCAACCGATGTCAATACCAGCTCTAGTAAGCCTCACAAAAAACAGGTTTTTTGCATTCGATTGTCCCGAGAAGAATAGGAAGAAGATCTATAATAAAAGCAGAGGTCGAACTTTGCCTCAAATTAAAGGTCGTAACTAGTATTAGACCGCAATGCCGCACACCCGACCTCAATCGGACCACTGAGTCAGATATAGCAGCCGGTTCAACTGTTCTTTCCTATATTTTAGATGTTTACCTTCCTTCGATATTTCAGATAACATTTAAAGTTCTAAGGCCGGAGATCGCGATTTTCAATAGCAAAGTAGCATCAGAGCTTCATATTATTTTGAGATGACGCTCACAAAGTAAAAACATGAGCTTGCAAGTTGCGGCAATTGAAGGGGTGCGACCCGCTGAACGTAGCGTCGCCCCTCCATCCCGACACTCCTCAAAGCGTAGTCAAAATCGGAGTGCCGATAACTAATTAGACTTTGCTAGTTTGCGCGGACTTAGGTATACATACAGCGTATAAACTACTAAGCAACTGTCATATAAATTAAATTATTTTCAGCGCGTTCTAAAACAAATGTTTTTGTACGATAAGGGGGCAACCTATTTGAATCCTTGTTACAACTATGAATGAATTAGTCAGAACATCAGTTTGACCCAAACCCTGGCGAAGTTGCAATGCCGGTGGTTCGCATTCCGACTGTATCAGTTGCGACCGCGACCGCAACCGTCCCACCACGCAGCGGCGGTTTGTTCAACTCATGGCGATGGTTGCGGATGTCCACAGCGGCTGGTGCGACGGCAGTGCCCGCAGTGCCAGTGACTACCCGCACCGCACCTCGCCGCGCCGGCGGCGCCCCGGCGACGATTGGAATCGCTGGCATTTCAATTATCAGATGATGTTAATAATAAATTTAAAAGATACTAATCTGAAAACTATGGAGGATATTGGAAACCGAAAAGTTCATCAATCAACGATAAAACATGGAGAGCGTCATAGACTATTTACATTTGTTTAACAAACTGCAATATTATGAAGATTTGGTACTTAAAACTGTACAACGTCCGAAGTTGAGTATAACCGCCTATTGCAACAGCATTTACTCGTGCAATGGACTAGATATTGTGTTCATTGGCAAAGTTGGCCAATTCATGTAATGTTCCTAATTTTTTATAACTGACCTCCTTATATAGTTAAATTTGTTTGCAAAAATGTAATTTTGTTCAAAAAATGATTTTTCAATAAATGTAACCTACGTTTGAAGGTTGGAGCAATATGCAGCATTAAAACGCAGCAGTGGATAACTTGTGACCTCTTCCATAATGTGCTTGGAGCTAATTATTGGAAATCAATTTAAATTTTAAACTGTGTTTATGTTGTTGATTTTACCTGACGGTGTTATCTTTGATATCGAAAGGCTTAGTTAATTAAAATTTATTATTATTGGAATTTTGATGATTTTATTTCACAGTTAGTGAATTTCCTTTGGAAAGTGAACTACTAGCATGACCCGCACGGTGAAAGTTAAGCCCGGAACCACCATAGAAGTTCCTAACGTGACCCCCTGAACACGTTTTGGGGGGTCGTTCAAAATTATATATATATGTGTATATATATATATATACACATATGTATATATATGTATATATATATGTGTGTGTGTGTGTGTGTGTGTATGTTTGCACTCTAGCGGTCGCATTTTTTGTCCGATTAACTTAAAATTTGGTAGGGACGTTTCTTTCTGTAACCAGTTGGACAAGTTCGTTGGGCAAAACAATCGGAAAACTCCAAACCCCTTTTTTGGGGATTAATCTTTCAAATTTCGAGTTTTTGGGCCCAAAAAGGGTCAGAAGAGCCCCGTGTGTAAAATTAATGCATATAATAAGAAGGAAATTAGTGAGGCGAAAGTTTTAAGCCCTCTCTCGTCATTCTAGCATAAATAATTACCGAGTTATTAAAGAAAATGTGTTTCGACCAAACACAGTACGTTGTCTTATGGGGGGTTTACTCTAGAAAAGCCTGCTACTCCTTTGTTAGAGTACTTTTATCATTCCCATCAACCTCACGCCTACTTTCAAGCCTGAATGGACCGTCTCCTAACATTATAATACGCTAAATTGTATTCCCAGCTTTGCAGGTAAATGAAACCAGGAGCATCAGAACAGCCAAAAAATCAGTGTTTTCAGATTTCAATAAAAATTGGAATACATGTATGTTTTTACATTGATTTTGAGTTTTAAAAGTTTTTATATGGAAATTCACTTCCCTCACGTCAGCGTGCTGCGTGCGAACTCGTTATTTTCTAACATATTTGCCATTTTAATAACGTGGAACTGTTAGGGCTTGAGCTGTTCAGTTACACCTGATCGAATGTAGGAGATAAATCCTTCCCCTGACCACACCCCTGGGGGCCGAGCTTTGCTAGGAGGAAACCCAGATATTGATACGTTACCACGTGGCTGTTACTTTGTGTGTTCTCGGGGGCGTTATTGCGGGCGCAAGCTATCCTAATCGGTGGCGTTCGACTGTTGTGAACTTTTTTGCAGGTTTCCAATATTGTAAATTTAAAAAGAAATTTCTCACTTACTGTTACATAACGTTTGCTGCACAATTGTAATGATAACAAGAAAGATTAGTATTATTATTATTAATATAAATATATTTTAATTTATTATTTTGATTTTACTCTGTACCTATTCATATAATTGTTGAAAACCGCTCTTTCAAAACTATAGGCAAGCGTCCAGGATGATGTAATGCACCCTCCCGCACCCCTCCAGCCATTAAAACATGGTTACAAACACAAACACATTTATATGGGAAAAAGGAAGGAAATTGGCCTATTGAAGCTGAAGGGTCGTGGTATTACAGTTTAAATCATTTCCCAATACATTTAAAAATGATATGCGATAATAATAAATAAACAATATTATGATTAGTTCAAGAAAAGTAGGCCTAACACTATACATTTTTTAGCGAATTTCCCCTATAGGCAAGAAGCTATTACCGTAGGTCTCATGGTAAGACTTAAGCCCGGAACCATGATAAATTTTCATTTTGAGGCCCCCAGATACCAAAAACACCATTCGTTCAAATTTTTATATATGTATATATATATATATGTCCGTAAGCACGATAACTCTCATAAAAAGGTCCGATCTTAATGAATAATTTGGTACAAATGTGTAAAGTACCATTTATTTGAACGAGTCACACCATCCGACGGGGGGTTTTGGGGGTGTTTTGTACCCTAAAAATGTTTTTTTTTTGGGGTTTCCACATGTAATTTTTATTTAATTCAAATTTTAATTGTTACCATTGAATTCAGCATAAAAAGCAAACAATTTGGTATTTTGATCATTGCTCTACGTCAATTGGTTACTGAGATATTGAAAGTGCTAATCACAGTACGTTGTCTAATGTTATTCTTATGAAGAAAAAGACAAATGTATATCTCGCTTATTTATGAACATAAACTGACGAAATTTTATATATGGCTTTATCTGGTTGTGGTTTTTTGTTGTTTGTAAAAAAAAACAATTTTTCGCCTATGGTTCCCGTTGCAGCAAACCTAGGTTCTTGGTCCCCATGTTATTCTTATAGAAAATAATTAAAATGTTATATATCGCTTGTTTATGAATGTATATGGATGAATCTTGGTATGTGACTTCACTAAGATAAGTTCTATTGATATTTGCATCAAAACCCATTATTTTGTGTTCCTTGTTGCAGCAAACCTGCGTACTCATCCCCAATGTTATTCTTATGGAGAATAATTAATATTTTAAATATTGCTTGTTTGTGAATATATGTCTTATGAATCCTGTTAAGTGTTTTAATGTGTTATTTTATATATTCATTGGAAATTCGCTGAGTATGCAGGTTTGCTGCGATGGGGGTATTTAAGATTTAAGAAATGCTATGATTAATAGTAATTATTGCGACAACGGAAACAACTAGCTGTACTATCTATGATTCCAATAAATTGTCCAAATATTTCAAAAGTATTCTGTGATTAAATACAAACCATAATATATAATATGTATTATTTAATGCAATTTTTCTGAACAAATTATAAATATAAATATTGTATCATACATTTATTTATACACTATCTCCTCAAGATAGGCACAAAGATGGGAAGGGATTTTGGGATTTGTTAATTATGCACAAATTGTACTAATTGTTACGTATATTGTAAGATCTTTATACAGACTAGATGTCAGACTGGACGTTTAAAATACAAACACAATTACTAAATGATTAGTCCACCTTCCAGATCTAACGAACCAGACACAGACACTAGACACAAATGTATTGTTTTCATGTATAATTTATCAAGAATGCCGTTATTCCCACACAACTCCGCCAGACGCAGACGGTGCGCGAGTGCGCGGGAAGTTACTCGCCAATTTCGGAGCTAATCTCCTCCGGTTGATCTACAGGGCGGTACAGTATCCGTCCCGGGCCGAACGAAAGTGAAACGAATAGCTACACGTGTTCTGCAAAACGGCTGTCAGTAGGGCTGTTTAAATAATAACACATAAAGTCCATTTGACATTTATTTTATTTTTTATGGATCGAGAGTGATTATTTAAAATCTCTCAAGAAGGTAATAACAATAATAATAATAACGAGTTCGCACGCAGCACGCCGACGGGAGGGAAGTGAATTTCCACATAAAAACTCAAAATCAATGTAAAAAGATACACGTATTCAAATTTTTATTGAAATCTGAAAACATAGATTTGTTGTCTGTTCTGATGCTCCTGGTTTCATTTACCTTCAAAGCTGGGAATAAAATTTTGCGCATTATAATGTTAGAGGAGAAGGTCCAGTCAGGCTTGAAAGTAGGCGTGAGGTTGCTGGAGATGATAAAAGTACACCAAAAAATTATTAACAGGCTTTTCTAATGCAAACCCCCCATAAGACAACGTACTGTATTTAGTCGAAACACATTTTCTTTAATAATTCGTTAAATATTTATGCTAGAATGACGAGAGAGGGCTTAAAACTTTCGCCTCACTAATTCACATCTTTTTACATGCATTAATTTTTCATCCGGGGCTTATCTAACCCTTTTTGGTCCCAAAAACTCGAAATTTGAAAGATTAATCCCCAAAAAAGGGGTTTGGAGTATTCCGATTGTTTTGCTCAACGAACTTGTTCAACTGAATACAGAAAGGAACGCCCCTACCAAATTTGAAGTTAATCGGACAAAAAATGCGACCGCTAGAGTGCAAACACACACACACACACACACACACACACACACACACACACACACACACACACACACACACACACATATATATATATAAAATTTTGAACGACCCCCCAAAACGTGTTCAGGGGGTCACGTTAGGAACTTCTATGGTGGTTCCGGGCTTAAGTTTCACCGTGCGAGTCATGCTAATACTGTAGTTCACTTTCCAAAGGAAATTCACTAATAATAATAATAATAATAGTAATAATAACGAGTTCGCACGCAGCACGCTGACGTGAGGGAAGTGAATTTCCACATAAAAAACTTTTAAAAATCAAAATCAGTGTAAAACATACATTTATTTCAATTTTTATTGAATTCTGAAAACATTGATTTTTTGGCTGTTCTGATGCTCCTGGTTTCATTTATTTACCTGCAATGCTAAGAATAAAATTTTGCGCATTATAAGGTTAGGAGAAGGTCCAGTCAGGCTTGAAAGTAGGCGTGAGGTTGCTGGGGATGATAACAGTACACCAACAAATGAATAACAGGCTTTTCTAATGTAAAACCCCCATAAGACAACGTACTGTGTTTGGTCAATACACATTTTCTTCTATAACTTGGTAAATAGTTATGCTAAAATGACGGGAGAGGGCTTAAAAGTTTCGCCTCACTAATTCCCATCTTTCTACATGGATTAATTTTACATCCGGGGCTTTTCTGACCCTTTTTGGGCCCAAAAACTCAAAATTTGAAAGATTAATCCCCAAAAAATGGGGTTCAGAGTTTTCCGATTGTTTTGCCCAACGAACTTGTCCAACTGATTATAGAAAGGAATGTCCCTACCAAATTTGAAGTAAATCGGACAAAAAATGCGACCGCTAGAGTGCATACACACACACACACACACATATATATATATATATATATATATATATATATATATATATATATATATATATATATATACATACATATATATACATATATATATATATAATTTTGAACGACCCCCCCAAAACGTGTTCAGGGGGTCACGTTAGGAACTTCTATGGTGGTCCCGCGCTTAAGTTTCACCGTGCGGGTCATGCTAATAGTTCACTTTCTATAGGAAATTCACTAATAATATTTATTCCGTGACAATGTTTAACAATGTGTTGGAATTTACAAAACAAAATATTAAATTTATGGGGAAATCTTTAAACCAGGTAAGGTAGGCCTGAGTCCTATCTTTCCCTTCCTGGCGGGGTACGGCCCTTTTTTGGGAACCATTCCGGCATTTGCCTAAATGAGATGAGAAACCGTACAAACTCTTCTCAGAATGGCCGGTCTGGGATGAAACCCAAGACCCCCCGAATGTGAGGTGCAATAATCGCTACCTCGCTCGGTTGCATTTTTTTACATTTATACATTACATTTTTGTACACTTTAACATTGAAATTAGGAAGATTACATAAACAACATATTATTAGATCGTTTATGTAATCTTTTTAGTTAGTTTTATTTTTATTTTGACTTCTTCTCACGAAATGTTTTGAAATTCACCTGTCACCTGTTTTCTTGAATAGTCTGGAATATATTTTAACAGTTTCTTCGATAAAAATTATTTGAACAACAATAATACCCACTAAGACAGTTTTAATTAATTGAAATATTTTGTTAATTTGCACTCAAAAACACTTTATCATTTTTTGTAAATCTTCTAAATTCTTTTTAATCTTTTTCTATAAGATTTTTAACTTTTGATTTTTAATTTTCAAACCTGTTATTTGTTGTTCTTTTATCTCCTTTTAGCGAATTTCCCCTATAGGAAGAAGCTATTACCGTAGTCGGCATGGTAAGACCTAGGCCTGGGACCATGAGGTCCCCAGACCCCAAAAACACCATTCGTTCGAAACTGTATATATGTGTGTGTGTGTGTGTGTGTGTGTGTGTCCGTGAGCACGATAACTCTCGTAAAAATTATCCGATTTTCATGAAATTTGGTATAAACGTGTAAAACATTTATGACTTAAGTTTGAAAACCAGCCAGATCGCTCTATCTGAAGGGGTATTCTGGGGGAGTTTTGTACCCCAAAAATGTTTTTTTTTGAATTTTTTACATATAATTTTGAAAATATCAAATTTAGTTTTTACCATTTGATTCAGCTTAAAAAAACACACAATTTGGTATTTTGATCGTTCCTCTACGTCAATTGGTTACCGAGATATTGAAAGTGCTAAACACAGTACGTTGTCTAATGTTATTCTTATGGAGGAAAATAAAAAAAATTATATCTCGCTTATTTATGAACGTATACTGACGAAACTTGGTATACGGCATCATCTGGTTGTGGTCCATTGATATTTGCTCAAAAAAATCTTTTTTGCTAAAGGCTCCCGTAGCAGCAAACCTGCATACTCAGCCCCATGTTATTCTTATGGAGAGTAATTAAATGCTATATCTCCCTTAATTATGAACAAAAATTAATAAAAACTCGGGTGTCCCTAGGTCGGGTCGCCCTGAGAGGTGTTCACAGTCGGTGTTGCGAGATATCCTCCTCCTTTATGCGATTCACTCCGGATCGTGATTCTCAGCGTGAGGTTATTGCTGTCCTCAGGGGTCAACGGTTTAGAAACTTCGGGACATATTTCAAGCAGATTAGGTACTGCTCATCTATAGTCGTTCCTTCCCGATAAAACTACCTTCCAGTGTTAGATTGCATGTTTGTTTTCCGTTATGTGTTTTGTTTCGGGGTCTCGCCTATGAAAACCCTTACAAGATAGGAATAACTTATACCAAACAGTTTTTTCTCACCGAAGACTTGACCGGCATCTCCCTGACGGATGACGCCCCGACAGCCCCCAGCCCCTCCTGCCATGCTCCTGCCTCGGCGTCACATGAATATGCATCGGTCCCGCGCGACACATCTCCCGACGCGCGACGATTGGTTTAACTCAGATATTTGTCCTACAATAGCTTCATCATATCGACCAATGTCAAGGACAGGCAGCTCGGCTTGCAGCCTGTGTCAAAAGTCAACTATATTCTCACGTGTTGCACAGGCGCGAATCCAAGGGGGGGGGGCAAGAGGGGTGGACGCCCCTCCAAACCTTACAATTATTGTCTTTATTTTATTATTTAGTCCTACAATGAATGTTTCTTGAGTAAAAGATATATTATGTTAACTTTACTTTCAATCGTTGTATAATTTAATATAGTTTCGAAATAAATAATGACGGGTGTCGGTTACCACCAGTGGGGAAGGGGAGGGGTAACTTTCAATGACCGCCCCCTCCCCCCAAACACCTGACCTCTGGATCCGCCACTGTCTCACACATTCTACACTCATCAATATCATGATCGAGTACCACTGAGTACTTATTCATAATGCGCCCAAGTTGCGTCGGCGACTACATATTGAGATATTAAGATGCATAGTTTTATTGCAGACCGGAATCAGTGTTTTTCCTCAGAACCTAATTTTGTATTAACTAATTGCAGATTCCTCGCATGGAATGTGGCGGTTTGTTGTCTTAAGTTATAAATAATTGAAATAAATCTAACAACGGACCTTACCCGAAGTGCTTAAAACATTTCAGGCAATGGACATGGTCATTGTATAAGGTATCGCAGCTCTGGTAGAAGTACGTATAGGCATTGACTATATACATGAGGACAAAACAGTTTTTTCTCACCGAAGACTTGACCGCCATCTCCCTGACGGATGACGCCCCGTCAGCATACTCCTACATAATCATGTATACAGGGTTGGTGAAAAGTCTCGGGACGGCTTAATATTTGTTTAACCGTTACAGATGGAGCTATACAAGTTGGTACACTGTTACTGGGCATAAGACACTATTTTACTACAATTTCAATGAGCCGCTACCACCTCAGGGGGACGGCCCACAAGGAGTCGGAAGAAAATCTTAAATAGAAGCATAGGTTGATATGCACATCAAATTAAAGGTCTTTATTATTAGAATACAATACCGCAAATCCGACTTTAAACGGACAACCGAGCCCAAAATGACAGCTATTAAAAGATGGCTTGAATTTGAAATGTTGATAAGTAGCTGTGTGTAATCTAATGTAACACATTTAAATTTTGCATTAAAATGTAAAATTACATTAATGTAATACATTTCAATTTAATTTGCAAAAATTTACTCTCCTAGCTAATAAATTACTAAACCGATTCAAAACTTCAGGACATCAAAATTTCAAATTCAAGCCATCTTTGAATAGCTGCCATTTTGGGCTCGGTTGTCCGTTTAAAGTCGAATTTGTGGCATTGTATTCTACTAATAAAGACCTTTAATTTGATATGAATATCAACCTATGCTTCTATTTAAGATTTTCTTCCGACTCCTTGTGAGCCGTCCCCCTGAGGTGGTACCAGCTCATTTAAATTGTAGTAAAATAGTGTTTTATGCCCAGTAACAGTGTACCAACTTATATAGCTCCATCCGTAACGGTTAAACAAATATTAAGCCGTCACGGGACTTTTCACCAACCCTGTATAGTCAATGGTATAGGCCTACTGTAGACATAGTAAAATGAATGAAGAAACTGCATTGGGTTAGTTGACTATGTAGGCTATGTGCGTGTTGTGTAACGAGCCGTGTAAATGTAATAGCAATATTCATACAACCTGATGATAGGTGATTTTATAGGAGTTGCAATATGTCGAAATAAAAACATTGTCATGTCTGGTTATTTAGACAGCATTTGCACGGTTTCACTCATAACAGTTGGAACTGCTCAGCGGGTTGAGGGATCATTCAAATCGTTATAATTACCGTTTTAGTTTTTAAACTATACATTTTTTAGCGAATTTCCCCTATAGGGAAGAAGCTATTACCGTAGTCGGCATGGTAAGACCTAGGCCCGGGACCATGATAACTTTTCGTTTTGAGGTCCCCAGACCCCAAAAACACCATTCGTTCGAAACTGTATATATATATATATATATATATATATCTATATATATATATATATATGTGTCCGTGAGCACGATAACTCTCGTAAAAATTATCTGATTTTGATGAAATTTGGTATAAACGTGTAAAGCAATGTTTATGACTTTAAGTTCGAAAACCAGCCAGATCGCTCCATCCGAAGGGGTATTTTGGGGGGGTTTTGTACCCCAAAAATGGGTTTTTCGAATTTTTTACATATAATTTTGGAAGTGGTCAAATTTTATTTTTTCCCATTGGATTCAGCTTAAAAAAACACACAATTTGGTATTTTGATCATTTCTCTACGTCAACTGGTTACCGAGATATTGAAAGTGCTAAACACAGTACGTTGTCTAATGTTATTCTTATGGAGAAAAATAAAAATTTTATATCTCGCTTATTTATGAACGTATACTGACGAAACTTGGTATACGGCTTCATCTGGTTGTGGACCATTGATATTTGCTCAAAAAGACAATTTTTACCCAAGGCTCCCGTAGCAGCAAACCTGCGTACTCAGCCCCATGTTATTCTTATGGAGAATAAGTAACGTGTTATCTGCCTTCATTATGAAAATAAATTAATGAAATTTGGTATGTGGCTTTACCTACATGAGTTATATTTATATTTGTATAAAACCCAATTTTTTGTGTTCCTTGCTTCAGCAAACCTGCATACTCAGCTGCCATGTTATTCTTATGGAGAATAATTAAAATGTCATAAATCGTTTATTTATGAATGTATATTGATGAAACTTGGTATGTGGCTTTATGTGGTATTAAGACACATATATATTCATTGGAAATTCGCTGAGTACGCAGGTTTGCTGCTACGGGGGTATTTAATCTTTGGAAACATTTTTCAAATATTTCAGTTTTTAAGATATTAAACTTTATCGAGTTCGCACGCAGCACGCTGACGTGAGGGAAGTGAATTTCCACATAAAAACTTTTAAAACTCCAAATCAGTGTAATAACATACATTTATTCCAATTTTTATTGAAATCTGAAAACAGTGATTTTTTGGCTGTTTCCTGGTTTCATTTACCTACAAAGCTGGGAATACAATTTTGGGCATTATAATGTTAGGAGAAGGTCCAGACAGGCTTGAAAGTAGGGGTGAGGTTGCTGGGGATGATAAAAGTACTCTAACAAAGGAATAACAGGCTTTTCTAGTGTAAAATCCCCATAAGACAACGTACTGTGTTTAGTCGATACACATTTTCTTTAATAACTCAGTAAATATGTATGCTAGAATGACGAGAGAGGGCTTAACAATTTTGCCTCATTAATTCCCATCTTTTTACATGCATTAATTTTACATACGGGGCATTTATGAACCTTTTTGGGCCCAAAAACTCAAAATTTGAAAGATTAATCCCCAAAAAAGGAGTTTAGAGTTTTCCGATTGTTTTGCCCAACGAACTTGTCCAACTGATTACAGAAAGGAACGCCCCTACCAAATTTGAAGTAAATCGGACAAAAAATGTGGCCGCTATAGTGCAAACACACACACACACACACATATATATATATGTAAAATTTTGAACGACCCCCCAATACGTGTTCAGGGGGTCACGTTAGGAACTTCTATGGTGGTCCCGGGCTTAAGTTTCACCGTGCGGGTCATGCTAATAGTTCACTTTCTAGCTACATACAATAGCACTGAACTAGTAGCCTATAGCACACGTGCCAAGCTTCAACTCCGTACCTATTTTCCTTAAGTTGTGATAAATTCCCAACGACAAATGAAGCCTGAAGTAAAATACAGTAATGATCACAGCGTCTAGACTATATTACCATAGACCCCTAAGGAGTATGCTTAATCTATGATATTACTGCTCTGTGGTAATGATCGAGAAGACATTTATATTATTAATACATAAATTAAAAATTAAATAATAAAAAAAACACAGTTTCAAAAAATTGTTAAGGCAAATTTTTACTATGCCAAAATATGAACTTTTACGGAGATTCCATGAATAAAGGTTAACAGCTACTGAATGTTTGATTATTTGTTGCGCCTGAAACTACTTAATGCAATCCCCGCTTTACATCGCTGTACTGCGGATAGCGTAGTATCAGTTGCAGGCATTATTAAATGAAGTCTTATTTGGTATTGTGCAGACGAACTCACTAGTTCACCCCCTCCCAAGTTAGGTGAGAAGACACATTTTATAAATTTTAGTAGTACAGTAAACTAATTTCCATATTTGTTGACGTTGAGGACGGGACATTCGCGAAGACTAAATACCCCCGTCGCAGCAAACCTGCATACTCAGCGAATTTCCAATGGAGATATAAATGTTTTAAGCCTACATAAAGCGACTTACAAAGTTTCATAAAAATACAGCGGTACAAATAAGCGGTATATACAATTTTAATTATTCTCCATAAGAATAACATTGGGGCTGATTACACAGATTTGCTGCAACAAGGAACACAAAAACAGTGTTTTTATGCTAATATCATTATATCTCAGTAAGGTGAAGTCGTATACCAGTTGTTATTCATTTATGTTCATAATTAAGGGAGACATAGCATTTAATTATTTTCCATAAGAATAACATGCGGCTGAGTACGCAGGTTTGCTGCTACGGGAGTCTTTGGCAAAAATTTTTTTGAGCAAATATCAATAAACCACAACCAATGAAGCCTTATACCAAGTTTCGTCAATATACGTTCATAAATAAGCGTGGTATAAAATTTTTCTTTTCCTCCATAAGAATAACATTAGACAACGTACTGTGTTTAGCACTTTCAATATCTCGGTAACCAATTGACGTAGAGGAATGATCAAAATAACAAATTGTGTGTTTTTTATAAGCTGAATCCAATGGTAAAAACTAATATTTGACTATTTTAAAAATTATATGTAAAAATTCAAAAAAACATTTTTGGGGTACAAACCCCCCCAATATACCCCTTTGGATAGAGCGATCTGACTGGTTTTCGAACTTAAAGTCATAAATGTTGCTTTACACGTTTATACCAAATTTCATCAAAATCGGATCATTTTTACGAGAGTTATCGTGCCTACACACACACACACACACATATATATATATATATATATATATATATATATATACACAGTTTCGAACGAATGGTGTTTTTGGGATCTGGGGCCTCAAAACGAAAAGTTATCATGGTCCCGGGCGTAGGTCTTACCATGCCGACTACGGTAATAGCTTCTTCCCTATATGGGAAATTCGCTAAAACTAAGGCCACTAAAAACCTATTTTGTAGTCAAGAGTTTAATATGCTTTTTTATAACCTTAAAGGCTTTTATAAAGGTCAAAGGCTTTTTTAAACCTTCAAACCTACAACAAAAATAAATTATTAAAATATTATTACATTAGTATGGTATATTACTTGAAAAAGTGATAGTAACTTAGGGTAATAATAATGATGTAAACAACGTTCGACACAAGTTAACATAAATTGCATTCCTGGCTAAGAAAATAATATTAAAATAAATAATTGATATTGACAATAAAAACTACAAGGTATGCATTATGTTCAACTCAATGTGTAATAGGAACGCTATAAGTTGTTTAGCCTTCTAGTGTCAAATAGAATTAAAAAATATGCTTAATTTATAATTGTTAGAATTTTAATTAATTTATGCTTAGGAATATGCCGACACAGCCTGTGCCTGGGCAAGAAATATGAGAATACTGTTACTGCACTTAATACTAAACTTTAGAAAATGTGTCTCCTCAACCTAACTAGGGAGGGGATAAACTCAGGGCCCTATAAAGTCTTACCTGGCCCTGGGATAAACTAGCGAGTTCGTCTGCATTATACCTACAAAATACCAAATGACTTAATTTAATAATGCCTGCATCTGCTTAGTACCACTATCCGCTGTACAGTTGTGTAAAGCGGGGATTGCATTCAGAAGTTTCAGACGCACCAAATAATCAAATACTGTACAGTATTAAGTATCAGTTTATGAAAGCAACCTCGGTAAAAGTTCATATTTTTCCCTAACAATGTTTTGAAGATGTGATTTTTTAATATTTTCATTTTAATTTATGTAGTACCGTAATAGTTGTCTTCTCGATCATTATTTTACTGCAGGCCTAATTTGTGGTTGTGAATTTATCCAAGCGGCAGTGGCAAGTGGTGGTGGTGGTGGTGGTGGTTGGCTTGAACAACTATTTCTAACCAGTATTTCCTTTCTAGAAAGCTACTGTTAAAGACAACCTGTTCCTTTAAATCGTTAAGTTGCTATTAAGTTATCGGGTCTAGCAGGAAGTAAATGACATTATGTGACAACCCAGCCCCGAAATCCTGTGAACAGGCCAACACGGCAAATCTATTCGCTAATTAAATTGTATAAATTCAATCAAAGGAAACTCAACTGGAAATAATTTCTGTATACCATAATCTATGATGATCCACAGTAATCGGGATTAATGCCAATGGTTTTTAATTAAAGTTAATGGCCAAAAAACTGAAATCAAATTATTGTCAAACGAGTTTGTACGCAGCACGCTGACGTGAGGGAAGTGAATTTCCACATAAAAAACTTTTAAAACTCAAAATCGGTGTAAAATGTACATTTATTCCAATTTTTATTGAAATCTGAAAACAGTGATTTTTTGGCTGTTCTGATACTCCTGGTTTCATTTACCTGCAATGCTGGGAATACAATTTTGTGCATTATAAGGTTAGGAGAAGGTCCAGTCAGGCTTGAAAGTAAGGTGTGAGGTTGCTGGGGATGATAAAAGTACACCAACAAATGAATAACAGGCTTTTCTAATATAAAACTTTAGACCCCATAAGACAACGCACTGTGTTTGGTCAATCCACAGTTTCTTCTATAACAAGGTTAATAGTTATGCGAGAATGACGGGAGAGGGCTTAAAACATTCACCTCACTAATTCCCATCTTTTTAGATGGATTAATTTTAAATCCGGGGCTTTCATAACCCTTTTTGGGGCAAAAACTCAAAATTTGAAAGATTAATCCCCAAAAAAGGGGATTAGAGTTTTCAGATTGTTTTGCCCAACGAACTTGTCCAACTGATTACAGAAAGGATCGTCCCTACCAAATTTGAAGTAAATCGGACAAAAAATGTGACCGCTAGAGTGCAAACACATATATAACATTTTGAACGACCCCCCAAAACGTGTTCAGGAGGTCACGTTAGGAACTTCTATGGTGGTCCCGGGCTTAATTTTCACCATGCGGGTCATGCTAATAGTTCACTTTCCATAGGAAATTCACTAATAATTATGAAAACTTTAAGCTGGAATCGTGCAGTTGTAGCCTTGCACCGTTGTTACTGATCGTCAGCAGTAGCCTCGCGCAGGCTGTGCCTGCTGATTAGCCGAGAGCAGATTTTTCAACATCAGCAGAGCATCCGTGCTCTTTTACTTGTTGTACGGCCTACTCTTGAGCAGTCGGTTGAAGACACCGATAAAGAGTCCGTTTCGCGGTGTCGCAACCGTGTCCCCCCTCATCCCTTTCAAAATTTAGACTCAATTCTCTAAATTAGTAAATTCTTAAATTGCGTTGTAAAATTGTTCCAGTGATATTTTTATTTCGCCAGTGAGATGTAAATTTGTGAAATTGTAAATAAAGTTATTCAGAGAAGCCATCACGTGTCAGTAATTTATTTGACAAGCTCCTCACCAACAGATAATTATGTAGTCTCAGCGGCCGCTACAATTAGATGCCTGATAAAACCTTAGCAGTTTGTTATGGTGATAATTCAACTTTTACTAACTGCCATAGCAACTTTGAAGAACTTAAACTCTGCACTTAAAGCTCCAAAAGAGGGTAGTAACGTCATTAACAGGTTAATCAAGCAGAACACACAGCAAGCCTCTTTGTGCAAACTCAGATCCTAACGTAGTTCATTTATATGTATTAGAATATGTACGTTAAGAAAAACTTGGACTGTTTTTCCAGAAGGCAATATTCATGGGTACCTATGAAAGCCGTTCAAATGACACTTTGGAGGTGCCTTTTTGTCGCCTCATTCTCGATCCCACGAAAAGTCATGTGTGTATGGCCTTGATGTTATAAGCTCCCAGCTAAAATATAAAATCAGCCAATGAAAGCTTTCAAAATAAAACTGTTTTTAATGTGGCTTGTTAAATATCCATGTGGTGTAACCTAAAATAATTATTTGAGTTGTAAGTTAATGTTCTTGTAACCTGCTTTTAGCATAGTAATTTACTTTTGAAAACTAGTCACTGATTGTATCTAAACTAATTTTATTGATTTCAAACTATTGTATGTATCCATTATAGCCTTAAAATATGACGTGATTCATTGTACTTAGTTAATTAACGACTAATAAATGTCTATTGTCTAGCCTTTTGATTAAAAAGAAAAAAAACACAAAATTAGTTAACAACCACGGCAATCCTATACTCTAATACGAGCAATATCGGCTGGTTTATTGGTGTTGGTAGGTTTGTTTGTTTGCAAAACTTACTCGGAATCCAATGGAAGAATTTTGCTTAAACTTTGAAATTAGGGGCATTCATATCTAAAAAATATATTGGAGAAAACTTCAAACCCAAGAAAACTAATAAGAAACTCATTTAAAAGTTAGAAATTTTAACATTGGGCTTATGGAGTTTCAAATCAAAAGAAAAACGAGTTCGCACGCAGTACGCTGACGTGAGGGAAGTGAATTTCCACATAAAAACTTTTAAAACTCAAAATCAGAGTAAAAACTTACATTTGTCCAATTTTTATTGAAATCTGAAAACATTGATTTTTTGGCTGTTCTGATACTTCTGGTTTCATTTACTTGCAAAGCTGGGAATACAATTTTGCGCATTATAAGGTTAGGAGAAGGTCCAGACAGGCTTGCAAGTAGTGGTGAGATTGCTGGGGACGGTAAAAGTACTCTAACAAAGGAATAACATGCTTATCTAGTGTAAAACTCCCATAAGACAACGTACTGTGTTTAGTCGATACACATTTTCTCTAACAACTCAGGAAATATTTATGCTAGAATGACGAGAGAGGGCTTAAAACTTTTGCCTCTCTATTTCCCATCTTTTTACATCCATTGATTTTACATCTGGGGCTTCTCTGACCCTTTTTGGGCCCAAAAAATCAAAATTTGAAAGATTAATCCCCAAAAAAGGGGTTTAGAGTTTTCCGATTGTTTTGCCCAACGAACTTGTCCAACAGATTACAGAAAGGAACGTCCCTACCAAATTTGATGTAAATTGGACAAAAAATGTGACCGCTAGATTGCAAACACATATGTATATATATATATATATATACAATTTTGAACGACCCCCCAAAACGTGTTCAGGGGGTCATGTTAGGAACTTCTATGGTAGTCCCGGGCTTAAGTTCCACCGTGCGGGTCATGCTAATAGTTCACTTTCCAAAGGAATTTCACTAATAAACAGAAAGGAATAAATAAAATAACTAGCGAATTGTCAAAGTAGCACTTTAGACATGGTAAAGTATCAACAAGTAATTTCTTGAAAACAGTGACATTGAGTACATATTGCAAAGGAGTGGACTTTCATAAAATAGCTGAAGGCGATGCTGAATTGATATCGTTTGAGTTCCTTTCTAATATTTCATAATTCAATATGTCAAATATATATAATTTAAGACTATTAATAAGGTCTACAAGGATAAATAAGTAGGTTATTTATTTGACTTTTCAATACAATATGTGCAATGGCTATGTCAGGCAACAAAATCATCAGTTTAATTTAAATCAAAACAATCTTTGTGCAGGAAAAACAGACAAAATCAAAGTTCATGCACTAGCAGCAAAAAAAAGGCTGCTCCACTGGAACTGGAGACTTTGCCACCTGAAGGAAGCCGAACTCATCCAATGACGAACGTACTATCCGCAACAGATGCTTTATTATGAGAAAACAATGTGTGTCTTAATTACCAGTGAAATTTAGTATTATAGTAAATCAACCTAACTCCGCAGAGCGCTGTATGGTGGCTATTTTCTTTGTAACATATTACAAATATGGGTTTGTGTCAAATATAACAAAAAGTGGTACCTCAAAAAGTAAACACAAAAAGATAGAATTGAACCTGGGACTGCATGATCGGGAATCCAGTGCCATAGCCATATTAGACTGCGATAGCGTATCGAACTAAGTAAAAGTTACAATTCATCAAGCCGTAGACGGCGCTGTGATTTTAAAATTTGCCACGGGTCGCGCTCGGTGTGATTTCAACGTTTTACACTGCAGTGCTAACGTAGGAAATGTCTCCACTTCCAGTGGAGCAGCCTTTTTTTAGCTGCTAGTATTTAAGTTCATGCCCAAACCATGCAAACAATATACTGTTAATACCTCTGTTACTAGGCAGTGTAGGCATGCATTGGTTAGTCTACTTTACTGAATAATGTTAGTGTGGGAACTACAAATGTGCTGAGGTCTGCGTGCTGGGTAAACTATTCTTTGCACTGAAAGAGTTTCTTGTGAGCACATATTTAACAACTCCAGAGAATTTAGAGGATGGCAGGTTTTGAATATACACTGGCAACGGATTGGAAAATTGAATTCGGCCTACCTGAAACAAGAAAACAACAATTTCATATCAGAAGTCTGTTTGTGAATAAATATATTTACTACTGCTACTGCACCTGGTATTGTGTCCATGTTCATCATTATCCAAGATATTCCTGTCTGGCTTTTGTTACCTAATTTTTTGAATACCCCCTTGCAGCAAACCTGCATACTCAGCGAATTTCAAATGGAACTTCATTATGTCACGAAGCTACTTACCAAGTTGTGAAGCCACTTACCAAGTTGTATCAAAGGATATCCATTAATAAGCGAGTTATGACATTTTATTTATTCTCCATAAAAAACCAAATTAGGACTGAGTATGCTGGTTTGCTGCATCAAGGACCACAACAATTGGGTTTTTATGCAAATACCAATGGATCACTATCAAATGAAGCAACTTGGCAAGATTTACAAATATATGTTCACAAGTGAGATATAACATATGTTTCTTATTCTCCGTAAGAATAACATTAATGGTGATGAGTACATAGGATTGCTCTCATATGGACCACAAAACATGGGTTGCGTATGCAAGTATCCACAAACCAAGCGAGATATAACATTTTACTTACTCTCCATAAGATTAACATTGGAAACGTACAAAAAGTAAATAAACTAGAGTATCCTGTTAAAATCATTTTACTGTATTTACACTTACACGTGTTTTGGCTCTTAGTTTTAAAATAAATAGGTTAGGTTTTATAACTAACACTGTGACTCAAAAATCTTAATTTTTTGGGCACTACCCACCTTCAGTTATGCAGTGTTAATCCATGTTGGCGACGATGTTGAAGATCAAAACCTCTTGTGCACATTTTGTGGTAGTGTTTCGTGTGTTTTTTAAGTGTGTGACCAGAGGTTTTGATCTTCAAAATCACCGCCAACTAACGCTGCATAACCTGAAGGTGGGTAGTGCCAATAAAATTATGATTTTTGAATCGTAAAACCCCACCTAATACATGTCATTCACAGAACGTAACACTGTAACCATGACCAAAGAGCCGAAACACGTGTAGGCCCTAAGTCTAATTGAAATTATTTTACCAGGGTACTCTACTTTACTTACCTACTTTTTTTTTATTATATATATCTATGAATTTGAACGAATGGTGTTTATGGCATCTGGGGGCCTCAAAACGAAAAGTTACCATGGTCCAAGCTTAAGTCTTACCATGCTTAAGTCCTAACCTACGGTAATAGCTTATCCCAAACAGGGAAAATTCTCTAAAAGTATATTTTGGGATTTTGGAATTCTGTGTTCTGGAATTCTGTAATTCCATTTTAACTGTTTCCAATGAATATATTTTTGTCCAATATCTTACAGATGGACTAGTGATAGCAGACATTTCTCAAGTCTTATTGTGATATTATGTTGGAAGTGTTTTTTTTTCTTATGAGTAACTTATTATAGGAGTACACACTCCTTATTAATGGAGTAAGAAATACATCTCCCAAATCCCACTCAGCTGTCCTCGTAATATCCTTCTGCACGCGACAATCATAATAGAATGTTTGAAACAATTTTGTTTTACCTAAAAACTTAGGGACAGCATGGCATGGGGTACTTAATAAAATATGAAATCCGTTATAATAACAAAAGTAAGTCAAGAATATCTTTAGGTTGTCCCTGGCATGTGCCAGGGTCAGGGATATGTCCAGAAATTATTTAGACGTAGATTAATTTAATAACAAAAGCGGTCATATCCCAGGGATTTCCTCTTTATATCCTTTTATAAACAGCAAATAAATTAATTGATGAACGAAGTGAATCACTGTATTGATGAAGAAGTTTCAGTGGCCGTGTGTGGGTGTGTGTGTGTGTGTGTGTGTGTGTGTGGGTGTGTTATCGAAATACTAAATAACTGTACAACATTTCTTAATGAAATTTTGAAGGTGTCATTTGGGATACCAAAGGGATGTTTTAACACAGCATTTGTATTTTATTTTGGATTAATAATAATTATTAAAACTAATTTTAATGTTTGATATTCAGTAGTTGAATTGGTTTTCGTAGTAAGCTATTGACTATGGTTGTCTTTAAAATGTCAGCTGGGATTTATCTGTGTTTCACTTGAGGGATTTTTATCCCCTATATGGGATATTTTGACTGCTTGTGGGATAAAATGGGATTGTGGGATAAAGTGGGATTTTTTTGAAATCGTCATTACGTCTGCTAGTTTGCTTACAACTTACGACCAGAGCACCTTAGCAGTAGCACTTCTAGTGGATTTTCTCGCCGTACTGGCAGTTGCGGGGTTTCCCATTTTTTAACCTCGCTGTCCGCACCTATTATGATTTTATAAACGTCACAGAACGAACACTGAATCATGTCAATTTCGCTGGCCGAGCCATGTTGGAATTAACAAGCAAACTATTTGCCATTATTTAGTACCTAATTCGTACTCTTTAGTACTACCATTAAAAATATTAGTACTTCTCACGTAAATAAATTATTTAATTTAGCTAATTCACCGTATCATTTAACCTATGTCGCATTGCTCAAAACCTTTGAGGTACTAAAATGTAAAATACCTAAAGGTAATTAGTAGATCTAAATAAGCTCTATCTAACGGTATAAATATTGTACTAATACATTATTCAATAACCATATAATATTTAACATTAATTGTGTTGCATTGTTTAACAAATCAGTGGGAAAGTGTGGGATATGACGAGGGATATTATAGGGGAGAGTGTGGGATAAAGCGAGATTTGTTGTATCAGCACGTGGGATATTTTTACTGCTGCGTGGAAACACTGAATCTTTGTTTACAAATCACAAAAAATGTAAACAGGTTTTCAACTATGAAGTTAGGTTATGTTTTGTTCCATCAATTTTGTTATTTTGAAATAGTTTAAAATGTGAGTGTTATGTAAATTAATAGTGTTTTGTCGTGTTTAAACCAATATTTATCCTATATCTATTTAGATTTATTAGTAGTTTATTTTTTACTGGAAAACTTCGATGTAAAAGCTAAGTGTTTGGACTAGGGATGATAAATTAATACAATAGGTTTTGGAATTTTTGAATTACTGGGACAGTATAACTCCGTAACACGGCTGACTATGATTGATAATCAAGAGTGTTGTAGACCTATAGTAGTTTCTTTTCATTGTCAATAAATTACTCGATAGTAGACTTACTAAACGATCATACGTGCAAACTATCTTTATTACATGTAATGTGCCAAATAAGCCCCACTGTCACCTAATTACATGGAATTAAAGTTTTGTAATCTAACGGTCAGTAAAATAGTCTGGTTACAGTTTATATTTGTGGGCATTTTCTGTAAATAATATTGATTTTCATAAACAACCAAGATGTCTAAAACTCCGTAATCCCAACCGTCTACATTGTTCAACTAGTTACGTTGTAGACAGATTGCCCTCCTGAAAAATTGTCATTAATGTAGATGATGTTTTTGCTTTTAAACCTCTCGTACTGCGATTTCAGTAGCTTGTGTGTTTAAATTCAAACTACATATTAATGTTCTAAACATTTTTAAATTTAAGGTATGAAGATAGGATATAAGATACTGTTTTATAAATAAATCATTGAATACCTTTTTTTACATTCAATGGGTTTAAAACAAGTATATTTCTGTATGTTTAACCCCCTGATTTTGGAGCTGGAAATTAATAGGCCTAATAATAATTGGCAACTTTTCCCTCAGGTGATATATTTAAAACTCGTCGAAAACCATCCGGTGCCAAAAATATATTAAAGTCATTGGCCGAGTCGTAAAAAACCGTGACCAGGCCTGATGGCCATAGCTAGGACCTGTGACCAAATAAACGCAATCAGTTTAATCTAATTTTCTAGGTACACACAGTGGTTTTAAGAGGTTAATTACTCCACCTCACCCTCCAGGGTTAGATGGAAACGTATTCCGCATATTCTCTATTCATTGTTGCTGGATTAGGAAACCCCAGCATAGCTGCTACAGGCACATTTTCTACAAGCGGGAATTTTGCGCAGGTTACCTGAAGGTTAGGATATAGCAGGAAAGGAAAGGGTGGGATGGGACAGGCAGCCAAATTGGCCTTTCAGAGTACCAACTCCCGTGCTCCTGTGACAGCTGAGATCAGGCTCAAATAGGTGGACCCGCTCTGCCCTCAAACTGGCCAACTCAACGGATGGGGTATCCATGTACAACAGCCAGGGACCATACATTCTCAGGTTGTGGACCAACCCCTGAGTTTCCGCCACGAGCCGCTGCAAGTGAAGGGACCAAAGGTGAAAGGGAAGTTTGTCATAATGGACAGCCAAAAAACTTCATATGTAATGACAATTTCATTTGCTGTACCCAATGTCAGCATCTAAACTGGTATAGACCAGTTTTAAGGTTGTCCTAGGACGAATATTCTCTATTGGTCAATGCTAACACACCAAGTTTTAATAAAATTAATCAGTATACAAGAGATATATGTTTTTTATTTCTTATAAGAATAACATCGGACAATATAGAGATACATCGGAAATTGAAATATTCTCCACAACCATTAGCCGAATAGCCTACTATCGCCATACTAATTTAACCGTGTGTGGATTGGAGTACTAATTGTTCATCTTTGAGAGCTTTTTATGGCAATGAGATAAAACTGTTGAAACCTGCTAAAAATATTTAAAGTTTATGGTACTAAGAAAGGTAAAAAAACTGAAGTTTGGGATCTCTTAAGCCCTGTAATTTCTGAACCCAAATTTTTCAAAATAATCAGGTGGTATATTTTATTAGAAACCTAATATAAACCACCAAATAAAAAATCCAAAGATTTCGAAAGCGGCTCCTCAAAACTGCTCAAGACCTATTATATACTACGTTGTTGGGTACCAAAATATTATGGATACCTCTTTGTTCTTACCTCAGGGCTCTGCATTTACTATCACTCCCAACGTTTAATTTTAACGTATGATTCGTTGGATTTATTTTGTTAAAGCAGCATCTCCTGAAAGATGTCCCCACGTTTGATATGCCGCCCTACTCAACCATAGACCTCCACCGCACAGGAAAATTGTCTATGTTATTATTTACGCCTTTTTTAGTAATTTTAGAAAATTTTCAATCATACAACAAATTGTTATTTTTTTAACCCCGACCTTAAAGCTCCGCCTCACTGGCTTTAAAAGTTGCCTTGTTAAATTTATGGAGGAAAGATGATCTTTGGGTAAGCGTTCGGGAGTTCGGGTCAGCGTTCGGGTTGAGTACTACTAGCTGGTCAGACAGACATTATTCTGTCCTAATGTCACTGAATTTGTTTTATGTCAAAGATTCTCGTTCTTTTTCAAGATGAGCTCGTTAGCTACGCTCACTTTCCTATTTTTATATAGAGCTTGCTTCGGTATTGAAAATGAGTTGCTATTCGAATAGATTTATTATTTCTATAATAAACATATGTTTGTATGCTTTTCAAGTATGTTTAGATATCATCCTTATAACAGCTGTTTGATGAAACTAATAACTAACATACAATCCCGACTTTGTTTTATGTATTTAGATAATGAAAATCACTTAATAATATCTTGCCATGACAACGTTAATTAATATATACTAGGCAGCAATACGGATTTTGGCAATTTGAAATTTAAGTAATTGCACAACGCCATCGGTAGAGTAAGCCTGATATAAGCGTAGGTTATCCTATACTCTAATATGAGTAAGGTTTGCTTGCTTGCTTGCGACACGGATCTCAAAAACGGCTCCAACGATTTCCTTCAAATTTTCGAAATAACTAATTTCTGGGATAAAAATAAGTTCCAGACAGGCCTCATCCCCAGGAAAAATCAAAAAATGTAAAAAAACTAAAATGAAAAGTTAAAAAAATTAACATTGGGCTTTATGGAGTTCCAAATCAAAACAAAAGAATTGTAACAGCTGTTCATAATCAACCAGGGAACTGTCAAAGTAATACTCATGTTGTATATGATTATTAACATGTGGTTTCCTGAGAGCAGAGATTAAAAGATTTGAGCAAAGATTACATAAATAGAGTAGTAAAATCAATCAAAGGGACATTGAGCTATAAATAACAACTGAAGTGACCTTAACAATGTAGAAAAGAGGCAAATGAGTTATACAAATCTGATTATCAGTTGGGAGAAGTGGTGAAATATTACTCCAAGTCATCTAAACAAACTGACTGGCCTTCCCCCGAGCAAAGCTCGGCCCCCAGGTACTATTATATAAATCAAACAGGAAAGTTGGCCGGGCTGGTAAGGGCCCAAACTTGCATTTAGGGTGTAGACCAGAGCCTGTACAGACTCTAAATTCAGCCCTGGCCGTCTGTATGCAGAACTTCAAACATGCTAGAAATCCAGAATCATTGTCCCTGTCTCGTGTACATTCTATGTGCCTAAGAGTAAAAATATGTTATAGTCAATTAATACAAATGCTGAATTATTTTGACTCAATCCTATCCTACACTATAATATGAGTAAGGTTTGCATGCTCGCTTGCTTGGTTGATTGCTTGCAACTCTGATTTCAAAAACCGCTCCAACGATTTTCTTGAAAAGTAACTAATGTGTCCTTCCAACTACTTGTGTTGTAAAACCTGATATCTGGGTTAAAAATAAGTTCTAGACATGTCCCATCCCCCAAAAAATCAAATAATGTAAAAAGCCACTATGGAAAATTAAAAAAATCACATTGGGCTTTTGGAGATTAAAATAAAAGCAAAAGAGTCATAACAGCTGTTCAAAATCTTTCAGCGAACTCTCAAAGTTATACTCATATAGTTTACGTACTACCTGGGGCTGAGCTTTGCTAGGGAAAGGCCAATCTTGTTTATGACTTGGAGTAGTTTTTCACCATGTACCCTACTAACGAGCATTTTTGAGGTCACAACAGTTGTTATTATAATCTATCTTTGAGTCATTCTGGATATGACCACTCTACATGTAATCTTCATTCAAAGGTTTTATTATCTGATTTTATGGAACCACATGGAACTCATGTTGTTTATGATTATTAACATGTGGTTTCCTGAGAGCAGAGATTAAAAGATTTGAGAGAAGATTACAAATAAAGAGTAGTAAAATAAATCAAAGGGATATTGAGCTATAAATAACAACTGGAGTGACCTTAAAAATGTAGAACAGAGGCAAATGAGTTATACAATTCTGATTATCAGTAGGGGGAAGTGGTGAAATATGCTCCAAGTCATCTAAACAAACTGACTGGCCTTCCCCCGAGCAAAGCCCGGCCCCCAGGTATCATATACTCTAATATGAGTAAGGTTTGCTTGTATGTTTGCTTGCTTGCTTGCGACACTGATCTCAAAAACGGCTCCAACGATTTCCTTCAAACGTTCAAAATAACTAATTTCTGGGATAAAAATAAGTTCTAGACAGGCCTCATTCCCAGCAAAAATCAAATAATGTAAAAAAACTAAAATGAAAAGTTAAAAAAAATTAACATTGGGCTTAAGGAGTTTTAAATCAACACAAAAGAATTTTAACAGCTGTTCATAATCAACCAGGGAACTGTCAAAGTAATACTCATGTTTTTTATGATTATTAACATGTGGTTTCCTGAGAACAGAGATTGAAATATTTGAGTGAAGATTACATATATAGAGTAGTAAAATATTTCAAAGGGGCATTGAGCTTTAAATAACAACTGGAGGGACCTTAAAAATGTAGAAAAGAGGCAAATGAGTTATACAAATCTGATTATCAGTAGGGGAAAGTTATGAAATATTACTCCAAGTCATCTAAACTGACTGACTGGCCTCCCCCCGAGCAAAGCTCGGCCCCCAGGTACTGTAGTGTTAAAACGGATATGAGAAGGGTGTTACCACTCCAGTAGTCAGTAGTATTTTTTATTTACATTAGTCCTAAATTATCTGTTCTTGCCGTTGTGGAGTTATAACGGATAAGGGAATGGTGTTACCATTCCATTAGTAAAATGTCTGGTTTATTAATTATCTGTTCTTGCTGTTGTGGAGTTAAAACGGATAATAGAAGAGTGTTACCAATCCAGTACCTGCCTACATATCTTTAAAAGTTCAGTCTTCGTTCATCCTCTTACGGGAAGAATGAGCGTACACCTAGTGTTAGAATGATTTAAACAATAACTGTTTGCAAAAGGTATGTGATATTTACAACAGGCAGACATTTTATAAAACATGAAGTCCCTTTTAATCACAAAAGTAAGCAAATAATATCCTTTGGATGTCCCTCGCATGTTCCAAGGATATGTCCTAAATAAATTTAAAGTGTATTTATAAATAAAACAGTTAAATCCCAGGGATATCCTCGTAACATCTTTCTAAGCGCTTTATAAATAGTTAAGTATAAAAATGTAATAATATCACCACAAAAACAAACACTATTTATGCTATTAAGCTGTGCATGTCACTTGTGCGGCTGCTAATAGACAGACAACAACTGTATGGATTTAGTTCCTACACAGTCCCATCGTCAGCAGCAGGGGGGTAGCGTGGGTTAGGGTGCATTTAATAGAAAATTATTTGATTCTATAATTGATTTTAAATTTTAAAAAGGATTGCCAAGGTTTTTTTCTAATACCAGCTATTCCATATGTTTTCTGGAGGGGGAGGGGGAGCATCCCCAGACCATTCCTAGATCCTTAGTCAGGGATCGCCAGGAGATCTCTTTTTTCCTCAATAATATGGCAACCCAGACATAAGACAGCCTTAATGTTGGTAGGCCAAGGCCTAGGTCCCTGGTTTGTTGCTACAGTGTACAATGAGGATCCTTTATCTGTGGGGTAACATTAACTTCTCATAGCCTTAAGTTAAAGGCTATCAAAAGAATGTATCCTGCTCAGTAGGCCAAAGAATGAATTCCACCTTTGTTACAAGTTAGCATCAAACCTAACTAGGCCTATGGTAATACTAATGAATGATTAACTTTAGGCCAACATTTGAATATTGTGGTTTCTTAAACCAGACTAAGCCTAGGAGAGTTTTTACATTAGGACAATCAAACTGTGCAATCACAATCACACCAGGATTCTAAATGAACTAATCGAGGAGGAGGAGGAGGTTTTGTCTTATAAATATTGTAGACCTACCTTAAACAAATGGTCACGATCAAACAAGAAATATGGCTTTTTATTATTTAAAAATATATAACTTGTTAAACTTCACAACTTTTAAATTAGAAGACGAACACAACACAATAACATTGCACTTGATACTTTGCCTCGCTGCCTGCTGATAGTGCTGATACTGATTCCTATAAAGCGGGAAATTTAAAACCATCTAGGTACGGTTTAACATTTTTTTAAAATTGTGAACATAAAATACAGTAGTTTATTTAGAAGAAAAGTTTCACCCTGTAGCAGACATTTGTATGCTAAATTCAAAACTAATTTAAAATCGAAAACAAACAACAAACTACAATTAATAACTATTTAAGTACCCTCAATTCAATTACCTATGTCTCGGTCCTGACAGGAACCGCCAGGGTTCCCAGATTAATTTTAGTTATTTCCCCACTGGTGGTACCGAAAATTCCCCACTTTTCCCCACTTTGGGAAAACACTAAAATTCCCCACTTTTCCCCACTAATTAAAATGTTTGACATAAGAATCCCCTAAAGTAAACCAGCTATACACCAACTGCAACTCATTATAAGTTTCTTATAATGCTATATGACAATTCAGTTGCTAAATATAAAGAATGAAAGTAGTAGTGGTTTTACTTACCAAGTAAGTGGCAACATTTTCCTTGTATCCCCCCATTATATAGGCCTTGTCCTTTTTCAGCACATTAACTTAAACCAAAAACTAACACATTTTCACACCAACATAATACTAAATTCAACGGTTTGTTCTTTTAATTCCAAACACTACTAATACATTTTGCTGTTGTGTTTTTGCAGCATACTTCTGGTAATTATAAAATCGAAACAACACCCATCTTGATTGATTACATTCTTAGAATGGAGAAGTCCTGTTAATGTCTCATGAGACAGTCTGTTTCTAACTTTTGTCTTATTAATAGTACTAAAAAATATTCTCTCGACGCAAGCACTAATGTGTGGAAGTGAAAAGATGTACGCTACAAATGTGTTAAGGAAAGGAAAAGTTTCTGAATTGTCTTCTGTTTTGATCTCCTTAACTTTTCTCCAATAGGAGAGTAAGGATTTGTCTTTTCCGGTGTTAGTGGCAGTATTTCTAAGTACTCTCCATTCCCGATCTATTGCTACTAAATCCATATCAATGTGTGTTTTAAATGCATTTACAGCTGGAGAAATTGGCTGAATTGACTTTACTTTATCCCTATCTAAAAACTTGAGGTGTTTGAGTCTTAATACAACATCACTTCCAAAAGGAAATCTAGTGTACAGAGTGTACCAGAGTGGTTGAGTGGTTGGTTACTGAAGAGAAAACAGGCCACCAAAGTAGTTTGAAGATGCATCAAAGACCTTTAATAACTAGGCATCAGTTTATTTATAAAATAAGCATTACTTATGAGTTTATTATAATGATAGCCATTTAAACTACCTGAAATTAAAAAATCCCCACTTATTTCCCCACAAATCCTAATTCCCCACCGACCTCATACCGAGGCCAAAAATTCCCCACTGTGGGGAAAAATCCCCACATCTGGGAACACTGGGAACCGCTAAAACCAAACGAAGGGACTTACGCCTCGGTATTGACAGACACCGCTCTCACGAAGAGACTTATGTCTCAGTCCTGATAGGCACCAAAGTGCCGGAGATTAACGAGTGATTCCGAAGGCCGCGCTGCCATTCCGATTTCCGAACGAACGTTCTCGGAGATAGCCGAAGAGAAAAGAGTCGGTACTGTCGGTAGGAGCATAGATTAAACCATAGATTAAACATACTCCTTAAACTTGTGGTATTCTTAATCTATGATTAAACATACCCCTTGTCCCTTGAGGTATTCTTAATCTATGGTAGTAGGCTCGCGTTATCACCCACCTGTGGAATTATATCCACAGTCATTTATTTGATTGTCTTACATTATAAAGCAGATAAACTGTACACAATTTTTGGGAATGCGAGTACAAAATAATTTAAAGTGGGATGAATATATACAAATTTTGGCAAATAAACTGAATACTGTGCAGTCTGCTTTAAAATTTCAGTTCTACAATATGTTACTGACTTAAAACCAAAATGATTGTGTACCAGCATCACTTGTCTCACTAATGCAATATGGAATAGAAATTTGGGATAGTTTTTCAAATTCAGAATCAATTTTTAAAATACAGAAAAAAATCCTTGGAATTATGACTTTTTAAAATCCAAGAAGCTCATATAAAACATTTTTAAAGAATTGCAAATATTAACAATGCCATCACTGTAAATTGTTATACAGTTTGATGATCATAAAGAGAAATCTAAATTTTTTCATGAATTAAAACCATCAACATTACTATGGAAATTTCCAGCTGCCCAACCACAGACTTGGGTACTTAATTACAAAAACTGCCACAGTACCTAAAAAAGTGTTATAATAGATTGCCTGATTCTTTAAAATCAATTGGAAGAGAAACCTCAAAGTTCTTAATAAAGCCTATTATAGTGTCGATGTTTGTTTAAGTGACATTTTAGTTTGACTCCATGTAAGCACAGTTAATTTGACTTCACGTACAGTAAATTAGTTTTGTATATTTTAGCCTGACAATTTCACCTGTTTCTCCAGCATTGCTAGTGTATGTAAAGTAGCGTGAAATAACTATTGTCTACTTTGTTTTACATTTCATATTTTTTTATGAAGGGCCAATGCAGGGACGGATACAGAATATCATTTTAGGGGGGTCATGAGTAAAAGATTTATAGTACAGATTATGTGTTTTCTGAGGTGGTTGGAGGAACCTCAGAAAACACACCTGAGGCGTTCAAGAAACCCTAACAAGGGGGGCGATAGAAATGATTTGTAACAACATTACATTAGTTGCATTGCATCAGTTACAGAGTTTTAGGCCGTAGGAGTACGGTAGGCCCCTCACCCAAGGAGATTGTGTTTTTGCATTAAAGCAATCTGACCATATCACATACATTGTAAAAATGTCAATTGATAATAAACCTGATTTCTGAAGGTTGTGTTTAAAGAAGTTACTAATTTACTGAATTAATGCATTTAAGAAATTACTTTTACTAGAATTTCCTCTGCGCAGCTTGCGCATCTCGATTTGAGAAGCAAGAATAGTAAATAGATAAATAGTGAAGAAAACAATGACTGTCTGTAGTTAGACATAATCCTTATAACAGCTTTTTTATTTAATTGAATTTTGTGCAAAACTTCAGCAGAGTTGGTCCAGTGGCTTTGGCATGTAGAAACAATAGACAGACAGACACCACCTTATTTTTATAATAGTAGTGATTTTAATAGAAACGATTAATTTTAATAATATATACAAATTATTTAACTTCCCCTTGAGCTTGCCTTTGAAGGCAAATCTGTAATAATAGCAATCTTTGAGTTAATCGTTATTTTCCTTTATACCCAATGGCAACCTAGAGTTGAGTTAAGAGGGTTAAAGGTGAAAAAACAATAAATGCAATAAATTAACATTATATTTAATAATTTATACATCTAGCAACATTATTATTAAAATATACAATTCATAAACAAATTAATTTATGGTAAAGAATAAAATATCTAAAGATGTTATATCAAAATATAAAATTAGCACCACTTACCTGGCACAAATCTCAATAACAAATATGAACGTTGCAAATATTTTACAAATATTGTAAATTTTAAGATATCGATTACATTCTAGTTAAGGATAAAGCACAAACACACTATCGCAGATATTTATAAGCACGAGTGATACAAATTAAAACATTACATACTATCGTATTAAAAAACAAGCAGGTAGCGATAAAAACAAAAGCTACTCGTCATTTGTCAAATAAAAACATAAAATTTACAGTTTCTAAAAATAAAAATAAATTTAAAAGATATTTGTTTGTAAATAAATATCTTTTGAATAATCTCCTCTGTAATAAATTAAAATATACATAGGTACAAGTTTGGATGTAAAAAGTCTTTAGTATAAAAAAGTTCCTAATTAAATGAGGAAACTTAACAAGTAAAATATACAAAACGTATATTTATGTTAAAAATGTCTGCTTCCAGTCTCACAACAGATCTGATTTGTTATATACAGAGCTTCTTACTCTTATTGAAAAATAAATAAAACATAAAGAAGTACAGTCAGTAGCAGTCTGAAATAGAAGTTATATATATATATATAAAAACACATGCTACAAGAAGTATATTGGCAATATTAAACTCTGTGAATAAATGTAATGTCAAAATATGTGTTGTTAATCAGATTTCAATATATTTCAGGAAACTTTTGAAACGTAAAAGTTGGAATACAGTAGAGAGTGGATTATCACATATTAATTGGGGCGAGGATGGTTTGAGTTATCAAACAAACAAAAAAATTACATTACGAGACACCACAATACTTCTAAGAAAAACGGTTACATCATACTGTTTTTCGTTTGTTTTGTTTTTATATTTATATCAACAGATATAAATGTATAATTTCTATAACGAATAACGAAATACTCCTGTATATTAATAAAAATCTCTATGCAGTAGGAAGAAATGCTTTATTTTCAACGTATTGTAATAAAACTCACTTCATAGTTGCTTCAAACTGACGAGATTCTGAATTAATTTTACACCCGTTGATCAACTCTCTACTGTATATAACAAAAATTAATTTACTGTAGTGTTATTTTCTTCATGGACTAATCTAAAATAAGTCATTTCCTTATTTTTTTTGTAATTAAATGTTAAAAGAAAAACTTCGTAAACTTTAAAATTGTGGGAGAGGGCTCAAATATAATATCTTATTCCGAGAAAACCGGGAAAAATAACAGATTTAATAATTTTACTATGAAACGAGTAGTTCAAAGATGAAACGAGTAATTCACAAAATGTCGCCGCATAAGAAAAGCATTTATGGTAAACACCAGCTTTTGTTTGACTTACAACGTGCCTTTCAGTGACCTGCTTTGATTATGTTTCAACATATTATAAAAACCATCACATTATGAAAACAGAGAATGAGAGCCTACAACAACACAACCTGACCAGTATATACAACATTACATTGCCCTTTGTAAGAATCTTAAATAGTTTGACAAGTCAACAAGTGTAGCCCCTACTGTAGCCTACTATAGCCTACTGTAGCCTACTATATATAGCCTACTGTAGACTACTATAGCCTACTGTAGCCTACTATAGCCTACTGTAGCCTACTATAGCCTACTGTAACCTACTGTAGCCTACTGTAGCCTACTATAGCCTACTGTAACCTACTATAGCCTACTGTAGCCTACTATAGCCTACTGTAGCCTACTGTAGCCTACTATAGCCTACTATAGCCTACTGTAGCCTACTATAGCCTACTGTAACCTACTACAGCCTACTGTAGCCTACTATAGCCTATTGTAGCCTACTATAGCCTACTGTAGCCTACTATAGCCTACTGTAGCCTACTATAGCCTACTGAAGCACCTACTGTAGCCTACTGTAGCCTACTTAGAATTGACAAAAGCGCAAATCATCAACTTTTTGATTACAAATTCTTAATCATATAAGATTAATCAGTACGTTCAGCCTTTATATTCGGATCCTTTTAATAGGGATATATTGAATACGGGTAAATCATATTACTATACTAATGAATAAGTAGTGAAATAGATTTTTTGTTCACTTTACATTTTGATGGTTGTAGCAAAAAACATCCTTTAACAAATTTAAATTATTTATTAAAGTAACATTATTAAAACTTTTGCTGCGGAAATCCCGGAGTCGGAACATTGCTCAACATTGAAACATGTCAAACGTTAATAGTTAATGGATTACTAAAATTAAAAATATTACAAAATACAAATAATAAAAACATTTTGATTGTGTCACGATTTTTTTGTTACAGATATCTTTTGAGACATTTCAGTATAATTGTTTTTATTTATAACCTCTAAACTTTAATGAGCAATTTGTTTGTGTTCATTGCCTCAGTTACCATGGTTACGTTATGATACGTGAGTTGGGTTGTCCACAAGTGTGTCGTTAGTTCTGCTGATGTTCACACCTCTTAATTAACCCATTAAGGTATTTTATTCTATTCGCAAAAGCCTAAAACGGGAATTGATTGGTGCTGCACTCTAGTAGCAAAATATGTAACTAATGACCGCGGGCGTCTACGGTTCTATCCGCTAGGGGCGCGGACTGACTGAAAAACCTTAATATCGCCGCCAGGCCTTTGGTCGTGTTAGCTGAGTTGGCTACGTCGTGGAAACTCCTTGGCCAGGAGTGGATACGATGTTCGTGGGTTCAATTCCTGCACATGACCAAAACTGACCAATTGTGCAACTCACAATGAGTTAACCGGTCTGTGGCAACGTTGGTGGGAGGGCCCAAGTAAAACAAACGGTGGCAGGCTTGCTTGGAAGTTGACGGGATCGGTTAATTCTTTGTGAGTTGCACATGGTCAACACTGATTTTGCTACTTTTTACGGTACTTTGGTATTATACGGATGCCACTAATTTTGGAGGTTAATTTTTACCGGATACAAAGGATAACTACATAATTCGAAAAAACGTACTTTTATTGACTTACTGTACAAATTTTACATCATTCTGATGAGCGGTCTTTGTGTTGTGCCTCCCAAAAGACAGCGATGTCCGCTAGGATCGTGTTGAATGCGTCGCCGCCGCTAGCAGCCACACCCGATCGCCACATGTACTCCGCCAAATATACAGCGCGCTGCGGCAGTTATGTTAGGATGGGTTATCATAAAAATACGTACGGTTTCCTCTTCATTTCGAGATAAATATCACACCAAAAGAACGTCACTCATTATGAAAACAAATGTAACGTAGTGGACGGCAATAAATCACTCATGACACTGGCCCAGACACAGGCGGTGACAGGTGATGCGCGCGCTCCGGTCAACGACCCGACCTTGGCCTATTTGGAGGGGGTTTGGCGGCCTGAAGTATGACTCATCAGGTATCATTCGATTCGCAACAAAACAAGGAAAGTCCTACAATCATTTTTATGATAACCCATCCTAACATAACTGCCGCAGCGCGCTGTATAAGGGTGGCATCCGTATAATACCAAAGTACCCTTTTTACTTATGTCTACTGTGTGTGTGCCAATGTGACTAAAAACTGAATGAAAACAGTATTTTAATGAAAATACAGCATTAATTCATTTAAAAACACAAATTTCTATTCCAATTCATAGATTTAAAAAATTACAAGTAAGGAACGAGACCAGCTCGTATGTCTACGCCAATGGGTTAACATCCTACTCTCATGGTTCAAACAACAAACCCTTCAACAACAACAATTTATGTCACTTTAGATGGAAACTACTTTGGGTACTTGACGTTTGTTAACTCAAACATTTCACAGTTTATCAACTTAAAGTTATTAATCATCTACATCAAACTGTTTCACACCACAACAAAATATGTTTACACTGAGTTGTCAGAATGTGTTGTGTATTATAGCTTTAATGTGATGGGCCGCATGGATCTTTAAACTCTTCTTTATTTTCTAATTCCATTACAATATGAAGAGTGTTTTTTGTTGTTATTTCCTCAACTTAAACTCTTATTTAAAAGTTTATTTTTTTATTTTGCTAAGCATTACTAATACATAGTAAAGCCCACATATTGTTTTTCAATTTAAGGACAACACAGCTCACTTGACGTCACACCACTGTGATATTGACCTCAACTCCTTCCCCAACACTCAGACAACATTATTTCTGGACATCCTCCTTAACGTGAGAAAACTTTTGAAGTATTAAGATGATGAAAGAACGTATTTACCACCTTGTTTATATAGTATCTTTTAGCTGGACTGCAGAGTGGCATTGTAATCAAAAGCCCAGTTGTTTACATCCAAGCCATGTAAATATCCAACAACGTACTGTATTTGAAACTCCCCAGCACAGCAGCCTCAGTTTAGTCAGTAAATGCTTTACAAGTTTCTATGACCAAATGGCTTACACTGGCGGTTCTCAAACTTATTTGGAACTGTGTTGAAACGTTACAGTTCCTGTTACCAACCAGTTTCATAACCTGGTAATGAAACTAAAATACCCCCGTAACAGCAAACCTGCGTACTCAGCGAATTTCCAATGCACATATATGTATCTTAATACCATAAAGCCACATACCAAGTTTCATCAATATACATTTATAAATAAACGATTTATGACATTTTTATTATTCTCCATAAGAATAACATTGGACAACGTACTGTGTTTAGCACTTTCAATATCTCTGTAACCATTTGACATAGAGCAATAATCAAAACACCAAATTGTACGTCTTTTTAAGCTGATCCCAATAGAGAAAAATTTGACTCTTTCAAAAATTATATGTAAAAAACTCAAAAAAAACATGTTTTGGGTACAAAAGCCCCCCAAAATACCCCTTCGGATAGGTCGACCTGTCTGGTTTTCAAACCTAAAGTCATAAATGCTGCTTAAATCTTATACACCATTTTTTTGGGGAGCAAAATATCTAATTCTGATTCTGTTTGGAAGAAAACATGACCATAAGTAACATTAACAACTCCCCCCCCAGTTTGAGAACCGCTGCATTACACATTTATACAGTTTATAATAAACCTTTTCCTGTGAGAAAACCTTGTGAGAACGCCCCTCACAGTGGTTGCCCTAGTCAGTGGAACCTGCCACAGCAGCAGGTGGTTGGTCGAGTCCTCGCGCCCCGCCACCTCGGACACACTGGCCGAGCAGAAGTCCTCATAGTCCTCCCACTCCTTGTCGCCCCCCACACAGCAGCCCTGGGGCTACGCCTGCCACAGCAGCAGGTGGTTGGTCGAGTCCTCGCGCCCCGCCACCTCGGACACACTGGCCGAGCAGAAGTCCTCATAGTCCTCCCACTCCTTGTCGCCCCCCACACAGCAGCCCTGGGGCTACGCCTGCCACAGCAGCAGGTGGTTGGTCGAGTCCTCGCGCCCCGCCACCTCGGACACACTGGCCGAGCAGAAGTCCTCATAGTCCTCCCACTCCTTGTCGCCCCCCACACAGCAGCCCTGGGGCTACGCCTGCCACAGCAGCAGGTGGTTGGTCGAGTCCTCGCGCCCCGCCACCTCGGACACACTGGCCGAGCAGAAGTCCTCATAGTCCTCCCACTCCTTGTCGCCCCCCACACAGCAGCCCTGGGGCTACGCCTGCCACAGCAGCAGGTGGTTGGTCAAGTCCTCACGCCCCGCCACCTCTGACACACTGGCCGAGCGGAAGTCCTCATAGCCGTCGCCCCTCGATATGACCTGAGGGCGACCCTCCCTCTTCTTGTCGCCCCCCACAAAGCAGCCCCAGGGCTAAGCCTGCCACAGCAGCAGGTGGTTGGTCGAGTCCTCACGCCCCGCCACCTCTGACACACTGGCCGAGCGGAAGTCCTCATAGCCATCGCCCCCCGAGATGACCAGGGGGCGACCCTCCCTCTCCCTGTCGCCCCTCTCCACCACTGTCAAGAACCTCACATGTCCAGTGTGGCCATGGGGAACACCTGCAACAGTTGAGGAGCTCAGGTCGTTCAATTAATTTGTAACTGCGCAAACAACTTTAACAGGATGTTATTTGCTCCTCTTGCATCTGCAAAAAACTACCTAAACATTAACAACCCTTTCCAAGCATTAGACATATATACGCTAACAATAATATTCTTTTGCAAGCTTTAGCAGTTTTAATAAGCAACTCAATTTGAAACTTACAAGTGGATGACGAATATGTACAAGTATAAACATGTACAAGTGTAAACATGTAAATGTAATTTGGGTATTGTAAAGTTGTTTCCATGTTATTTACAGTTACTTTAAGCCATTAGGCTATATTTTAGTACATTTATATTTGGTGAATTGGCAACATTGTTCTTGCAATAGCTGTTCTAGACTGGCCAACTGATGGAATCCTTTGATATTGTCTCTTGCGAAGACAGTTTGTTTATGTTCAGTCAGTTGTTTACATGCTGTTGTGTGAAGTACAAGCTAATGATGTTTTGCACAATGTTTTCTGAGCATTAGACTGTGTCGGGTTATTTTTCAAAACTACATTCAGAGTAAATATTGACATATATATACCCTGAGCTTATTTTAGTAATGAAAATTGTAAACAAATTATTTGTATCATGAAAGTGAGCATAATTTACTTTAACCCTCCGAGTAATGCGAAATGTTGACCAGGTGTGCCACCAGTGAGACGCAGTTTGACCAGGATTTGCAAGGGTTTTTTAGAAAATTCACAGCAAGGGAAATAATAATGGAAACCTATTGAACCTTACATTCTTTTTATTTGTAAAAGAAAGGAGAATTTGAAAATTGCAAAAGAAAAAAGTTTCAGAGGTAATTTCAGGTAATTTTCTAAATAAATGGAAAACATTTGAAAAAATTAATTTTTTTTAGTGAAATGTCAAAAGTAAAATTGTAATACATCCATGGCGAATTTTGTAAGGTAAAATCAATACATACTCCATGTGTAGAATTTATTTCCCTACCTATAAATGTATAAAAATCATAAAAATGAAAATGTTACATATGTATTAAATCGAATAAATCGGAAATAGTGAAAATCGCCATTTTGTGTGCAAGCAGTTTCAAGTGCCAACAAAATATATTTAACAATAAATGAATAAATCAAACATAATTTTTGTTTGAAAGTTATAATAGTAGAATTATAAATATATAAGAATGAACAGTGGAACAATGAAATTCATAACATTATACATTTGTTATAAACTTTATATTTTTTTCTAAATTATTTTATTATTCAAAGCTAAACATTTTTTTAACACCTAATAATTCAAAATGAGCTAATTACTATGATTCTTTAGTCATATCCCTACATAGAAATATATAGTTTGGTATAAATATATTTAGAAATAAAATTTGTATCGCATACTTTACTTTATAAGAAAGGAAACTGGCTTACATTGAGACACGCGTCGCGATGGTTACTGTAAATAACAGACTGATTTCCCGGCTGGCGTCACTGCTGACTCCGGTTTCCGCCCAGGGCTACCAACCAGGCAAATAGTGATACTACATTTTTCCCTCTTTCCAAAGAGTAAGGAACCAACATATCAATTATATGTACATAAATTCATGTATATAAATCGAGTTTTGCCGATCGATGACTGTCATCGGTGATATCAAGTATAGCTAACGTAAAAAAGTACTAATTTCTTATTTTACCATAAGTCTATTTAGAGATATTTTGCCATTATATCGTATATGACGAGAAAGGATATTTCCTAGCGGTTCCAGTCCTACCACTCGCTTCCAGATAAAAACAAAATTGACCTCGCTATGATTTTTTAAAACGTCTTGTGTTTGGCCATTGCACAACACCTACAAGGCGTAGTCGACCCGCGAGCAAATTGTCATTCAAATGTAACTTGCAATTACGTTGACAAATTGCTGCTAGAAGGTTCATTGATATAATAAAATTAAAGTTTAGAATGTTATTTTTCGATCAGTATGAAAATTATCTGATTTCAACTGCTTTTTATATGTTTTTTGTGCATCTGAAAAAAATCTGTCGTGTATCGGTGGCTGACATCGGTCATCAAAATTGAATGCACCTGGATATAAGTGACGGTCACTGCTCATCACTCGGAGGGTTAACCATCACATACAAGTGGGGAAAATATTTCAACATCTAGTTTTTTACCCCAACAAAAAAAAACCGTACTGAGTAGGGCTTCGCTCCCCGAACCCTTGGGAAGGGTTAACTTATTGTACCTTACATGTTTATTCCCTCAGCCCCGCAATGACCCAGGTGTTGAGGCTGCTCATACAGCTTAGGCCTACTGCAGTAATAACCTACGGATGTCAGAGAAGCCTAGACTATATCATAATATAATTATACTGGTTAAATTAGATGTTCGGACCCTATAATAAACTGATATAAGTCTGAAATAGTGGTTTGTGATTCAAATCCCAAGTTAAAATTCAAGTTACTCAAATCCTTTTGGTCATAGGGCAATTAATTAATGATTTGGGCAAACTAAACGTCCATCTAGTCAGTAACATGGCTTACGCAAACGCCCACATTCACCTCAGCACAAACACGAGTGGTGGCATCTTGATGAGAGAAGTGTTACATAGAGAGCCCGTTGGGCGGATGCAATAGCTATGACAGTGAGGAACAATGAGGAACTTCACAAGTAGAAGTCTGTAAAACCCAAAGACTACATACTCAATAATAGGCTGCAAAACTGAAAACTCCATATTCAATGAAAACAAACTTGAAGGGAAACCCTCCAACATCTCACACAGGGATGTTACTAAAACAAATTATTCAGGAGGGACAAATCTAACATTTTCCAACAATTTTGACCACATTTCTCAAGTTACCAGTGGAGGGGGGGCTAATTTATAACATACAATCTATTTTAAGGGTATTTTAGCTAGTGTGTCTTTTATTTGAAAATTTTCTAGAAAATAAATAATGATCATATGTTAGAAAAACAATTTCGAAGTCATTTTTAAATAAATGAACTTTACCGTGATCAAATACGATTATAGGAGGATTTAAAATTTCAATAGCGGCCATATTTAATGACTGCCATTGGTATGTTCCACATTTCACATGAGTTTGAAGCTGGACCATCGGATAACTCTACTCCTACTGGTGCTACTCACGTTATATCTGAACACCAAGCGGCCAACACTGTAGTTAGATATGAAGCTATTTAAGTTGAACTTTCCACTTACCTGTTGTGAATGTCGATACGAGATAACAAATAGTTTAATTTTGATTTAATCACATAGTGAAAATTCTAATCTTTATATATAATTCTGTAAGCTAAATTTTTAAGTAAAAATTGGGGGAGTTTGGCAAATCGCAGGATGATGAGGGACGGCTCAAATTAAAGGTCTTGATTCCAGGGACTCGGGAAAAATAGCAGTATTTCCAAAATGTTACCAGCAAACGAGAAATAACGTAAAACATCCCCTATAAGAAAAGCATGTGATATAAAAACGTCTGCTTTGTTTACATTAAAACACGTGATTAAGTTCTACATTGCTTTCGAACTGACATGTGTTCCTACTTACACTGTTTTTACTCAGCAGAGTAAAGAGATCGGAGTGTTGGGGCAAGGTTAGGGCCATGGTCCCTTCAAGCCAGTACTTTACATTCTACTGCAAAGGTAACATTTTGGAATGTTTTAGTTATTTGCGTGCAACTCATGAATCTCAACTTATCTCGGTAAAATGTTCAATTTCCCAATTTTTGTTATTAACAGTTTTAGGGAGTGACACCCCCGTCCCGGTCTAACAAGCCACAAGGCACCCCTACCCACTGACCACCACCAGGAGAGTAGTGTGTGTGACTCACATTTGCACCGACCTGAGACTTGCGGCAGCTTGGCGGCGGTGGTGGCCGGAGTCACGTGCGGCAGTGGCATGGTGAGGATCACACCGGCGCTGGTGCCCACCCACAGCAGGTCCTGACACGCCAGCAGCGCCGTCACGCGTAGACACGCCGCCTTGTGTTGGCGGATGATGTCGTCACAGCCTGCCAACAGGGGGGTGACGCTGTCAAGGAGTACTGCTCGAGCACACGAGGTTTTACAAGCGTGTGATTCATTATGACTAACATACGTTAAGGTACAATGGGTCAAGATCAAAAGAAGGATTTTTGGAAGAAGTTGGAAAGGATGAAAAATGGAAACTAACATCAATAGATTATAATAAAATAAAAGACAATAAGGATTGGAAAATCACAAACAAAATTAGAAAATATAAATTGCATGCACAAGATCCCCAGGTATACCCCAAGAAGGTGGGGACTGGGAGAAAATAAAGGAATGAAGGAAAAAAGAAGATTCATTGACGGGTTCAAATTTTATAAAAAATACTTAACAAATTTTGCAGTGCAAACTAATCTAGTCATAAAACTATAGACCTACAAAAAATAGGAAAAATACAAATGAACTTAAAATAAGTAAAACTGAAGAACATTTACACACGAATAGCCTAGAATTTACTAAGGTTTCATCATCCAATTCCGTGAGTTGTCGTCACTGTTAGTGAAATCATTCATCAACCTAGGAGCCCTACCCATAGTGGTTTCACTTGCACTGTCCACCTCCACCAAGCAATGTTCTTTTGATGTCAGTTATTTTCCTTTGCCTCCTACACCCTTTTTCCCATTTTTTTTGTATGATTGAATCTACATTTTATAAACATCTTGTTTTTACGGTATTTTTTGTAAAATAGTATACAATTCATCTTTTCACACATTGGTCAAATTCATCTAATACTTAATTGGCCTTAATGGTCTCCCTTTTCTAAAGTTAAAACTTATCAATATGCTTCTTCTGGAAAGAATAAGGGCTCAAAGTTGATTTTGTCGGCATGAATAGCAAGTACAGTGGAGTCTCGATTATCCGAGCGCCTCAGTCGGTTTAGATTGGGTAATCGAGACTCTAATGTACGCACAGACTTTCTGCCAAAACTGCCATCCTTTCTGTTCTGTTTGGTAATTAATTTCAATTATGGGATTTCAAATATTCAAACTACGACATAGTCTTCAAAAATAACCATCTGTAATCTCAACATGATAAAATATCTTGAACTGAGAAATGACTCTAACTTTTAATGAAAACAATCTTAGTACGTTAGATTAGTTTATCAACAGAGAGCACTGACTCGCAAGCATCTTGGTGACGGCGGGGGCAGTGTTGACTTCGCCCAGGCAGTCGTATGTGGCGGTGTGGTAGAGCCGCAGTGTGGCCGAGTGTTGCAGCGCCAGCCACACGCCCAGCCCCGCCACGGCCATGCTGGTGACGGCGCGCTGCAGCTCCCCACTGGCGCTGAACTGGTGCTGCAACACAAGCATCAGCTGTTCATCAGTCTGGACAACTAAATGAGCTTTCTTGGCGAACTTGAAAGAATTATTTTTTGTTTTGATTGCACGGTCGCTAATTAACCATTTCAGTGCTGGAGGATTTCAATAAATCACTTTCTAAAGTGCCAGTTGTTTTCTTGTGTTTTTTGTTTGTTTATTTTGACAGGTTAGGCAATATCTCGGCGGAAGAAAAGTTACCAAAAACACTGAAGAAAGGGATCATTGTAAAGTTGCCAAGGAAGGCGGCAACAACATTTTAAAGCTGGCAGAACATAAATTTTCTCACCAGAATAAGCAAAGTATTTTCTAAAATAAACCTCAATCGAATGTCATCATCTCCTGAGTGAACGGTTTTCCCAGAACAACATGGTTTATGTGCAAAATAATCATGCACAGAGTTTATAAACAGAATAATTGTGGAATAGTCTGCAGAATATACATACCTCTGCATCTTGCCTTTATAAACTTAACTAACAACTTTGAAGGCAAGGCATGAACAACTGTTATCATGGCAATAGTTCAGCCTCCAACAATAGTTTATAACTTTTACAAAGACCAGTTTGGAGGAGTATGTTTGTGTGATCAACCACAAAGAAAAGCTCTCCAAAAAAAATCTTTGTAAAAGTGGGACTGAGTCGGGATTGCCTGATTTGTATGCTATAGAACCTATCGCTATCTACCTATGTTATAGAATGTTTAACATTTTGATAGGGAATGGCCCAAACCCTGGCTTTGTTACTATCTAAGGTCAATCTGTTCTTAGAAATTATGTTTAATTGATAGCCTAATGACAATTGGCAACTGGGTACAGCATCGAACTTTCAGATTTTGATCAGGATCAATCTGGCAAACCTCAGATTACCAATTTAAGTGGTTAAAGGGTTATTAAAGGAATGTCAAGGTAAAATCAGTCTAGAAGACATGGAGCACACAGACACACCTGCTAGCATAACACATTACAGACATCCAGGGACTTTTAAATGACCTGCATAGCTGGAAAGAACAAATAAACTAGCCTTTGAATGTGCTAAGCACCTTCTCATACACAAGATTGTCAATGTTATCCTCTGTAGCAGCAACCAACTTTGACCTGTCTGTAAGGTAGCTGGGGCACGTAACCTTGTTGGGGCTCGTGAACCTTGTTGGGGTACGTGAACCTTGTTGGGGTACGTGAACCTTGTTGGGGTACGTGAACCTTGCTGTGGCATGTGAACCTTGCTGGGGCACGTGAACCTTGTTTACCTCTATGGTGAGGCTGGAGATGTTGAGGACCTTGATGAGGTGGTTGCAACTGCACCACAGCTTGCTGGAGATGGGGACCATCCTGGCCACCGGACTGGACACCGTGCCCACCGTCACCGTCTCTGGCTGGGACGTGTTCCACACTCCACCTGCAGCATGCCAAACACTGACAGTTGTGGGACATATCTTCGTTATTTTAACTATATAACAACTACTGTCACTAGAAGGGTTTGTTCTAGAGCCAGCCTTTAATATATCATCACTTGGTAAGTGCCTGAAGTCTTGTTGGGGCTGAGTCTCTTTACTCTTGTATTGAGTCAAATACTGTTTCTTGAGGAGTTCCTCAAGGGTCTATTCTGGGATTTATTCTCTTCATTCATCAATCGGTTAACTACTGTTCTTCACAGAGTACCTCAAGAGTCTCTTATTGATTGGCTCATTTAACCAAGAGGAGGACCCGAGGGTTTGTTCAGGGCCAACTTTTTTTATTTCAGCATATCAACTACCGTTTTAAGGAGTTCCTCAATGATTTGTGCTGGGACAGTTTCTTTCTTTTAACAATGTACAAACAAATTTAATTTAAGGATAACTTCAAGGGATTGCTCCCTTTACATCTGGTGCGCAGAAAAATAATTGATGCATTGAAATAAGTTGAATATTTTAGTTTATTAATGTTACTTAAGAAATCTAAAATTTAATGACTCACTGTAATCCCTGGAGTAGACAGAAATATCTCCATTCGCTAATGCCACAAACACTCGGTTGTCCAGATATCTGCAAATAAAATACAATGTTAATGGGATGCTGTGATTGGAGGAGTACGTTTGTGTGATCAAGCACAAAGGTGCACAAAGGAACACTTGATTATGACACCTTTATACACTATTAATAACAATAAAGATGATCGATTTGATGAGCCTTTAGAGGCTCTATTTTTCTCAGAAAGTACGTGATATTGTTTTTTTTTGTTTGTTAATATATCTTTAGTTTTACTATATTATTTCAGGAACAAAGATGGTCAGTTCTGGCAGGACAATAAGTGATATTGTGTTTAAATTATGAACTGTGGACTGAGAGCAAGAAAATTAATGTTTTTTTTTTTGTGAAATTGTAATTTGAAATGTTTTATTTCTGAGAAAATAAATCTATTCTATTCTAAATCTATTCTATTCGATTCTGATTCTGATGATTACACAGAAAAATGTAGTCAGTGTAGTTAGTAAGTTCTTAAATGATCTGATGAAGTTTTCACATATATTCGATTAGTATTGGAACTTTAGGTATATAACCCTGAGAGATTTAAAAAAATAGGTAAATTGGTTTTAAATTACCTTTTCGTCTCCAGTTGAATTTTCCGTTGTAGAACTACTACCTGATTTCAACGCTTCATTGCTCAGTGAGTAAATTAAAAAATATGTTTTTAATTTGTATAAACACGGGAGTTATAATGAACTTAATGATGATTTATGATTGGATTCTGCCCTGATATCACTTTCAAATTTGAGCTGCAGATTTCTTATTTGATTTCATTAGAGTTTTAAAATTTAAGAGAAACTCTAAAGCTCCTTCACCCCTTAACCAACCACAAAGCTCCTTCAGTGAGCACACAAAGCCTCTTTGCCACCACAAAGCTCCTTCACCCACCATAAAGCTCCTTCAGTGAGCCCACAAAGACTCTTTGCCACCACAAAGCTCCTTCACCCACCATATAGCTCCTTGAGTGAGCCCACAAAGTCCCTTCACCCACCATAAAGCTCCTTCAGTGAGCCCAAAAAACTCCTTCAGTGAGCCCACAATGCCCCTTCACCCACCATAAAGCTTCTTCAGTGAGCCCACAAAGCTCCTTCACCCACCATAAAGCTCCTTCAGTGAGCCCAAAAAACTCCTTGAGTGAGCCCACAATGCCCCTTCACCCACCATAAAGCTCCTTCAGTGAGCACACAAAGCTCCTTCACCCACCACAAAGCTCCTTCGCCCCCCACAAAGCTCCATCATAAAGCCAACTCACATGATGGAGTGTACGGAGGAGCCGTGCTGTATCTTGATCTTGTTCTTCTTGATGCGGATGTTGTCGCTGCTGTTGTACACGTGTATGCACCCGTCCTCCGTCCCGAGCCACATGGTCGGCTGCAGGAGGTCGTAGTCCTCCCCCCCACTGTCCCTCTCCTCCTCCCCTCTCTCCAGCCCCTCACCCCCCTCGTCCTCCGAGGAGCTTGACGAACTGCTGCAACAACAGAACGTGTCAGGTCGGGAGTGGTGCAATCTTTGGCAAGCAGTTTGCTGCATGAATTCACAACTCAAAAACTGAACTCATTCAACAAATGACTGATTGTATAAGCTGTAAATTATTTGGTGAGTTGCGATCTAAAAAAGTGCCATTTCCCTTAGTAATGTAAATGTCACGAAGTAAGAAATCCTAGATTTCTCTTGGAACAGGTAATGAAATAATCTTAAAGCCGACACAAATATCTACACCCAATTAACATTATTAAATAAGAAAAATGTTTGCAAACCAGGGACTATTTGTTCTATTTATCTGAACATTTTGTTACCCTATAGTGTCAAATAATGGCAACTGACACATAAAAAAATCAGTTGCCAGTACTGAGGTTTTATGCACTTGCAACTGAAAAAAAGTTATTTTGGCAAAATATTTGTTTTTATTAAGTCCTAATAAGGTGTTTCCTATCTGGAAAATCAAGGATATTCAAACTGTAATAAATTAAAAACTAGTTTCTACTGTACATAGTGAAACAAATTACAGTGCTGAAATCAAGTTTCTATAACAATAAACAACTTCTCCTCCGCCCATATGATCCACAGTCTCCTTTACGAACACTTAAATTTTAAATTATAATTTTTTTCAAACCCTAAATTAAATGGTCAACTGTATGCTACAGATTTTATATTTACCTCTCTAGACTTATGTTTGCCTTTTCAGTGTCTTCGATTGATATGTTGATATTAGAATTGTCACTTAAATGTTGTCTGGTTTTCCGACTATTCCTGAAAAAAAAAACAACCTTAGGTCCACAGAAAATTAATTTGTATTATAAATAGCAAGATACAAATGTCATCAAATTAATTAAATTATCAACAAAGAGACATTTATTTAAAAGGATAGAGTGTTTTATACAAGGTGTACATAAAGTCCCGCACGGGTTTAATATTTTCTGAACGATAACAGATAAATCAATAAGATTTGGTACATCAACACTACACTTAAAAATCTACTTTTGAAGGAACTATCAGTTTTCTGTCATATCATGGGGACGTCCCGCAAGGAGTCAGAAGGAACTCTTAAATAGGAGCATAGGTCAATATGCACATCACTTTAAAGGGCTTATTTAGGAGAGTTGAATGCCGCAAACCGCACTAAAAAAGGTTGATCCAGTAAAAAATGGCGGCTGTTCAAAGGTTTTATTAAAAAAAGATAAGATCTTTCTAATTGTTACTGTTACCAGTTTTTCCCCGTTATCAATAGATTTGGACCAAATTTGTAACCCTTGAGGATAACTAACGTCATAATTCACTTCTGTATTGACAGACATAATGTAGTATTTAGCTGCAGTATTCATTTTAGTTGCAGTTTTGCTTTAATGGGGTTGTGGCTACTAATAAAATGTAACCAAGTAAAACCTTTGAACAGCCGCCAATTTTTACTGGATCAACATTTTTTAGTATGGTTTGCGGCATTAAACTCTGCTAGATAAGCCCTTTAAAGTGATGTGCATATTGACCTATGCTCCTATTTAAAATTTCCTTTTGACTCCTTGCGGGACGTCCCCATGATATGACAGAAAACTGATAGTTCCTTCTAAAAGGAGATTTTTTGGTGTAGTGTTGATGTACCAAATCTTATTGATTTATCTCTTATCATTCAAAAAATATTAAACCTGTGCGGGACTTTATATACACCTTGTATATGTGTGTGTGTTCTAATATGCTAACTAGGTTGGTCTATATAAATTAGTAGGTAATTTTTTTTGATATTACATTTTCCAAAATTTGTGTGTACAATAGTAATTAAAAACGAGTTCGCACGCAGCACGCTGACGTGAGGGAAGTGAATTTCCACATAAAAAACTCTTAAAACTCAAAATCAGTGTAAATACAAACATTTATTCCAATTTTTATTGAAATCTGAAAACATTGATTTTTGGCTGTTCTGACGCTCCTGGTTTCATTTACCTGCAATGCTGGGAATACAATTTTGCACATTATAAGGTTAGGAGAGGGTCCAGTCAGGCTTGAAAGTAGGCGTGAGGTGGCTGGGGACGATAAAAGTAAGCCAAAATTGAATAACAGGTTTTTCAAATGTAAAACCCCCATAAGACAACGTACTGTGTTTAGTCAATACACATTTTCTTTAATAACTCTGTAAATATTGATGCTAGAATGACGAGAGAGGGCTTAAAACATTTGCCTTACTAATATACATCTTATTGCATACATTAATTTTATATCCGGGGCTTTTATAACCCTTTTTGGGCCCAAAAACTCGAAATTTGAAAGATTAATCCCCAAAAAAGGGTTTAGAGTTTTCCGATTGTTTTGCCCAAAGAACTTGTCCAACTGATTATAGAAAGGGACGTCCCTACCAAATTTGAAGTAAATCGGATAAAAAATGTGACCGCTAGAGTGCATACACATATATATACACATTTTGGATTACAGAAAGAGTGCTAAGGTTCTGTCTATAAGGAGTCTTTGCAAACTGCAAACTGTAACACTTGTACATAGAGTCCTTGCCACTGGTCTTCCAGCATATTTAAAAGAAAAACTTAAGAACAGAGTAGACGTGCGAGAAAAACACACTCGGCAGGATTATTTACTGGAAGTGCCACGCATGAAGCTAGAAGTAGGAAGAAGGGGATTTGGATACTTTGGGCCAAAGCAGTACAATGCTCTTCCAAAGAAATTAAAATTGTTCAGTATTAAAACTTTAAGAAGAAAAGTTCGGGACAACCTCATTGTTGCAGAACTATAGACAATTCTATTATTATAAAACATGTTAGTTATTTTGCAAAACAAACATTATTGTTTGAAAATCGCTAATTAAAGACCTTATTTATTTATTTATTTATTTTATATATGTCTCTATATATATATATATATATATATACAATTTTGAACGACACCCCAAAACGTGTTCAGGAGGTCACGTTAGGAACCTCTATGGTGGTCCCGGGCTTAAGTTTCACCGTGCGGGTCATGCTAATAGTTCACTTTCCATAGGAAATTCACTAAAAATATATTTATTTAATCATTATATTAAAAGAATACGGCGATTTTTGTGCAGAAGATTATGGCCAAACTACTGGGTCGATTTTGATGATTTTCGTGTTGTTTGAAAGCCCTTTTATGTCTAGATGTGCCTTTTGGGGGTCTCAAGTCAGTGCATGGAACCAGAAACCCTTGGGAAGCCCTCAAAGTATTGTTTTGGTCCATTTAAATAACATTGAACAGCAAATCAAAACAAAAGAATCAGAACAGCTGGGATTAAAGATACAAACATATGGTTTGCTAGTTTTACTAATCCTACTAATATATAAAAATGGGATGGTGCGAGTCTGTCTGTTTGCTTTTTGTTTCTCAATCACTCAAAAATTACTGAACCGATTGGTATGAAAATCTACAGGAATTTTCCTTGTATACCAAATAAACAAATAGGCCTATTTTCGTTAAGAAAATCCCAAAGGGCTTTGCCCCACGGGAGTTCAAAGTTCCCATGTATTCCTTATGGACATTCATTTTTGTTTGAGCTGATGAAAATGCAAACAGCTGATCTTGATTCGGGGAAGCCGTCTAGGTGTCACCCTGACAACCCGTCACCTCGGCATTTTGGCCACAGGCGACAACCTGTCACCTCGTAAAAATATACCGATGCCGTCAAGGTGTCACCCCGTCAAGTTGTCACCTCTTTTATAGAGGTGATTGTTTGTCGTGTGCAGAGACGACAACCTGTCACCTCGCACGCTTGCGTCAAGGTGTCACCCCGACAACCCGTCACCTTCTCTACTCCCAGGTGACGATCTGTCGTCACTGTTCACGACAAACCGTCACCTCGCACACTCGCGTCAAGGTGTCACCCCGAAAACCTGCCACCCCGCTCCATCTGTTTCCGTCTTCTTATAACGCAAAAATAGGCTTTCTCCACTTGGCTTATCAGCGCTACCATGCTTAAAACAAATAATAAACTTTTAAAAATTATAAATTATTTATGTTTAATCTTCTACCGTATTTAAAACTACATTAATTTAGAGGCACGATCGTGTCTCGTCGCCAAGTCCACCAGCAGACGACGAGCGAACGACGACGCGACGTGAGTAACTATTAACACGAAGGAAAATGAGGCAATTTTTTGACCCACCAAAAAAAATGTAAAGCCCTAATTTGATCTAATTTTGTTTTAACACGTTAAAAAACACCAAAGTATACGACAGTTTGTTTTAGAATGGTATAATAATCGATAAATAAACGTTTTAAGTAGTGAAAAAATTACAAGTTTCGTAAATTTGATCGAATCTTCCACCTCGATGTTCAGAAAGCCTAGCGACTTTATTTCTCATCAAACCTAAATGAAATTTCAAAGTCACTCATATTTTTTCTCATAGAAGTGCCTTATGATACTATGAATAAAGTTTAAAATCGAAATATATTAAAAGTAATCACTTTAAAATTTTTCATTTCAATTTTAGTTGACTTTTAAAACGTAAACAAAGAAGATGACACAAAGAGTAGGTTTCGCAAGTAAAAGGCTGAAAAAGCTGACACATCAGGATTCATATATTCTCTGAAACCCGTGCAAAGATCAAGAATGTTTTCAAATAAATTTATGATATGCTAGGAATTGTATCTTTGTGGCTACAAATACAATTTTAGATTGGCTTCATTCGACTTATAAATTTAAAAATCCTATTACTTTAAATGAACAATTTTTGTAACTTTGTTACAGAAATCTCAACTCCAAAAAATTATATCTTAAAGAATAGCGTGTAACGTCTTCATGATAGTAGTCGTTTCATAGTCCTTATAAGCCATCTTAATAAACCTTCATACTAGCGTCTTAATTTTTTAACATACCAACTGATAAAACCAAATAAGTAAAAACTGTAATAAAGCATATATGTTGCAGTTTTACCTTATAATTTATTCTTTGGGGTTTCGTCTTAAAGGCAAAAACAAGAAACTGATTTATAACCTCAGTTTGAGCGTGTGCGTAGCCACGGGAAACTGCTAGTAGGCCTAATCGTATAACGGGTGGTCCAAAAATAGCGCTTACATTTTGTTTTGTGACAGCACAGCTATTTCATTAGTTAGAGAGATGATTTTTGCGGTGGACGGTTCTTTAGATACTACCATTTTTTCATACCAGTGGTTTCAACTGTTCAACTTTTCTCATGAAGGCGGCATAGAAAATAAATAATATGTAAATTCTATGCGAAGTGTGATTTGCGGGATTGGTCAAATTCTCACGATAATCAATCACATCACTTTGAATCTAGCAATACATAATGACAATCTCAACAACATTTCGTCAGTTTCCATCTAGTAACGGGAAAAATGCAATGATATAGACACAAATGAGTACGCGTGAGTACGCTTTGAAAACTGTCTTGCCTTATGCGTATAAACCAACTGCAGCTTGCACATGAAACACATTTTCATTATGGTTACCCCCCAGTGAAACTTATTTTTAACTACTAAGGGGATTGTGTTCAAATTTTTCGAAGATGTTTTGACGAAATTGCAAAATAATTTCTATAATGACTACTTCTGCGGTATTGCGAAAGTTTTTTACCTACCTTAGAATTATTATAAACATGACAAACAGCATTGAAGCGAGCTGAAAAATACGTTTAGTAGAATTCACGCATTATAAATTTGTTATGCCGCCTCTATTAAGAAAGCTGAAATAGTTTAAAACCACTGATAGAACCATTCACCATAAAAATCATCAGCGGTTTTGTTGGACCATACCAAGTATAAAGTCTAAGAAGCTGTCTCTATTGCATTGTTAAACAAATTGATTATGTGTGCAAATATGTAATTTTAGTTCAAAGGGAGGAGCCTATCGGGGTGGCGATTTGCTGTGGTGTCAAGTTGTCGGTTGCATCGACGTCAAACCGCCACCTCTCATGCTCGCGTCAAGGTGTAACCCCGACAAGGTGTCACCTCCTCTCTTTGGAGGTGACGATTAGACGCCTCCGTACACGACAACCCGTCACCTCGCACGGTCGCGTCAAGGTGTCACCCCGACAACCTGTCACCTCCTTCAAATGGTGACGGGTTGTCGGGGACGATGCGCGTCAACTCGTCACCTCAAAACCAGTTTTAAAAGGTGATGGTTTGTCGGGGTGACAGGTTGACGGGGTGACACCTAGACGCGGTCCCTTGATTCGTAGTAGTTCCACGGGCTAACCACAGAATGCAGCACACATAACTGCTTGGTTTTTCAACTCTAAATTTATTTCTCCGTTGCGAAGCACGGGATTAGCAGCTAGTACAAAATAAAAATAAACATGATGAAATATCAACTCACAGTGTGGGGCAGGCGGGCACAGCAGCGATGCACAGTATCCTGGCATTGCAGACGCCGTTGCAGGAGGTGACGGTGGGCTCGGGAGATAGCGACAGCACACACACCTGCGGGACACACATGCAGTAGTGAGCCGTTACAGTGCAACTTGGTCGGTGCTGATACAGTTTACTTTCCACGACCAGGACTCACACCCACGAAAGGGCCGCTGGCTCCGAGGTTGTGGAGTCAACTACTCAACTGCTCAACTACTTTGCCAACAACTCACTACTGGTCTTGTTAAACTCGATTATTTGATTATATAAAATAACATCAACCAAAATTATAAACACAAATTCATTCTACATTAAAGGATGCTGCCCTTGCGGCCGGTGCCTCAGGCAAGCGGGAACGTAATCCCAGTGAGAGCTCTAGCGACCAGCCCAACGCGGCCATCAAGAAGAAGAAAGAGAAGAAGAAAATAAAAGTTGAAAGAACTGTGACGGAGGCTCCTCCGGCGATAACGGTCACTGAACCTATCCCGGGTGCTGTGGCCACAAAGATGAGGATAAGATCTGGCCCGTCATCTGTCCTCGTAAGAGTGGAAGGTGGCCAACCTACACACCAGTGGGGAAGATCCGTACATTGACCTGGGCACTTGCGCCGCAAAGGTTGTCTATGCGAGACCGACTCCGAAGGGGGATGTTCTCCTCCGGCTGGGAAAGGGCTCGGACAGGAAAGCGTTCGCCACGGTTCTAAAAGGCGCAATAGGGCCGACAGGAAGTGTCGTTGCCTCTGACAAACGGGTTTGTGTTAAGGTAAGGGACCTTGATTCTCTCACTGAGACGTCCAAGGTCGTGAAGGCTTTAGAGAAGGTTTTTGGTGAGCCCAGTGACACCCGAAAAGTTTCTGGTAAGCCCACCAAACAAGCGGAAGTTGAATATGGTGGTCCTCGACCTTTCTGAGGAGAGACCGCCAAGCTTCTAAAGCTCGGCCATCTTCGGATGCGTTTTGTCAGCTGCGTGGTGCGATTGAGGACCTGATTCTACAGTGTTCAAGTGCCGGGGCTACGGGCACCGATGCAGCAAGCGCACTGGAGCAGGTCGGTCCACTCTCTGCTACAAATGCCTGCAGCAGGGGTTCTCAATGCCTGCAGCAGGGGTTCTCAATGCCTGCAGCAGTGGTTCTCAATGCCTGCAGCAGTGGTTCTCAATGCCTGCAGCAGTGGTTCTCACTGCTTCCTCTGCAGTGAGCTCCAACCAGGGGAAAAGGCGGACCACACAGCTAGGACCGGGGCTTCCCACGTTGTTAGGCTGGCCTTGGAAATGGCTAAAACTGAACAAAAGCGTCTGCCCACAAGAGCGCCATCAAAGAAAAGGAAATAGTTCCTTTCTCCCAGCACTGCGAAACTCAGCACGCTGGATCAGCAGCACGGGGCTCTCTCCCCGAAGTAATGTGACAAACAATGCCGGGGAGAGAAAAGCCTGGCATGAGGGGTGGGTTTAGTGGGTAGGGCTTCGGCGAGTCCCACACTTTGTTCGTAAACGGATTCCCACCTTCTTGAAAAAAGTACTACATTAAAAAACAAATTATTTAACCTACATTTGATAATAAACAACGGAATATTATATGTTTCAGTTCAATTTTTTGTCTTTAAAAATCAAATGTAATTTTTTTAACAGTCAATTTGTACATTGAATTATAATTTAAAAACTGGATTATGGTGGGCAAATAACGTGACTTTTTCATTAATGAATGTTTAGGCCTTTTGGATACTTGAATTCTACCACTAGTTGACGTGCCTGCTCAAGGCTTATAAGTGACAACAAACTGAACTTGTTGGTGATTTGCCTGATTGGCTTTACTCTGTAAGTATTTTAATGATTGTCGCCGTGTTTCATTCCCTGCGTCACAAGCAGTTCGGTCTCATCCTGATGCTTGTATGCCAACTGGTCGTCCGACATCCTTACTCTTAAAGTGTTTGTTGTTGAGCCAATATACAACCACTATTTCTAACATTCCCTGTGTCACTAGCAGTTCGGTCTCATCCTGATGCTTGTATGCCAACTGGTCGTCCGACATCCTTACTCTTAAAGTGTTTGTTGTTGAGCCAATATACAACCACTATTTCTAACATTCCCTGTGTCACTAGCAGTTCAGTCTCATCCTGATGCTTGTATGCCAACTGGTCGTCCGACATCCTTACTCTTAAAGTGTTTGTTGTTGAGCCAATATACAACCACTATTTCTAACATTCCCTGTGTCACTAGCAGTTCAGTCTCATCCTGATCCTTATATGCCAACTGGTCGTCCGACATCCTTACTCTTAAAGTGTTTGTTGTTGAGCCAATATACAACCACTATTTATAAAACCTTTATCTCACTTGATAAATTCATCCTTTTTGTCAGATATTTTCCCAGATAAAGTAACAAATTCAATTTTCCAATTGATGAAAAAGTGAATAATAAGATATTACAAACACAAGTCATTACTACCTACTTCTTAAAAAAATACATAAGCATTCACAATATAATCAACTAGTTGAGTATTTCTAGTTTAATTGTGTGTTTTTTTTTGTTTATTTTTAAAAGGAACAAAATTAATTTTAGAATAAAAAATCAATGAAACATTTATCTATTCAAGAACACCAAAACACAATGATGCTTATTTTAAGGTGAAATGAATGAGTTATGAGTGAGAAGCCTCGTTTTGATGAGGAGCAACCGACATGCTCTCCGGTTTATAATGCTATTTGGATATGACCCCATAACAATTCTGGTCATTCAGACATATTGTGTTGGTAGTTACCTGGCCGACGTAGCCGTCACTGTTGCATACCCAGACGTCGCGCGAGGCCAGCGTGGGCGCGGCGCAGGTGAACTGCAGCCCGGCACGCGTCTTGCGGATGGGAACTGGCGCGACAAACTCGGGACAAAGCCTCTTGTCTGCCGTCACAGCTGGAATATAACAGAAGTGTCAAGCAGTGTAGTCACAATCATGCTACTCTGTGCTATAATATGTTATGTTATAATATATTAAATATGTTTTGTTGTGTTGGCATAAATGTTTTGAGGTGAGGTAGCCTCCTCAAGAGGCCTCCCGTCTTTATGATGGTTTCAATAAACATGGCAGCTAGCGAGTTTCTCAAATTGTGGTTCATTTAAGTCTTCCACTGCCAAAAGTCTACACTGTTTAATAATAATACAAGAAGAAAGACTAAACTCTGAACATTGAAGATTACCAGTCTGAAGTCTGAATTTCTATGTAGTATTTGTATCACAGAATTGTGACAACACGTTGATATTTTTTTATTGGATTTATTTCATGGGTTATTTTTTATTCTGTTAATACATTTTGACATGAAATGTCCCACTTATCACAGGGACCAATGGACATCCAGTGAATGTCCCATGTTACGGACCTCCTATGGACATCAGAAAAAGTCCCAAAGAAATCCCTAGGGGCCTCCTGGGAAGTTCAAATTTAATTTAGTGGATGTTCAAATTGAATCTTAAGCGTTTGTGTTTTTGGACCTATTAGTAATTTTTTTTATGATAAAAAACTGTATCTTTTACTGAAATTGCTTTATTAACCAATAATATATCTTTTTCAATAGGATTTGAACAACATAAAGATTTTGACCTGATTGAATCTTGAACCTACGATTCTTAGCTCACTGTACTCACGCCTTAGTGCCCTTGGCTATTTTAATTCACAAGAATTCTAGTGTTTGGACTGGGATTTAACTATTACCAATAAGTCTACCAACGTTGTAAGTCCTACAGGATTTGAAATTCTACAGCTGCTTTTTGCAATTAGTTGACCTATCATTGATACATTTAAGTTAGAGAAATGGAATATAGTCTACATGAAATTCAAATATATTATTTAGTACTCTACTTAACTACCAACTTTTATTGTTTATTAAATCACATAAAAAACCTTGATATTAAATTATATATTGTAAAATATTAATAAGGATTTTTGGTAACAGTTACAATGTTATACATTGTCAGCTAAGGTCACCTCAGACGGCATTACAATATTTTTTAAACAAATGTGCTTTATGAAGTGGAGGTTACTGCAGATGTCCAGACATCTTAGAGACGACATCCTATGGATATCCTGTTTGACCAGGAAAAAGGGATGTTCAGGATATTTCTTTATCCACCAGATGTCCCAAATATCTTGCAGATATCCTTGCACATTTTGGACCATAATGGACATCCATAGGACATTGTGTACTGTCTGGGGTAAAATATCATATTAATGTCCTCTACCAATAATATTAGTGGTACAACTCTGAAAGATTAATAAATAGTAAAATTTAGCCTGTCCAGAGAAGCAAACTCAACTTGAATTTCTAGGCAGAATTTCTCTCTCTTGTGATGAGAGAGTACGATATCATGAATGTTCTAAGAAAACATGATAAATATATACATTGCAAGTACTCACCGAGCCTTTGTTTAGCATCGTTGAATGTTTCTTCCCAACTGCTCCGCTTGTCAGGTTTGGAAAAGATCACAGATACGTTGTCCACACCATTTCTAAAAAAAACATTTGATTCAACAAAACGTTTTTTTGTGTTATGCTTTTATTATAAAACTGTTGCTTACAGTGTGATATGGCTCTTTTTCTTTGATAGTTTTGCTTATTTTTTGCTCCAAGTTAGTAAGTTAGTAAGTTAGTGTTTGCTCTTAATTAATTAAGAGTGATCCAGAATCTGGCAATTCTGGGTTGGTAACTAGATTTTAGGAGACAAAATTAAAGGTGTTAATTTTAGAGGCTGTTCATCTGACTTGCCACACTATTACTACTAGTTCTAACCTCTACCAGTGGATCACGATTGAGTCACGTCACGCCACTCTCCGTGTAATATCGGACAAATAAATTGACAGTTGGGCTGAAGCCAATAGCATGGTTGTACACTGTCAGTGTTGCTCTAGAATGTTATTCCGATCAGCTGGTGTGGAGTGTTAACGTACGGTGTGTTGAGCAGTAGCTCCAGGTACGACAGCTGAGAGTCGCTGCTCTGCCGCTCGGCCAGCTGTCTGCTCAGTGCCGAGTGCATGTCGCGCACGTCCGCCTCCAGCTGGGAGTGGGGGCAGTGCAGCTGCGCCGCGAGGTCACTCATCTGCGCCAGCGCCGCCACGTCCTCGCGCAGGTGCTCCATCTCCCGCAGCATGCGGCGCAGGTTCTCGTCCTTCTCTGCGGTACCAACATCGTAATGTCAGAACAACACTGTTAGAATAAAGCTCTTCGCTACTGGAAACTGTCAGAAGCGATCTTTGATTTGGATTGCCTAACCCTTTGTAAATTGACTGGTTTTGTCCTGTCTTTGTAATCTGTCTTGTTTTCATAATTTTTTCACTATATTGAACGCTTGAAGTGTTGGACACATACAAAATAAGGATTGGTAAAAATTCTAAAATGCCCAAACCGTCCACTGTTTGCTTAGGTCTTTCAACTCTGCCACAGTCAGAAGAGCTCTCTGAAAATCGCACATAAAAAGCACTGCCTGAGAGGGGATTCGAACACTCGATCTGAGTGCTACAGATTAGCTGCTGTTTCACAACAGGAGGTATTACAGTTTTTTTGCTGCACGAGTTAGTTCTGTGCTTACAGATAGTTTTGTAACGGTACAATTCCTTATACAACAATTAAATATGTTACAAATTGGCAGATTCCAAGCCTTATCACTGAAAGGGTTAACACTTTCCGGAGGCGTTACTCTTTACTCAACCACCCAAGAAATTTTGTTTTAGTGTCAAATTTAAGTTGTAGTAATCCTCCAGTGAGATATTTTTAAAGTGTTTTTACAATAATTGTTGTAATTTTCAGTTTGATAACCGATGCTATCTTTATTAATTTGCAAACAATGGGGCCAAGGTGAAAGGGAGGCTTGCCAAGATGCACTGTCAACACCCATGTATCTTCATACATCTTCATACTGCTGTGCCCAACACCCAACGACCTCTGAGGTGATATGGCCAGTCGTGACAACAGCAGGATCATCAGGCACTATACCATACTACTGGTTAATTTAAATACCAACACACATCGTCAGTATTTTAAGGTGAAAATGAATTACATATGAGTTTAGAATGGACTAAATGCCTTGTGAAGCCATGTTATTGACCAATACCGAAAGATGAAGGTTGTACCTTTTACCCCTTACTTTTAGTAATAATAATCCGTTTATTTGCCATTCAAAACATTTGCCATTCAAATATAATAGAAATCGTCAATTATATACTATGGTCTACAATAAGTCAAAACAAAAAAAATGTGTACAATATGAACATGATAACACTAAAAATCTAGACAAAACAAAAATTAAAAAACTCATCAATTGAATAAAAAATGTTGTCAATTTAAAAATTATTAAGTTGTCTTTAAAAGCATTGACATCTAAGTTACGGAAATGCACAGGCAATTTATTAAACATTTTAATCTGTAGATATTTATGGCTTTTAGCGAACTTCTGCAACCTTGGTCGAGCTATTATAATACCTTTAGACTGTCTTGTCCTATAACTATGAATGGCACTTCTGGAAGAGAAATCATCTTGGTTTTGCTTAACATATAAAAGGTTTTGAAAGATAAATAAGCTTTAAACAGTCAAAATACCAAAATGCTTAAACCAGGGTTGCAGCTCTCTCTATTTGGAATCCCTGCAATTATCCGCAATGCTTTTTTGCCACAGAAGAACCTGAACTGCACCAGAGCTATTCCCCCAGAAAATATTTCTATACAGCAGGTGGCAATAGAAGAAACTGAAATAGGCCATAACTAGCATCTGCAGAGAAACAGAGGTTTTCAATATTCGGAGCAAATAACAAACACGAGACAATTTAGAAATGATTGCACTACAGTGGTATGAAATTCCCAGGACAATGTGGACTCAAGGTAAATACCCAAGAGACGAATTGGATTCTGTTGTTCTCGTGAGATCCTGCTCAAATAATGCAGAATTTGTAATTGCCCTTTAACTTAACATCATGCAACATACTGAGCACATCAATGGAGAGCTCCCACCTCCTCAATAGAGATTTGCACTCTTTATGAGGTGAAACAACTAATACAAGTTGTGATATTGTCTACAATTGTTAGAAATAAATGTTAAATACCTATTGTAAATGTTCAATTAAAAATATTCAGAATTCCAATTTCTTACCTTTAACGATTTCTAAGTCCTCCAAGGGAATTTTCATCAGCATTTTATATTTATTGGCTTCTAAAGTGCTGACTATGGTTCCAGGACAGTTTCTAAAACATCGACATAACAGTTAAAAGCGGGATACAAATGAAACATAAATTAAATTACGTAAAAAACACAATTGAGGAAAAATAAATAAGTCTTAAAATTTGATCTTTAAGACATGCTAGTTGCAATATCGGGACATTTTTTTAACCCTAGCCAAAGCATTTTTTAAGCCGGGTAAAATTAATGCAGTGAACTAAATCTCGCCTCAATATTGTGGTCTACGATAAAAATTGAGACTTAGGCCTCAACCCCTATCGTAAGAAAATACTCAAATACTTAGAAAATATTCAAAAATAGCATTGTTCATTGCAACGGATATGTATATCTAAAATATGATAAACAAATAATTTGAATACTTTTTATAAAATACAGGCAAACACTTTGATACAAGTATGAAACACATATCGTATATAACTATTTGTAACACTCCCACTATATGGAAACTAAGTAATGTCTCTCAGGGATTAATTATATGTCTCTCAGGGATTAATTATTAACCAGATAACCTTTCAGATGAAACCTCAGTGAACCCTTGAACATACTGTCCGGCAACGAGGAGAAAGGAATCGGTTGGGCGGCTACCAGCCAACTAACTAACGGCGGCTAAACCATGCGCCATGTAGGAGTTCGGTTGGGCGGCTACCAGCCAACTAACTAACGGCGGCTAAACTGTGCGCCATGTAGGAGTTTCACAATTTAACCAAAATCACGCTCATACAAATTTAATAAACTTAAGCTGACACACATGGGAAGGAAACCATAAATAGAAATAGTCTGACGGAAGCCTCGATGTTTTTAGGATGTTGCGATATCTGCATCAATATGAGCGGTGTGGGGGTTCCTTTCTCCTCGTCGCCGGACAGTAGCTTGTTCATGCTAGTGTGTCACTCACATGGAAGGTTTCCGGATGGTGCCCGACCTCCGCTTGATGCTGGCCACGATGAGCAGGTCGGAGAAGAGGAAGAGTGCGCGCTCCTTGCGGCCCTGCCCCGCGGCCACGGACACCAGGTCGTGGCGCAGGAAGCTGCGGTCCGCGCGCTCCGGGTGGAGACTCCCCGCGCCCTCTATCAGCTGCTCCAGCTGCTCCAGTTCCAGACTCTCACGCTCCGTGCAGTTGATGCGCACCGCCAGGGCATGCACCTGTGGACGACAACAGAAACTGATGCAACTCAAAACGTATTAATTACTTGTTTCTGAGCGGACTGCTCGACCCTTTCAGTTGTGACTAGCCACCCCCGAAAATGTGATCACTGGCTGTAATCTGAGGATTCAGCAACATTTGATCACTGGCTGTAATCTGAGGATTCAGCAAAATTTGATCACTGGCTGTAATCTGAGGATTCAGCAACATTTGATCACTGGCTGTAATCTGAGGATTCAGCAACATTTTTTCCATTTTATTAAATATTCAGTAATATCATATTCGAGAAAGGAAGGAAAATTTGTTCAGAATATTCTGGTTAATAAATGAGTACAGTAGAACTTCGATAGTTCGACACTCGACAGTCCTATATTATCTCTCAAGGGCTGTTACGACATGATATGACAGTAGCGGACGCTTATTGTTTTCGCGAACGTGCGCCACCGCCTTTTCTATAAATAACTCATTCTTCCCACCCCCTAACGCATCCTATCCACCCCCTTCCCCACCCTTCCCAGTAAGTAGGTCAAGTCAGTTCGTTCGAGACGCTGCGGGAGTTATAATTTTATTTTAGTTACGTTTAATTTATTTTTGTTTAGTTTTAAATTACTGTATTCATTAAATTTGTCGTACTGTACTTTCTAAATTAAACTCGTGTTTTAATACTCCCTCTGTTAAAATGTTCCATATACTCCCTACAGCTCGACAATTTGATAGTTCGACACCACTTTAGTCCACAAAGTGTCGAACTATCGAGGTTCTACTGTACAATAATTAGGAAGGCTGTCAACCATTTAAAACCCTTCCGAACAGCCCAGAAACCGAATTCAGTTATTTGCATTATAAATCGAGTCAAAGTTTTCTAGCTGGAAAGCGATAGTGTCAAAACGCTGACTATCAGCACGAGCCTCGAGCGGGCCGTGAGCTGTGATTGGCTGAGGCTCGTCACCTACGCGCGGTCCGAGAGCTTCAGCAGCAGTTGTGTGCTAAATCTCGCTCATGTAAGTCACTCCCCATTAATTAACAACTCTAAATTCTATTCTTTTCCAAATTTGATGTAAACTCATTTTTGTAAATGTGGTTTTAAAAGGATGTATTAGTTAATAGTTGAATTGTTGTAAATTAATTGTGGTGAATTATCAGAAAATCATAAAATAACATTTTGACTCCTAACCGGAAATTGATTATTTCAAACTCCTGAAATCGGCACTTGCATCACAGTGTAAGTATTTATATTATTTTTACCCCAAAAGTGCTAGAGATTTTAACACTATACATCCGAAAATGCTTGGCCAAAGTGTATGAGTGAGAATAATAATTAGAAAAAGTATAATTTTTGACACAAAAGTGCTTCGGAACGATGTACTCTTTCTCAGGCCACAAGGGGAATTGACAATGTTTCAAAAGAACGACTGGGTCAACTGTTTAATCCCACAGTATCAAAATTGGATGCGGAACGACAAAAGGTTTCTTAGCACTTTTTGGATGAAACACGCCAGAAAAAAATCATTCCGTAGCTCTTTTTGGAAGAGGCATACAGTAAGATGCTTGAAGCACTGACACGTGACGTGTGACTCATACGTTTTGTAGCACTGAAAGCTTTAAGCGGTTCATGCACAAAACCGTATAGCAATTTGTTGAGGAATATAACATGGAGCAGACCCCTTACCTCTCTCTGGGCTTCACACAGAGGTCCATGGTCCGGGTGGCTGGGCTCCGTGTGCTTCAAAAGAGTCTGTCAACAAAATGGTTAAATTAACCCAGAAACATCGGTGTAATTAAGAAGTACAAGAAACCTTAGAAATCAAATTTGACTATTTACTGTCTAATTCAGATGTTTGTCACATTATGGACGAACACTGAACACTCGTAAACATTTCTGTGGCAATAGTAAGAAGCTCGCTACTAGCCAAATTAAAAAAAAAATTGATTTTGATGAAATGTTGAACACAACATTCACATGAATTGCAAAACTATGTTTTCATAAACATTTAAATGTACAATTGTATTAATACATCCAGAACTATCTCGCCTTGTACAGAACTTGATGTTGCCAAACTATCTCAGCGCTATACGATGATGCATGTACCTTAACACACAGCATTTCATGGCTTGATCAGAAAAATGTATCATTGTTCTGAAGATCAGTTTCAGCATTAGATACGATTCACATTTGTTGTGTTATTTAACACTTTTAATGCCAACATCCGGGGAGCCAGACTTTTTTTAGCTTGCATAAAGTACCAATGGCAACATACTGTTAACTGGACTTGACGAATAGTTTTCATGCCAACCGAATGATTTTCGAATATTTTAAACCAATATAAAAACATAAAGTCAAAAGTCACGATTTGATATTAACGATAAATTGAAAGTTTATTTTTTATTAATACCTTATTCTTAGCCGCAAAATCGCCTGAATCATACTGAAAACTTTGAGACAAACCTCAAAGAAAAACCCCTGCTCTTTTCTTTTGGATGTGAAAACCTATTTCTCGTCTGACCATTAAAAGGGTTAAAAAATTATTGCTGAACTTCACTTATAATGGGCAAAAGTTTCATGTTTACGGATCTGGACTCTGATCCCGTCTTTTGGTACAAAGCATGCCAAGAACATAACAAGAGTGGTAACAATCCAGACAAAATTAGAAATAAATCACAACAAATCCATAAAAGTGAACTGCAAGAGCAGTCAAAAGATCAGAAAAAAAATCACAAAACCATCACAAGGCCATCATAGTGCCACGCAGCCATATCGCATGTTACTTATGTGTTAGGCTTTTTTGTTTTGATATATTTTCTGGTTCTTTGATAGCCTGCTGTAAAATATAACAGTATTTGATTTGTTTCCAGCACTTTTAGTTTATTGCCAGTAATCTCGTTACATTCTTTGTATTCTTCGCGCCTGAAAGCAGATTAAGGTTACAGCTCCTGAAACGTGGCAAAACTGGTTTTCCCTTAATCAGGGATGGTAAATGTGTAATAATTTATTAAATAATAAACTCACTTACCAACAATGAATTTTAAATAAAGAACTTGATACATCTTTAGTGCAATTTTCCAACGGTAGAGTGAGTAGTTGTACACAGCTGATGGATGATCTCTGCTGCCAAGCCAGTATGGGTGAGAAAGAGAGGACAACCGTATCGTATAGTGTCGGTTAAATAAAACTACTGATCTTAGATTGCTTAAAAGTTGACAAATAGCCTGTCCAAATCACCATATCATTAATAGAATCCCAACAGCTGGCATGGTTTGTAGTACAGTAGAACCTTGCTACGGCGACCCTCGATAAGACGAAAACCTCGATAATGAGTCTGATTTTCTAATCCCCGTGAATCTCCCATAACGCTCAATGTTATAAATACCTCTATAACACGAATCCTTTTCAAATAAATACCTCGATAGCACGTCTTTTGTCATTTCATATTATAAATAAATAAACCTCTATAGCGCGTCTTTCCAAATAACTGAACCTTTATAGCACGACTCCCACCTCAATAACACGCTTCTTTGGGTAAGTGAACCTTTATTACACGACTCTTGACCTCAATGGCGCGCCGTTTTGTGTTACGAAACCTTTATAGCACGACTAAACCTTTCTCACGCATAGTTCCCACGGGTAAAATAGATGTTTTGAAGTAAACAACATCTTGGGCTCAGGTCTCAACAAGAAACCCTTACCCTACCCCCCTTCCTCTTCCGGCCTTTTCTTATCTATCACGGGTCAGATCAGTCGCATCATCATGTTATATGGCAATAATAAAGAAGTTTGTTTTAATTGTACGTGTGTTCTTTTATTTATGACTGTTTTCTTCTTTATATTAATTCCGTAAGTGAATTGGTCCCCACGAAATATCTCGAGCTAGGAAGAAGTTAAGTTAGGTTATGACGATTCATTTTAAAGCTTGAGGGCCAAGGACGGTGGGAAAAATATTAGAAGTGTCAAACATTACGTGGGCTACGCTTCACTGGACTTCAAGGATCCAATGATTTTCTTATGGAAATATCACTACAGTGTTTTTATTAATAAGCAAAATGAACTAATGATCAGCTGTGATTATCCACTTACACAAACACCATATGTTAGGGGCTTACGGTGAAATGAAATGTATGAAATGTTTCATAAAAATTGTGTTTGGTATAGGAAAGTCTGTGACCTCGATAGCACGTCTTGTTGTGAAAACCACCTTGATAGCACGACCCTCAATTACAAGTGCACCTCGATAAGAAGACTATTTTAGAGATCCCCTTGAGAGTCGTGTTATCAAGGTTCTACTGTATCAAAATTCAGACTTATCAACTGCCAAGTTCCAAGTAGTGGAGGAGGATACCTGAATCAGCAGCTCGTATCTCGGGATCCGCTGCACCGGCATGATCAACAGCGAGTCCAGAGCCAGCTTGCCCTTGTGTTCCCTCGCCATCGCCTGCAGTCATTACAATAGTATTCTCATTCAAAGTGATATCCTCATTGACCACATGACTAAATTGATAAGCTCTAAGAAAATTGAGGTGCAGTTTATTTTTTCATTACAAAGTTTCTGAATTCAAATTTCAAGTAAAAATTGTGAGATGAGATTTTTGGGTTTGAGATTGTTGCTCGGGTTTGGTTCCACAAAGAGCTGTGTCTACTTAGTTAGGTCACAGCGTTTTTGAAGGGGTTGGGGCCCGACCAAGTGGGCCTAGGCTTATGCAGCATGCTAACTTGTACACAACCACTCACTGGAGGTGTTTGCTTGTTTCAATCGTAGTGCAAGTTTCACACACAAGGTGTATTTGTGGTGAAATCATCTCCTTAAACTTTATAGAATAATAGTTAAAAGATATTTAAAATATCTAAAAGGAATTTCGCTAATTATTGTATTTTAAAATATAATGGAACGTACGTTTCCCTCGGGAATAACAGAGTGCAAATTAAAGTTCCAGCGTCCAAACTACAATCTGTATTTGTAGTCAGTCAGTACTATTGATTTAAAAAAATCTATATTTTGTTTATAAAGAAGTTTTTCATACATAACGACTTTTGACAGTTGAAAACCAAACAGTCGAAATGAGATGTGGGCCGACGATAAACATTTACAACTCCAGCTGACGACATGAGACCTCAACTAACCTCCAGAAACCTGGCAAACGCTGGCTTGGCCTGGCTCGTTGTTCTGATGGCTTCCTTGGCCGCCTTCCAGTTGTTGATGAACGCAGTGTAGGTATCGATCACCGCTTGCTTTGTGAACTACAACAACAACGCTATAAATACACACCACTCAACACGCGTACCGAGCTTTTATTGCTCGGAATGTTGACCGGCGATTTGGATTTCCAGTGGTTTCACAATAGCTTCAATTAGTTTTACCGACCTGTGCATTGCTCGATGTGTGTTTACCTTAAAAACTCATTCCAAGAAATAATATCATTTGGATTGACTTTATCATTGGGAAGTGTCATTTAAACAATATTATACTATATTTTATTCACTAATAAATTAAAAAACATAAAATTTGTATAGTTATTATTTTAATAACCACATCAGTGTATATAATAGTCAGTGTACTATTCATATCGAGATATTTAAGAGGCAGTTAACCATAATGTGGTAATTTCAAGAAGTTCTGATTTTCAAATGTTTATTTTCTAGCAATTATTTTCAGAGAAAGTCAAATATTTTCGGGAAAATACTCCAAAATTTGTAAAATTACAATTTTGACACATTTAAATCACTGTAAAACACCTCAACAAGAACCAAGAACATAACTGTCATTGATCTTTGAAGCAGATTTGAATTTATTTGTCAACAGATTTTATGAAATAAATGTTAGCCAATGAGTACTCTCGATCTGATCAGTGTGTCCTGACTGGGGTAACAGAATCGTGCGATTCGCGAATTCGTCATCACTCCCACTTCACTGTGTGACTCGTGTGGTCCCGTTGCCTCTTGATGCCCTGTACAACCACAACCCACTATCGCTACCCTCCACTCACCGTGTCCAGGAAGATGTCTCCCACCCGCTGCCTCACATCCCAGTGCTCCAGCCGGGTCTTCAACGCCTCCAGGAACTCTTCATGATGGGCGAGGATCGCAGGAACCTTTGGCATATGTTGGATGATTATTGGTTTACACATCATAGACTATTGGCCAGTTTGTTCAATCATTTTCAGGGGTGCTGTGTCTAAAATTGGTGAGTTAGTTTTGTGAATACACTACTTTGGTATCGCAGGGATACCTCACTGCAAGCTCTCATGCCCACACTCCCCCATCTGGAGTTATAGCTTCAAAATTTTGTTTCAAATTAATTTATATATATATATATATATATATATATATATATATATATATATATATAATATTTGTTTATTGTTATGTAAAAGTCAGTGGCATTTTGTACTCCCCATTTTTAGAGGACAGTAGTTCAAACCTTTCAAAGTCACGGCCCGGGTAATCGAACCTGTGACCTCTTTGCTCTTCCAAAATCCAAAGCGCTAATTGTCAAGCTAGCAAAGGCACTCAACAACAGCACTTAACACAATCAAATACCACTGTCTAGTTTTGCAGCATTTAAAACCATTTTGAAATCTGAAGTCAGTAAGTCAGGCTAATCTATCTGACCGATTTGCTTTATTATTTTTTAAGTTCTATGTATTAATGCCCTGATAGGTCATCTTCTGACTTTAAGACAGTAATTCACCCTCACCCTTGGAGGTTAGCCCCAGTGTTTTAAGATTAGCACATTAGTATTGTAGTAAATGTTATATGATCAGATGATTACCAAGACATGATTGTGTCATTTCCACGTGTTTAAATCTTATGTTCATGTAGATTTTCTGTAGATGCTTTCTCCCTTACATAAATATAGTAAAAACAAAAAATGATTCAGAACTTTAACAGTAAATCAACTGATTCAAACATAATGCCGCCTTCACACCCTGGCTGATGGTTCGCCCGCTGGTGTCGCTCACTTGCCCGAGCACCTCGTAGAATCACTCAGCCCGAGTGGAGGAGCTGATGGAATCTTTGAAATAAGTGCCCAGAATCCTTTGGGAAAATTAACCCGAAAACTCACTAACTACATTATTGTTCGCAAAATAAATACAACCAAACTACAGTAATGAGAATATTACTAAACAAATAAAACTGGAAGCGATAACTAAATAACTTAAACTCAATAAAAATCAAACAATAATCCAAGGCCATTACTTCTTACTTGATAGAAGATTTCGTCTACCAAAGCCGCATCTACCAGTCCAGCGTTTTCTGGACTTTTCAACGGCTGAAGGTATTTCTGGAACCAAAATGACAACAACTTCAGTCCACAGAATAACACTCTCTAAATAACAGGGACTATCTGTAATTTAAACATAGTGTTTCTTACAAAACCAACAAGCATGGGTGCTAGTATATTGGAGCTGGGATGGGGATTGATGATACAGATACTGTATGGTAAACTTATTAACGGTGGTAATCATCATTAAATTAATCTTGTAAGTTGGGACACAGTGATATCGAGCTCTGGCACCCAGTATACATGTTTCTTTATGAGTTACAAAGTCACGTTGTATATGTTTAAAAAATACCAGAGTATTTAGTTAAAATAATAATGTAAAAAAGTACACTATTTTTTCTAAACATTCACTGTGCTAAATAAACACAATGCTGAAATCCATTTTTAAAACATCCTTATTCTTTTTTTTCAAGACATTGGTACTTTTTAGAAATTAATTTTAGGTTGATCTTTCCTAATGAATAGATAATGGCCATGAAACACCACCAGTGTTGAGAAGTATGGACTCCACTTTGAGTAAGGCCTTGGATATGCCACTTTTTTTGTAAATTCTGATACATTATAAAATATTGCCATGGAATACAAATTATTTTTGAATGAAATCCCTTTGAATTCAAACCTATTATTTTTACACTGAGTACAATGCTGCAATCTGTTAAATTTGTTTTTCATTCTCAATATTTTGTTTTTTTGCATATTTAAGTTAACAAACTGTGGCATTTAGATCAGTGCAGAAAGTTAGTTTGAAATAACGAGTCAAAATATAATTTACATGTAAAAATTATATCCAAAGTTTAGCAAAGGACAAATTGTTATTAATGAACTAAAATGTAATAAGTTAACATGGATGTGATTCAGGAGTAGCAAGGGGGCCGTTGGCTTCCTTACGATTATAAATTTGGATCAAATATTGCAAGTGGACCCAGTTGCTCAAACTGAGCAAATAGTTTTCTATCGGGATGACTTTGCTCATACCCACGTCATATTGCTGTATCTCGTGAGCATTCCAGAAGTTAGCTTCAAACAGGTTCTTGTTTCTCTCCTGGGTTTTGTTAGTAAAAATAGCTGTTAAATATTCAGCTTTCTACTCTGCCATATGATTAACATCAAATCTTCAAAAGTCGAGGGGTGGTGCCTCGAAGGTCGATGTTTTTATAGACCCCAAACGGCACATCTAGACATTCAGGGCTTTCAAATAGCACATAAACAATCATTTAGGACATATCACCTCATTCTCTATAAACACATTGGTAGTGTCACAGTGGTGTTTGCCATTGCTTGTACAGGACTCACCATGACCAGGATCTGTAGTGACTCCACATAGGACCGCTCGGTCTCGTACAGCTCCACCACCACGTGAGTTCGGGTATCCTGCAACACACACGTCAGGGGATGAGTCATCACACTAGGGAGAGAGATCAGTGGCACACTCGTGGCAACCCCTCTCCCCTGGCCCCCACCTGAGACCAGACGGAACAAGATCTTATCCGACCCACAGCTACCCATTCGTGACTACCTCCCTCAGGAAGTAAGCCGATTGAAGTCCCGAAAACCACCCCTACGAATAGCCTCCCAGTTGAGGGCAACAAGCTTTTGTCCGCAAGCTGACTGGATTTTCTCCAGGGAACATTTCAACGGTAGGAATATCTTCCTGATATCCGACCCTATTTCAGCAGTAGGTGGAAAGAACCTTCTTTGGAGGCAGTGGGCTTTACTCAATTGCTTTCGCACTGGGGTGGGAAGGTGCAATTATTGTGAAGTTAAATGGGGTATGACACACGATCAGTCTTGTGACTGTGGGGCGGATCGTCAGACTATGGACCACATAGTTAATGACTGTCCCTTGAGCGCTTTCACTGAAGGGTTGGCCGGCCTGCATGGAACAGTGAGACTGGACTCCAAAGGCTTCACGCCCTGGATTTAGCTCTGTGATGGGAGATCCTGTATTTATTTTCTAAACTTAATTAACGCAGATAAATTACACATAATCAATGATTATACCCAATTTTTGTTGTTGTTTTAAACTCCAGAATAGGAGGCAGCTGTGTAAGCCATACAATATACATACATTACACTAGAGGCATCTACGAATTATGAAGTGCTTAAGGGATTGAGAGACGGGGATTGAAGTTTTGTGGGATCATCAATGTTTGTAAACGTGGGGAGCAGTAGGTTCACACTACACAGCACTGATAAAACCATTGTTTACCTACATTTATTTGGTTAAGGTGCCAATTTAAAAATTGAATACTGTATATTCAGCAATATTGAAAAGACACCATCATATTTTTTAATTTTAATATTTCCACTTTTGCTTCGTACTCAGAGCTTATTTTGGTATTTTTGTATTTGTTAAATATTGTATTAAAAAATAATGCTTATCTAAATTTTATATATATTTTTATAATAACTTGAATCAGTAGTTATTTTATTTATAAACATAAGTAGTCAAACCGGAAATTTAATTGTTTGGTGGTGAACCGCGTTGGAACCATACGTGTTTGGCAGTTTAAAAGTAACATTTACGACAAGTAATTTTGAAATATGAAATGTCGAAGCTAATAAACTAATTGAGGGGCTACATGAAAATTGTAACAGTAAAGGTGGGATCATCGTATTGTGAATTTACCCTTATTTCCCTCTTTTATTTTTTTACTTCCCTTGTATTGTTTTAAATACTGATGAAGAAATTTATCTGAATTTCGGTCTTGCTTCAAACTATGTTTTTTAAGTAAAAAAAAACATTAAAAAAATAAATGTAATAATTCTCTTGACAGATGAGATCAGTGCGAGGAAACCACTGACAAACCCAAAGCCTTTGAACCCCTTGATGTCCCTGTGTCAATATCCGCTAGCCATATCCTTTTCTGGAAATTAATCATATACTGTTTTACAAATATAAACTTCATTCCGTAACATTTTTTCCCTCAAAACAGTGGATTTTTAAAAAAATAGTGCAGTGAAATATAGCATATAAGTAATATGGTTGTATTTATGATTTACTTCAGAGGTCCTTAATAAAAAGCTTTAACTGTTAATCCACTAACGGTTATCTTGTTATACTATTAGCTGCCACCATACCCGGTGTCACCCGGGAATAAAACCTGTGGTGTGTGCTGCATTCTGTGGTTAACCCGTGGAACTACTACGAATGACGATCTGTTTCTGAATGATGACTGTTTGAATTTTCATCAGCTCAAACCAAAGTGAATGTCCATAACCATAAGAATAACACTGGATTGGAACTTTGTGGGGCGGAGCCCTTTAGGAATTTCTTAAAATTCTATCTTAGTTTCGGCTCGCGCAAGACCACAATGACCACAGTTACCGTGCTGAGCGCTGAGCAGGGCAGCAGGCCAGTGAGCGTTGCACTCAACAGCTCCCAAACAAACAACCCGAGAACATATTTCACGTTACAAATTCTGATCTTAACCAACAATTATCCCGTCCCAAGTGATTAGTTAGAATCAAGTAATTGAAACGGGTGAACGGTTTGACTGGCGAGGCTGAAACTCGAGTGGAGGTCAATTGGTGATTTCCCCTGAGTGAAGAGTGCAGGAGGATGAGGATCGTATTGGGGGAGTTGTAATGTATAATGTATCTCACGCGCAAATCAAATACAGCACAGCACTGCCATAGCGTAGCTGTTACTTTCAAACTCCTAAGGAGAGATATCACTGCCCAAGCTGATTTCAGGGGGTTGATAAGATGTGCACAGAGGTTTATACAGGCTAAGTAAGGATAAGATAAAGATATTCAAATCAAGCATTTTAGGGGGAAGTCAACTGAGTTTACAGCCGCCCGCCACCGAGTAGTCAACAGTGGGGAGTGAAGTGATATATAACTCTCCTTCAACGTGGTCCCCACTTTTAGCACACCTTTGACAATTGTCTCTGTGTATTAAACAGAAAATACAATAAACTGAGTTCTGATGTTTTTGCATAGTTCAAAATAGAAGTATCTTCAATTTAAATCTAACAACTGTTTACTTAAGAATAAAATCACCAACATAGACTCTCATTAAAAAAAAAACCTTGTAAAAGAAACTTGTTTAGTTAGTTCTTGAGTATCTAAACAGTTTACAAACCTCACTTTGGCAAATTTTATTGCTGCGACTGTTTTCTTTCTACCTGAAAGCTTTTGCGTAATTTAGGGATGGTAAATAGAGGCAGTTGCCCCCCCCCCCCCACCACCAAAAAGTGACATTAATCACGGCCATGATCATGTTTACCCCCAACCACAGTCTAAATACGCTTACACCTGAAAGTGTGTATAAAATGAAACATAAATGCCATCGACATTATCCAAAAAAGAATCCCCGTAAAGATAACAATTAATCACGGCCATGATCATTTTTACCTCCCACCCACAGTCTAAATACGCTTACACCTGAAAGTGTGTTTACAATGAAATATAAATGCCATCGAAATTATCCAAAAAGAATCCCCGTAAAGATAACAACAAACCAAATCCAGATAAATTGTTGATAGTTGTGCGATACGCAGTACAACGCACAACTGTGAACCTACGTCTACTTGCTTAACAACAGTGACATTGTCACAGAGACAGTTTAGCAGGCCATGAAAGGTTCGATCGACGAGGTGAATACAACAGCTGATTACACAACAGCTGGCGGGTAATCAGCTGATAACCTGCTGACGCGCTACAATGGCCACAATCCCGCGCGACAGGTGACTAGGTGAGCAGGTGAGCTACACTGCTACACGAGTACACGACGCCGCGCCGCACGTGGACGATAGGGCTGGACACGCCGCACAGTGGTTATCAAATCAAATAAAAAACTGTATTGTCATTCGGCTATACAGTGTACATAGCATTGAAACGTCAGGTTTTGTTACACAGTAAGTAATAAACTCAGAAATAAATAGTGCAGTATACAGTAGGCTACCGTACCTAGAAGTACAATGCACAAAAGGTTTGACAGGAGAGAAGTCAATGTCAATCCGACCTCAATGCTTTCCTTTGAAAGAGCCTTTTAACCCAACCTAAAAACACCATAATATAGTATGCAATTAAGAGGCGCCTAAAATAAATAGTGAGTTCAAACTTTTAACAATTGAGGTTGTAAATATTTATTTTTACTACAACTCGTAAACCAATCTATCCGACATTATTTTGCTCGGTTAGGTGGAAACTGTACAAACTCACTACGGTATGGTCGAACCTGGTCCGGCAAGAGGCGCCAGTGATAACCCCAGGTACGTTTCCCCAATCCCAGAATCTCGGGATTACTTTACCTAATCCGCGGACTCCTGGACCAATCTCGGCGGTCCGTGCACTGTAAAAAGCCTTAAAGCTTGATTTCTCATTACACTAAATCGAATAGAACCATTTTACAGCAATAAATAACATAATTTTTAACCAGGGATTATACAAATTATGTTAGAATATATATAATAAAGGAAAAACAACGTTCAGCCTTTTGCAATTATGGTACAGCAGCAATGCTATCTGTCACAGCCAAAGGGGCTGATATACAGACATAATATATCAAAATGATAGGAAACAAAAACAATATACTAACATATTTATTACAACATTTTACTCAACTAATAGTATATTACGTTACTAGTCCGGAAAAGCGCTCTTTGCCAGTGCGAGATCGTGTTTACTGGAATTTAGATCAAGCACTGGCAAAGAGCTTTTCGGACGAGCCAGTGCTAAATTCCGTGCTCGACTTCGTCTCGCACGTAAACACGATCTCGCACTGGCAAATAGCTCTTTTCCGGACTAGTAACGAAATATACTATTGTATATAAAAACAATCTTTAGTAAAATTAAGAAAACAACAGGTAAAGGAACTCTATATAGGTCGTTTGACTGTAAAGAGAACCCTTGTGATTGTGAAGTGTCCGTGTGGTGAGAGTGCGTGGTGTTTCGGATATTTTGAAAGATGGGAAAAGTGTGGTATTTAGATATTTCCAGCGCGGCGCGGCGGGCCGCTGGCACGGTGACAACCCCTTGATTGCATTATAAATGGAACTAGCACATCGAACAATGAATCGCGTCTTCACTAGTGAATAGATAAGGAATGAGTTCGTTCATTACTGAGTTGTTATGAATTGAAAATAGTCGTAAATGATTCAACTGATGTAGGCCTACGGGTACAAATAAACATGCACGCAGCGCTACTGTGAGGCAAGCAATTAATAACTTCATAAAATCACATAAGGTGTTTAAACAAACACTTTTGATTTTTTTCAATTGAAAACACTTGGGTTTTTTGCTGTCCTGATGTTCTTGGTTTTAATTGTCTACCATGTTGGGATAACCATATAGATCATTATGAAAAAAAAACAGACTTTTCCAACTAAAATCCCCATAAGGCAAGGTACTGTGTTTGGTCGATTTCAATTTTCTTTAATGACTCGGTAAATAATTGTCTGCTAGAATTATGAGGTAGGGCTTAAACTCGTTGGCTCTTTTCGTTCTGAAGTAATACATGCATTGATTTGAAGTCCGGTTTTCTTTTAGCCATTTTCTCCCAAAAAAAGTTGTTTAATCTGTAAAACCCAGTTGGGTTTTACAAATGTTTTTGCCAACGAACTTGTCCAACTAATTATAGATATACACTTATACAAGAATATATCATCTGTGACGATCCCCAAAACGTGTTCAGGGGGTAATGTTAGGAACTTCTATGGTGATCTCGGACTTAAGTTTCTATGGTGGGTAGCATGACTTCTCCATAGGAAATTCACTGACAATGACTGTGTTAATTTTGTTTTAAAAATAGATTACAGTAATTAAGTAGATTGTACTTGCGAAGTGAATTGGTTAACTGCAACAAAACCTCGATTGAAAATTATTGAGGTAAAAACGACAGATATAAATTAGATATATAACCTTCAAGCCAATATATATACACCTTGACTATAAGTGGTAAATGTGTGTTTAAATACTAGGTGTAGGTCCAAGCATTCTTTGCGAATGCATGGAAATGGGGGCGATGAATAAAATACTAGCTTCTCCCTAGCAACGTTGCTTGTTCATTATTAGTGAATTTCCTTTGGAAAGTGAACTATTAGCATGACCCGCACGGTGAAACTTGAGCCCGCGGGACCACCACAGAAGTTCCTAACGTGACCCCCTGAACACGTTTTGGGGATTCGTTCAAAATTATACATATATGTGTATGCACTCTAGCGGTCGCATTTTTTGTCCGATTTACTTCAAATTTGGTAGGGACGTTCTTTTTATAATCAGTTGGACAAGTTCGATACGAAAAACAATCGGAAAACTCTAAACCTCTTTTTTGGTTATTAATCTTTCAAATTTCGAGTTATTGGGCCCAAAAAGGGTCAGAAAAGCCCCGGGCGTAAAAATAATGCATGTATTAAGATGGGAATTAGTGAAGCAAAAGTTTTAAGCCCTCTCTCGTCATTCTAGCATAAATATTTACCGAATTATTAAAGAAAATGTATATCGGCTAAACACAGTACGTTGTCTAAGAAGGGGTTTACATTAGAAAAGCATGTTATTCATTTGCTGGTGTATTTGTATCATTCCCAGCAACCTCGCGCCTACTTCCAAGCCTGACTGGACCTTCTCCTAACCTTATAATGCGCAAAATTGTATTCATAGCATTGCAGGTAAATGAAACCAGGAGCATCAGAACAGCCAAAAACTCAATATTTTCAGATTTGAATAAAAATTGGAATATTTATATGTTTTAAACTGATTTTGAGTTTTTATAGTTTTTTATGTGGAAATTCACTCCCTCACGTCAGCGTGCTGCGTGCGAACTCGTTTATATATCAATCGATCGAAAGGTAGTATCGGTGATCGGCACTCCTTCTGATTACCCTCACAGTTTTGCATAAAGAACTGATGTATGGCAAATTGCAAATAATTTCCAATGGATAGATACTTTTATAACTTAATTTTCTCATTAGGAGGCAGGAGGAGAATGTATTTAAATCTGTATCTTATGTGATGTGTCAAAATGTGTAACTTTATCAAATCAAATCTATATATTTAATTCCGTAAGCGAATCGGTCCCCACGAAATATCTCGAGCTAGGAAGAAGTTAAGTTAGGTTATGACGATTCATTTTAAAGCTTGAGGGCCAAGGACGGTGGGAAAAATATCAGAAATGTCAAAATTACGTGGGCTACGCCTCACTGGACTTCAAAGATCCAATGATTTTCTTAAGGAAATATCAATACAGTGTTTTATTAATAAGCGAAATGAACTAATGATCAGCTGTGATTATCCACTTACACAAAAACTATATTTTAGGGGCTATTGCCCCTGTAATCCACTAGTTTTCTATATTATTTCTCTAGCCTGTTTTTCTCTGAGTCCACGAGATCTTCCTTATTCCTTTATCAAATTCCATAATTTACCCCTAATTTTAAAGCTTATCGTGCCGGCTAATGACGAAAAATAAACCCACGGGCTAAAAATGTACCGCTTCTCTGAAATTTGAATAATATGAAAGAGTACCTGGGGGCCGAGCTTTTCTCGGGGGAATGCCAGTCAGTTTGTTTAGATGACTTGGAGTAATATTTCACCACTTCCCCCTATTGATAATCAGATCTGTATAACTCATTTGCCTCTTTTCTACATTTTTAAGGTCACTCCAGTTGTTATTTATAGCTCAATGTCCCTTTGGTTTATTTTAATACTCTATATATGTAATCACCACTCAAATCCTTTAATCTCTGCTCTCAGGAAAACACATGGTACTAATCATAAACAACATGAGTATTACTTTGACAGTTCCCTGGTTGATTATGAACAGCTGTTACAATTCTTTTGTTTTGATTTGAAACTCTATAAGCCCAAAATTAATTTTTTTAACTTTTCATTTTAGTTTTTTTTACATTATTTGATTTTTCCTGGGGATGAGGCCTGTCTAGAACTTATTTTTATCCCAGAAATTAGTTATTTCGAACATTTGAAGGAAATCGTTGGAGCCGTTTTTGAGATCAGTGTCGCAAGCAAGCAAACAAACCTCACTCATATTAGAGTATCCTATACCCTAATATGAGTGATGTTTGCTTGCTTGCGACACTGATCTCAAAAACGGCTCCAACGATTTCCTTCAAATGTTCGAAATAACTAATTTCTGGGATAAAAATAAGTTCTAGACAGGCCTCATCCCCAGGAAAAATCAAATAATGTAAAAAAACTAAAATGAAAAGTTAAAAAAATTAATTTTGGGCTTATAGAGTTTCAAATCAAAACAAAAGAATTGTAACAGCTGTTCATAATCAACCAGGGAACTGTCAAAGTAATACTCATGTTGTATATGATTATTAAAATGTGGTTTCCTGAGAACAGAGATTAAAATATTTGAGTGAATATGACATAAATAGAGTAGTAAAATAAATCAAAGGGACATTGAGCTATAAATAACAACTGGAGTGACTTTAAAAATGTAGAAAAGAGGCAAATGAGGTATACGAATCTGATTATCAGTAGGGGGTAGTGGTGGAATATTACTCCAAGTAATGAGTAATATAAACAAACTGACTGGCCTTCCCCCGAGCAAAGCTCAGCCCCCCAGGTACTAGGATAAATAAAGGGAAAAGTTTGTTTTGACAGGAGCGAAAACGTAAACAAAAGAACATTTAATCAGCTGACAAAATTTGGCTCGCAGAGCGGAATTCCGCACGGGTCAACTGGTCAAATCAAATTCTTTATTGCAATAAAAAGTGAGCACTCAATAGCAACAAGTCATACAAAATGTGTTTAACATAACAATTATCAAATTTTCTGTTTACATATAGGCCTGTACAAAAAGTCAGAAAAAACCAGGTCTACATAATTATTATAAATGTGGTAAATTTCTTGTTTTTCTCAAGGTACACATTTTGTTCTAAATTGTCAATTATACATAATATAATGTATTAACTTCTCTACAACAAATAATTACGGTACAGTTTTACAGGTTTCAATACCACTGAATATTCAATAGCATACGAGCCCCACCGTCAACCATGGAGTTGCCACTAGAATTTTATATTCAACGCATAAAAACCAATACCTCTGTCTCACTTAAGCCCGTAATTGATTCGATGAAGAACAAAAGCTAATGAAAGAAGAGAGACAAAGGTAGTCAAACTTTAATTGAGTCTCGCGTTCGGCCAATAATGAAACAAGTTTGGCAAAGTCGCTCGGCGAGGGAAACCCCACATTGGCCTTGCGCAACGCTCCTACAACAACAACGCTCCTCCTCCCAGGAACACGTTACGGCGAATTGTACAGCCGCAGGTACAACATGTTTGGAACAGTCGCTCGGCGAGGGAAACCCCACATTGGCCTTGCGCAACGCTCCTACAACAACAACGCTCCTCCCCCCAGGAACACGTTACGGCGAATTGTACAGCCGCAGGTACAACATGTTTGGCACAGTCGCTCGGCGAGGGAAACCCCACATTGGCCTTGCGCAACGCTCCAACAACAACAACGCTCCTCCTCCCAGGAACAAGTTACGGCGAATTATACAGCCGCAGGTACAACATGTTTGGCACAGTCGCTCGACGAGGGAAACCCCACATTGGTCTTGTGCAACACTCCTACAACAACAACGCTCCTCCCCCCAGGAACACGTTACGGCGAATTGTTCAGCCGCAGGTACAACATGTTTGGCACAGTCGCTCGGCGAGGGAAACCCCACATTGGTCTTGCGCAACACTCCTACAACTACAACGCTCCTCCCCCCAGGAACACGTTACGGCGAATTGTACAGCCGCAGGTACAACATGTTTGACACAGTCGCTCGGCGAAGGAAACCCCACACTGGCCTTGCGCATCGCTCCTACAACAACAACGCTCCTCCTCCCAGGAACACGTTACGGCGAATTGTACAGCCGTAGGTACAACATGTTTGGCACAGTCGCTCGGCAAGGAAAACCCCACATTGGTCTTGCGCAACGCTCCTACAACTACAACGCTCCTCCCCCCAGGATCACGTTACGGCGAATTGTACAGCCGTAGGTACAACATGTTTGGCACAGTCGCTTGGCGAGGGAAACCCCACATTGGCCTTGCGCAATGCTCCTACAACAACAACGCTCCTCCTCCAGGAACACGTTACGGCGAATTGTACAGCCGCAGGTACAACATGTTTGGCACAGTCGCTCGGCGAGGGAAACCCCACATTGGACTTGCGCAACGCTCCTACAACTACAACGCTCCTACAACTAAAACGCTCCTCCCCCCAGGAACACGTTACGGAGAATTGTACAGCCGCAGGTACAACATGTTTGGCACAGTTGCTCGGCGAGGGAACCCCCACATTGGCCTAGCGCAACGCTCCTAGAACTACAACGCTCCTCCTCCAGGATCACGTTACGGCGAATTGTACAGCCGCAGGTACAACATGTTTGGCACAGTCGCTCGGCAAGGGAAACCCCACATTGGCCTTGCGCAACGCTCCTACAACTACAACGCTCCTCCCCCCAGGAACACGTTACGGCGAATTGTACAGCCGCAGGTACAACATGTTTGGCACAGTCGCTCGGCGAGGGAAACCCCACAGTAGAGGAGAAATACGGGTTTAACCCCAGAATCGGCGCTTTTTTCCCATGTTATTCTTATGGGGATCAGTTTTTGAGCCGACGCCCGATCCTACCCTACACAAATTTTCTTTTTGGCCCCTGCCTTATTTTCCCCCATTTAAAATTTGCATTAATTTTAATACATCCTTTGCAGAAATCCACGAGTTCAAAAATAACTCCACACTAAATAAACAACACATGTAAACAACTTAGAAGTTATTGTATAGTAGTGGGTAAAGGAGAAAGAGGCCCCACAATCGGCGCTTTTTCCCCATGTTATTCTTATGGGGAGCCGTTTTTGCACCGACGCCAGCTCCCGCCTATAGAGCTCCCGCGCGTTGGCCAATACTAATGTCCAACCCCTGCCTATATTAAATATATTGTCCCCATCCCCATCCCTCCTCTATATTTTTAAAAATTAATTTTCAAATTCTAAAAAACTATCTTTGGTGTTTACTGTCCGATTTGTCTGCAATTTGGATATGTTATTGTCCTAGGCAAGTGTTTTAATAAATTTCACTTACATTTCCCAAATTCACCATTTCCAAATGTGTGTTAATACCTAAAATGTGTATGTAAAAAATAATATTGCACGACCAAATTGGAAATTTTTTTAATTTTTGCAGTAATTAAACTGCAAAAATGTCTTATTTTAGAGTTAAAAAATATGTTTTTATTATTTAAAAAAGATAAAATTTTAAAATTTTCAACCAAGGATATATATAGAAGCCCCAAAATCACCACCCTCATTCCAACAAAAAATGTTGACCTGTGCACAGTGCTCCACGTCTTACTCCAACAGAAGCAATTTATTACGCCATTATCGACTTGTTCACAAAGTTATTCCTAAAATTTGTAAAATATGTCATCAAATATTTGACAACAGCAATTTTAAAATGCATATGCTAGAGAACCACAATACTTGTAATGTGTGTAAGAGAGTCATCACCCGCGACAAGAAACGCCACCACCTACGATGTGACAAGCGACCCTATAATGTGTTTAAGTTTTACGGCGAGTCCGCGGATATATTAGACACTCTCCAATCTTGTCCTCTACCCATCAAATGGATTCTTATTAGGAGAGTAAAATTCATCAAATACTCAGTGGACAATAATGGTGATTTAATCATTGACAAAGAATGTATTGCTGATTTTCGAAGTTTAACTAATTTATCAATTGAGAAAGCACAGCTAAAGGCTCAAATTGAAAATTCACTTTTAAAAATCGATACCTCCATGCACAAGTATCAAGCTCAGGGCAGTGGATGGATATATGACCGCACCAAATACTGGCAGTTGCATGTTTACAAATATAAGCCCCTAACTCCCAAATCATACATTCCCACGCCAGAAAATATAAAATCAAAACATGCTGTTTTAAATATTAAAAACACCGATAATAAATGTTTCACCTGGAGTGTTTTAGCAAGCTTAAGACCAAGGAATAGTAAACATGCAAATCGAGTATTTTACTACGAACCCTATGAGGGCCAGTTAAATATGACAAATATAAAATATCCCGTAAAAATATCTGACATTGATAAATTTGAAAAACAAAATAACATAAGTGTTAACGTATATGGAATTGAAGGAAAAACAATATATCCACTGAGAATAACTAAACTAAACGGCAATACGCACGTCAATCTGCTGCTTCTAAAACATGGTCAGAAATCACATTACTGTTTAATTTGTGATTTTGACAAGTTAATGTTTAATTCTACAAAAGACAACAATAAGAAATATTTTTGCAAGTTCTGTTTGCAACATTTTGGCACCAAAGATAAATTGGAACGTCACATAACATATTGTAAACCCTTTGATGCCCAAAGAGTACAAATGTCTAAAAAAGATACACTACAATTTACGAATTACAAATATCAACTTAAAGCTCCCTTTGTGATTTATGCAGATTTCGAATGTTTTATAAACGGCGGCAAACACACGCCTTCTGGATTTGCTTATGTTGTGGTGAGAGACTCTAAAATTATTTACGAAGAGTTGTACAGCGGTGAAAATGTGATGGATGTATTTTTCGAAAAGTTATTTAAAACTTATGACTTTATTAAAAGTCAGATGGAAGTATATGTTCCCCTTGTAATGACTCCAGAGCAAGAGGCATCCTTCAAAAACTCTAAATACTGCCACATATGCCAACAGCTGTTACTGGGTGATAAAGTGCGCGACCATTGCCATCTAACAGGCAAATTCCGAGGACCCTCCCACAACGCTTGCAATTTAAACTATAAAGTAACCAAGAAAATTCCAATATTCTTCCACAACCTTAAAAACTATGATGGTCATTTAATAATGCAACACTTGGGAAAACTCAATCGCAAATTGAATTGCATAGCCAAGGACATGGAAAAATATATATCGTTCTCTGTTGATGATTTGGTATTTTTGGATTCCTACAACTTTCTGTCTCTTCCCTTAAGCAAATTAGCTTCCAATTTAAATACATTTAGATTTATAGACAATCCACTACTACAACGCAAGGGCGAATTTCCATACGAATACATGACAGGACCAGAAAAGTTTTTAGAGACCCTACCACCCATAGAGGCATTTTACAGCAGCCTAACTAAAGAATGTATATCTCCTGCGCAATATGAACATGCTAAAAACGTATGGAATCATTTTAATATAAAGAATTTAAAAGAATATCACGATTTATACCTTAAAACAGATGTGTTGTTATTGGCTGATGTGTTTGAGACATTTAGGGACTTGAGTTTAAAGGATTATAAACTCGACCCTGTCCACATGTACTCACTGCCTGGACTAACATGGGAGGCGTGTCTTAGAATGACCGGCATAAAATTACAGTTATTTAGTGACATTGACATGCATTTGTTTATAGAACATGCCATTAGAGGCGGTGTAAGCATGATTTCCACGCGCTACGCTAAAGCCAACAATAAGTACATGGGCGAACATTATGACCCAAATCAAGAAAGCACCTATCTTGTATACTTAGACTGCAACTCGCTATACTCTACAGCAATGTGCGAGTCGTTGCCCATTGATGGCTTTAGATGGACAAATGAGAAAGATTATAAATCCAATAAAAATGAAAACTTTGGATTTATTTTGGAAGTTGATTTAAAATACGATAAAAGTTTACACGACTTGCATAATGACTACCCGCTCGCACCAGAAAAAATGAATGGAAAATTAATACCAAACTTAAATGACAAAACCAAATATATTCTACATTATAAGGCACTAAAAAAATACGAAGAACTGGGTTTGGTAGTTACAAAATACCACAGAATCTTAAAATTCAGACAATCAAATTGGCTTGCACCCTATATTAATTTTAATATTGAAAAGCGACAAAAAGCTGAACATGATTTTGAAAAAGACTTTTACAAACTGTTAAATAACAGTCTCTTTGGTCGAACAATTATGAACCAACGCAAGTTTCGTGATATACATCTTGTAGACGAGTCTAAGTTAACAAAGTATGTTACAAAGCCAAGATTTGACTGCAGCAAAATGTTCGATAACAACTTGCATGCTGTGCATTTAAATAAATTAATTGTAAAGTTTGATAAACCAATATATTTAGGAATGACCATTTTGGATATCAGCAAAGTAATCATGTATGATTTCCACTATAATTATATGTCAAAATTTAAGAATAAAAAGTTCTTAATGACAGACACGGACAGCCTTCTTTATTCTATAGTAACAGAGGACTTTTACAAGGAAATACAAAGCGACTTGGACCGTTTTGACACCTCTGCATACAGTAAAGACCATTTCTTATACTCTGATAAAAACAAAAAAGTTACGGGCAAGTTTAAAGATGAATTAAATGGTCAAATTATGTATGAATATTGTGGTTTAAGGCCAAAATTATACTCTTTCATTCCTCTACAGTGGTTATACGAAAAAGAAAAGCAAAATGAGCTAGAGGTTAAGAAGGCAAAAGGAGCTGACGGCGCTACAGTTAAACATCTCTTAAGACACCAACATTACTTACACTGTCTTGCAACCGGAGAAGATTACTACGAGAATGTTACAAGAATTAAATCCACAAACCACCGTCTGCAAACATTAACGATGAACAAAAAGGTACTCTCTTTTGATGACGACAAGAGGTTTATTCTAGATGGCATCAACACCCTTGCCCTTGGTCACTATAAAATTGGTCAAACATAAATCTGTATTTGCCATTATTCTTTGGCCTTTCCTTGTCTATTACAATAAAGCCATATTTAGACCTATCCCAGCACTGATGGCAGAGATTTCTAAATTGGTTAAATGAAAAATCATTTCCCACATGATTGTTATACACATGTTTTAAATTTAAATCGTCTTGTTTAAATAATATTAGGAAATTAACATTGTCACGTAAATGTTTGTTTACTTTACTGTAAGATTGACACAAGTAAAAACTGCTAATATTTTTGTGTCTGCCCATTGAGAAAAATTGTGTGATATTTGGACTATTTATGTCGTCAAATACAACTATTGAGTGTGATTCTACATCATTTGGTGTGATTTCACAGTTTGAATATGTGTGTAATTTAACTTCATCACACAGACGGAATATTTCAATTATTTTTTTATATTTTTCTTGTTCTAAAGATTTGGATATTATATATAAATTTGTAAACTTTAATCCTTGTTTTTTTACAATTAAGTTATAAATTACAACAGTCTTCCCCGAACCACTGGGCCCTATTATAAGACAGCGAATATTATTAGGAAATAGGCCCAACTTCTTTGGTGTATTTTCTTTATGTGCAATTTTAAATTTGTTCTTTTGTTGAATAAATGACATTTTTTATATAATGGTGTATTTTCTTTATGTGTTAAATGACATTTTTTATATAATAAAAATGGCAAAGAGAAAGTGTAAGAAGGGTAAGGGATTATTCTTAAAGCCATATAGAGGCCGTGGCTTGTTAAATACCCTTATAAACAACCTTCCTTTCCCACTCCACCTACCTGGAAATTATAAATGGTGCGGGCCCGGAACTAACGTGCGTGAAAATTTAGCCAGAAATGTACCTCCCAAAAATAAGCTAGACTCTTATTGTAAAGAGCACGACATATTCTACATGAATAATCCTGATACAGCCGCCCGGAACAAGGCAGATATGAGATTAGCGGACCAGGCTTGGACTAGGGTTTCGGCAAAGGACGCCAGTCTGGCCGAAAAAGCAGCAGCTTATGCAGTGACAAATTTGATGAAGGCTAAGGCAAAAATGGGAATGGGATTAAAATTTAATAAAAAAGATGGACAACTTTCAGCTGTTAGAGGCAGCAAGAGACGTGCCTCACTTTCGAGGAGTGTACCTAAAAAACGAGCTAAGAAAACAGACCCCAAAAGTAAGAGAATGTGGAATTATTAATTTAGACAGTGACAGGGGCACACATTGGACAGCATATCGTAAAAATAAAGATGTTGTAATATATTTTGACCCTTTCGGAATACAGCCTCCAAAAGAGGTAATTGAATATTTTGTACCATCTAAAATTTACTATACAACTGACCAAATACAAGATTTAAACAGTTCCATTTGTGGAATTTTATGTTTATCATTTCTGAAAAATTTTAGTTTATAAAAATGGATTCATTTACTATAACATTCACAGGTACAGAGCCAGAGTTGAAGTCGGTGTTCTTTCCTCCTATAGAATTAAATGGTGATTATGTAATTGGGCTGGTAGATTTTCAAAGTTATAATTCTATATTTAATGTTAAAAAACCTCTAAATACTTTGACATATTACAAAATGCACAAAATTACAACTCCAAAAGGGGAGGTTACAATTGACGAATTAAACCGGGCATTAGATGGTAAAGTTGAAGTTATTATACAAAATAAAGTAGCATTAATTAATACAAAAGTCAAACTTATATTTTACAAAGGCCTAGTTCCAAAATTAAATAAACTTAAAGACACAAAATTAACTATAGACGAGGGTGAGGATGTGTATTATTATGATCACAAAGCTCCAAATGTAATTGAAATTGCTGAAGGTACATACGAAGTGTTTGAGCTTGCGAAGGAAATTCAAAAGCAACTCCCAGATTTTGTACTTATAGCCGATAATAAAACTATGAAAGCCACATTACATTCTGGCCATGTGTTTGATTTTACAAAACCGTGTTTAGGGTCTGAATTATTGGGATTTAAAGGATTTTCTACTCCAGATATTGCGTTTAAATCCGTAAATAAAATCAACATAAATAATGTAAATGTGATTAGAGTAAAATGTAATATTGCGAATGGGTCTTATTTAAATGGTGACAAATCACACACCATACACAGTTTTTACCCAGAAGCTCCTCCGGGCTACAAGATTATTGAGGTCCCCAGAAATATTATATACTTCCCTGTAAATAAGAGAAGTTTAGATGTTGTTAGCATTACATTTGCAGATCAACACGACAAGCCAATTGACTTTAATAAAGAAGAAACTACAATTACTTGTCATATAAAAAAGATATGAGAATTTACAAGAACGGGCTGAGTGTGCAAAATGCCAGGTTTCTGCGATCAATTGGGTTGAAGTTAAAATTTTCTATTAATAAAAATGGAAGATTTTCTAGACGTTGCAGGAAAATTCCAATACGATGATAGCCTGGTTAAAATTACAAATCACTCCTATGTTCCACACAACACTTTAGCAATAAATAATTCCGATGAAATTCGAATATGCATAAATAATCAAGATTTACTAACACTCCCATGTAGGAGTTATTTGTATATTAAAGGAGAAATAGAGAATCATGATAAAGGACATTTTATAAATAATGCATTTGCATTCTTATTTGACGAAATTAGATACGAAGTTGCTGGTAAAGAAATAGATATTGTAAGAAATCCGGGAATTTCCAGTCTTATGAAAATATTGTGCTCTTACAATAAAACAACTAAATTGTCAAATGCAGCATTTGATTCTGATGAAAATTTAAAGGAGTTCCATAAAAGCGGCAAGTTTAGTACTTGTGTCCCGTTAGAGCTGTTAATGGGTGTGTTTGAGGATTTTAATAAGGTTTTAGTAAATGTTAAACAAGAATTGGTGTTGAAAAGATCCAAAAACGACTTAAATTGTATATTAACAACATCTAATGCTCCAACTGGTGTCGATCCTATTCCTAAAATTACACTTAAATCGATTCAGTGGGTGATGCCGCACGTGGTACCATCTGATGGGGAGAAGCTTCAATTACAAAAGATGTTATTGCAAAATAAAAATTTGCAAATTGCATTTAGAAGTTTGGAGCTACACGAACTCCCATCATACCCCGAAACCAAGAGACACACATGGTCAGTTAAGACGTCATCGAGTTTGGAGAAGCCCAGGTATGTTATATTTGGTTTCCAAACAGGTAGGGACAACAGTGCACGAAAAAGAACTGATGAATTTGATCACTGTAAATTGAAAAATCTCAAAGTGTTTTTAAACTCTGAATATTATCCTTATAGTGATTTAAATCTCGACTTTGAAAATGGAGATGCTTCTAAAGCTTATGAGATGTTTGTGAGGTTTAGGGAGAGTTACTACAACACCGTCCCCGATCCTATGTTTAACAGAGCTGACTTTATAAATAAATATCCTCTAATTGTAATAGATTGTTCTAGGCAGAATGAATCAATCAAAGAGGGGGTTGTAGATATTAAATTAGAAATTGAAACTGCAGAAAACGTCCCTTCAAACACATCTGCATATTGCCTAATAATACACGATAAGGTGTTTGAGTATAATCCTTTGTCAAATGAGATAAATAAAATGTAAATAAAATGAAAACAAATATTCAACAAGAATTGGTAGAGTCTGCAAAACAAATAAGAGAAAAATATAGGGCGTTAAAACGTGGTAAATTTCTAGAGGCTGAAGAGAGGTTCCAAACATTCCAACCTTTAATAGAGCCTTTGCAAGAATTAAAAAATTTAGCCACAAAAACAGAGAGGCCAGTTCTCCCAATGATTTTAGAAAAGACCCCGTCTAGAATACCAAGAATAACACAGATAACACCACACAAATTAGATTTTGGTCTTTTAGCATCAGACTATTTAGGAAATTACCTTAGTAGAAGTAGTATGACAGATACCACATATGGTATTAGGCGAGAAGGAAATAAATTTTTTATTGGGAATCAGGAAGTTCAAATTGCCAATGATGATGTTACAGTTGGAGAAAAAATTTATAAAGGGACAAAGGGATTGTGGGAATTGTTAACTTTAAAAGAACCCGTAAACTATAGTCAGGCTGATTTGCAAAATTATAAAGAGATTTTGGAAGCTACAAATGCACATTTAAAGGGTTATAAACCGGGTGCGGCGATGTCAAGTAATAAACACACTAAATATCTTAATATAATTAAACCCCTGTTTAAGACTGTTGGTGAAGGTTTAAGGCAGGTAACTGGTAATAAAATAGACTATGTTTATTGGGACGATCCTAATGAGCTTGTAGATAGGTTAAGACTGCTTTGGTTAAGCCGATTGGCGGGAAATTCTGGAGTGGATAATGAGATAGATTCTATCATAGAAGAATTGAGGGAAAGTGGAATTGTTTATTAAATAAAAATATGATAGATAAATTTTATCGCGTATATAACCCGTATAGTAAACCAGAAGCTAGAAGTTTTAAAGAAACTACTTTAAATCTAAAAGATGATTGTTGGAATGCTTTAAATTATAAAATTAGTAATGTTAAAGGTGGGGAGTTTACTGATGATGTATCGACTTTGGGGCAGACGTTAACCAGGAAAGGTGATGTTTTTGTACAAGGTAATACTAAATATAAGTTTTTAGAATCCAAGAATAATAATTGGAACGCTAATAAACGCAAAATTACTAATGTTAAACGAGGTGAAAGCTCAACCGATGTGCCCACATTAGAGCAAACTTTAATAAGAAAAGATGGTGTCTTTGTACAAGACAATAATAATTATGAATTTTTGGAATCGGAGGGAAATGTTTGGAATGCCAAAAAGCGAAAGATTAGTAATTTGTTGGCTGGTAAAGAAAGCGATGATGTTGTAAACGTCTCTCAAGTACCAAAAATGGATCTAAACTTTTGGGATTTTAATAATAAAAGGCTAGTTCGTGTTAAACCCGCTGTTGATGAGAACGATTGTGTTACAAAACATCAGACTGTGACTTTAGACGGTCTTAAATTTGATGGTAAAAATAAGCAATTAACAAACATTTTACCTGGGATATTGCCAAATGATGTGGCTGTTGTTAAGCAAATATTAACAAAGGGTGAGAAAAGCATAATAAAACAGGGGGATAAATATTATAATGTATTAACATTAGATGGCGATGTGTGGGATGCAGAGGACAAATTAATAAAGAATATACCTGAAGGCAAAGATAGGAGTGATGTTTGTTTAATGTCGCAGGTTTTGAGGTATGACGATAATAATAAAACTTTTAGACAAGACAATATTAAATTTGATATTTGTTTAAAATCACACGCATTAAGGTTTAACAATAAAACTAATAAATTTATGCAAGACAATAATGAAATCGATTTGATGATGTACAATCCTAAATTGTTGGTTGCAGACCCTACATCTTTAAGCGGATTTAAGACTTTAGATGGAGGGGCATATTTGCCAAAAAACTATGTATATCAAAGAATGAGTGATGGTATGTTAGTTGGTAGCAATGGAGGTGTTTTTGAAACGACAGAGACTGGCAGATACGTTAACATTAAAAATAAAGAATAAAAAATGGAAAAAATTGCTTACGAATTGCATAAGCCCGCGAGAAAGAACTTTGTTAGAAGGTCTTTTAAGGTGTTGGGTATAAACGAAACTGTTCAAATCGATTTAATAGATATGCGGAATTATGCTAGAGAGAATTCTGGAAATAAATATATTTTAACTTTAATAGACACATTTTCTAAAAAAGCTTATGCTGCTCCACTAAAGAATAAAACTGGATTAGTAGTCACAGAAGCTATAAAAACTATTCTCCCAAAGGGAGTTAAAAATATTCAATCTGATAACGGAAAAGAATTTTTTAATGAACATTTTACCAAACTAATGAAAATTCTAAATATTAATCACTACCACACTTACTCTACAACTAAGGCAGCTATTGTGGAAAGGTTCCAGAGAACTTTAAAGAATTGGTTGTATAGAGAGTTTAGTGCACAAGGGAGTTACAAGTGGTTGGATTTACTTCCAAAGTTAATAAGGATATATAATAATAAAGTACATAGATCCATAGGGATGAAACCTAACCAAGTAAGTGCTAAGAACTCTAAAGATGTACACGAAAGGTTAGCATCTAAAGTACAAGTTAAAAAGCCAAAATATAAGGTGGGGGATAGTGTAAGGATATCTAAATATAAACATGTATTTAGTAAAGGATATACCCCTAACTGGACGGGAGAGCTTTTTACAATAGCAGAAGTTAAGAAAACAAAGCCTGTGACTTATATTTTGAAAGATGAGAATGGCAATATAATCAAAGGAGGATTTTATACAGAAGAATTGTTAAAGACTAAATATAAAGACATGTATTTGGTAGAGAAGGTAATTAGGAGGAAGGGTGATTTATTATATGTCAAATGGCTCGGGTTTCCAAGTAGCCAGAACTCGTGGATTTCTGCAAAGGATGTATTAAAATGAATTTTAGGGTCAAAATATGGCAAGAGTCAAAACGGAAATTAGGGTGCAAAGGTCAGTAAATAGTTGGCAATTCAACCGTAATAGTGAATTTGGGAAATGTAAGTGAAATTTATTAAAACACTTGCCTAGGACAATAACATATCCAAATTGCAGACAAATCGGACAGTAAACACCAAAGATAGTTTTTTAGAATTTGAAAATTAATTTTTAAAAATATAGAGGAGGGATGGGGATGGGGACAATATATTTAATATAGGCAAGGGTTGGACATTAGTATTGGCCAACGCGCGGGAGCTCTATAGGCGGGAGCTGGCGTCGGCTCAAAAACGGCTCCCCATAAGAATAACATGGGGAAAAAGCGCCGGAAGTGATGCCTCTTTCTCCTTTACCCACTACTATACAATAACTTCTAAGTTGTTTACATGTGTTGTTTATTTAGTGTGGAGTTATTTTTGAACTCGTGGATTTCTGCAAAGGATGTATTAAAATTAATGCAAATTTTAAATGGGGGAAAATAAGGCAGGGGCCAAAAAGAAAATTTGTGTAGGGTAGGATCGGGCGTCGGCTCAAAAACTGATCCCCATAAGAATAACATGGGAAAAAAGCGCCGATTCTGGGGTTAAACCCGTATTTCTCCTCTACTCCCCACATTGGTCTTGCGCAACACTCCTACAACTACAACGCTCCTCCCCCCAGGAACACGTTACGGCAAATTGTACAGCCGCAGGTACAACATGTTTGGCACAGTCGCTCGGCGAGGGAAACCCCACATTGGCCTTGCGCAACGCTCCTACAACTACAACGCTCCTCCTCCAGGAACACGTTACGGCGAATTGTACAGCCGCAAGTACAACATGTTTGGCACAGTCGCTCGGCGAGGGAAACCCCACATTGGCTTTGCGCAACGCTCCTACAACTACAACGCTCCTCCTCCAGGAACACGTTACGGCGAATTGTACAGCCGCAAGTACAACATGTTTGGAACAGTCGCTCTGCAAGGGAAACCCCACATTGGCCTTGCGCAACGCTCCTACAACAACAACGCTCCTCCTCCAGGAACACGTTACGGCGAATTGTACAGCCGCAGGTACAACATGTTTGGCACAGTCGCTCGGTGAGGGAAACCCCACATTGGCCTTGCGCAACGCTCCTACAACTACAACGCTCCTCCCCCCAGGAAAACGTTACGGCGAATTGTACAGCCGCAGGTACAACATGTTTGGCACAGTCGCTCGGCGAGGGAAACCCCACATTGGCCTAGCGGAACGCTCCTCCTCCAGGATCACGTTACGGCGAATTGTACAGCCGCAGGTACAACATGTTTGGCACAGTCGCTCGGCGAGGGAAACCCCACATTGGCCTTGCGCAACGCTCCTACAACTACAACACTCCTCCCCCCAGGAACACGTTACGGCGAATTGTACAGCCGCAGGTACAACATGTTTGGCACAGTCGCTCGGCGAGGGAAACCCCACATTGGTCTTGCGCAACACTCCTACAACTACAACGATCCTCCCCCCAGGAACACGTTACGGCGAATTGTACAGCCGCAGGTACAACATGTTTGGCACAGTCGCTCGGCGAGGGAAACCCCACATTGGTCTTGCGCAACGCTCCTACAACAACAACGCTCCTCCCCCCAGGATCACGTTACGGCGAATTGTACAGCCACAGGTACAACATGTTTGGCACAGTCGCTTGGCGAGGGAAACCCCACATTGGCCTTGCGCAACGCTCCTACAACTACAACGCTCCTCCCCCCAGGAACACGTTACGGCGAATTGTACAGCCGCAGGTACAACATGTTTGGCACAGTCGCTCGGCGAGGGAAACCCCACATTGGCCTTGCGCAACGCTCCTACAACTACAACGCTCCTCCTCCAGGATCACGTTACGGCGAATTGTACAGCCGCAGGTATAACAAGTTTACTCGTAAAATCCTAAACAAATTAAAGCAGGTACTATTTTAAATTAATGCGAGAGATAGTTCAGAAACAATGGTCCGATTTCGGGGTGTCTAGGGGTCGGATTTAAAAATTGTGGGGGAGTTCAAGAGGGGATAAAAAGACAATAAGAGTCGTGTTAAATTTAAAAATCTAGGAAGTTGGAGTTATGACCCTCTTAATCCCTTATATCCCTTATACCCCCAACATCCGGCGAAGGGCTTCGATTTTTTTCGATAAATATTAAAATACTCAAAATTTAAACATAAATAAAATATTCTGACATAGAAAAATCTTGAATTCCTTGCAATGTTTTGTATGGGTTACATGAAGTACTGCTCCACTACCACAGTAAAATAATGTGAGTAGTTTTATTTAATTATATAATTGATACCAATGCTTGCCGAAAGTATTAAATTAAATAACATCTAAAACCACTGCAAAAATTAACAAATATAATACATCCAATAATTATTCTTATTGATATTTCAATGATAGGCTGTGAGCATTAACTCTTCTATTACAGTCGGTGTAGCGGCTATTATTAAAGGCGGTAGCCAGCAGTCGCCACACGGTGCGCCAACGTCTCCTGGCTCCTGGCTCATAAACAATCAATGAATACACAATACGGTCAGGTCTTTCGGGTAACATTCAGACACAAGTTTCACTGGTGCGAGAGACACAGACAGCAGCTGGTGCATGCGCTATGATAGGTAGCCAGCAGTCGCCACACGGTGCGCCAACGTCTCCTGGCTCATAAACAATCAATGAATACACAATACGGTCAGGTCTTCCGGGTAACATTCAGACACAATTTTCTCTGGTGAGAGACACAGACAGCAGCTGGTGCATGCGCTATGATAGGTAGCCAGCAGTCACCACACGGTGCGCCAACGTCTCCTGGCTCCTGGCTCATAAACAACCAATGAATACACAATACGGTCAGGTCTTCCGGGTAACATTGAGAGAGACACAAGTTTCACTGGTGAGAGACACAGACAGCAGCTGGTGCATGCGCTATGATAGGTAGCCAGCAGTCGCCACACGGTGCGCCAACGTCTCCTGGCTCCTGGCTCATAAACAACCAATGAATACACAATACGGTCAGGTCTTCCGGGCAACATTGAGACACAAGTTTCACTGGTGAGAGACACAGACAGCAGCTGGTGCATGAGCTATGATAGGTAGCCAGCAGTCGCCACACGGTGCGCCAACGTCTCCTGGCTCCTGGCTCATAAACAACCAATGAATACACAATACGGTCAGGTCTTCCGGGCAACATTGAGACACAAGTTTCACTGGTGAGAGACACAGACAGCAGCTGGTGCATGCGCTATGATAGGTAGCCAGCAGTCGCCACACGGTGCGCCAACGTCTCCTGGCTCCTGGCTCATAAACAATCAATGAATACACAATACGGTCAGGTCTTTCGGGCAACTTTCAGACACAAGTTTCACTGGTGCGAGAGACACAGACAGCAGCTGGTGCATGCGCTATGATAGGTAGCCAGCAGTCACCACACGGTGCGCCAACGTCTCCTGGCTCCTGGCTCATAAACAATCAATGAATACACAATACGGTCAGGTCTTTCGGGCAACTTTCAGACACAAGTTTCACTGGTGCGAGAGACACAGACAGCAGCTGGTGCATGCGCTATGATAGGTAGCCAGCAGTCACCACGCGGTGCGCCAACGTCTCCTGGCTCATAAACAATCAATGAATACACAATACGGTCAGGTCTTTCGGGCAACTTTCAGACACAAGTTTCACTGGTGCGAGAGACACAGACAGCAGCTGGTGCATGCGCTATGATAGGTAGCCAGCAGTCGCCACACGGTGCGCCAACGTCTCCTGGCTCCTGGCTCATAAACAATCAATGAACACACAATACGGTCAGGTCTTCCGGGCAACATTGAGACACAAGTTTTACTGGTGAGAGACACAGACAGGAGCTGGTGCATGCGCTATGATAGGTAGCCAGCAGTCACCACACGGTGCGCCAACGTCTCCTGGCTCCTGGCTCATAAACAATCAATGAATACACAATACGGTCAGGTCTTTCGGGCAACTTTCAGACACAAGTTTCACTGGTGCGAGAGACAGACAGCAGCTGGTGCATGCGCTATGATAGGTAGCCAGCAGTCGCCACACGGTGCGCCAACGTCTCCTGGCTCCTGGCTCATAAACAATCAATGAATACACAATACGGTCAGGTCTTTCGGGCAACATTCAGACACAAGTTTCACTGGTGCGAGAGACACAGACAGCAGCTGGTGCATGCGCTATGATAGGTAGCCAGCAGTCGCCACACGGTGCGCCAACGTCTCCTGGCTCCTGGCTCATAAACAATCAATGAATACACAATACGGTCAGGTCTTTCGGGTAACATTCAGACACAAGTTTCACTGGTGAGAGAGACACAGACAGCAGCTGGTGCATGCGCTATGATAGGTAGCCAGCAGTCACCACACGGTGCGCCAACGTCTCCTGGCTCCTGGCTCATAAACAATCAATGAATACACAATACGGTCAGGTCTTTCGGGTAACATTCAGACACAAGTTTCACTGGTGAGAGAGACACAGACAGCAGCTGGTGCATGCGCTATGATAGGTAGCCAGCAGTCGCCACACGGTGCGCCAACGTCTCCTGGCTCCTGGCTCATAAACAATCAATGAATACACAATACGGTCAGGTCTTTCGGGTAACATTCAGACACAAGTTTCACTGGTGAGAGAGACACAGACAGCAGCTGGTGCATGCGCTATCTCTTGTAAGGCAGGATTCGATTCCCCCTTGATTAAAAAATTATAATTTTTTAAGGCTCCAGTTTCCCCCTTCTGCGCAGCGCTTGCAGGAAAGGGTTTGCAGGATTTCTCTTTACAGCTGCTACATAAACCCTTTAATTAAAGTTAATGTATAATATTAAAGAGGAAAATATTAGCTACAAATGTACTTTTTACTTTTTTAATTGAGTTGCAATTATAAGCCCTTTTACATGCACAATAATGAGATTTTTCTAACCTCAACAAATTAAGATAGAAACATTGTCTTAAAATGCTAAAAAAGAGCGTGAGTATAATTAACTTTCTTCTATCAAATCCCGTTTACATCGATAGCATAATTAGCAAAGCCGTAAACAAGAATCCTGCGGACCTCCACACCGCTCATTTTCCCTATCTTAACAATGTTTTTATTACGCGGCAGCACAGATTTGTCTGTAGGGTAGCGTGTTTTAATTTCTATGCTGTTGTTTTGTCTGAGATGAAGACTTCTACTAAACCTTCTCGAGAGACACTCTGTCCGCGACTATTGCATATATTGACCCTACAGCTACTAGACTACGCAGTACTGCAGTGAGTGACGTACCAGTGTGGCGGCGTTGGCCCAGCACCCCCTCGTGGCCTCGGCGTCCGGGGGCGGCGGCTGGGGGCAGAAGCCCAGCGTGGGGTCGCTCAGTCGCAGCTTCAGAATGTCCCGCGGCTCGGGGTCCATGGCCGGCAACCGCATCGCACGGGACCGCACTACCGCATCACCGCACTACCGCACTGCCTCAGAGCGACAGCGACATCTCTATCCACTCGTGTTTGTGGTTACACTGTTCTATTAACGGCTACAATAGGCACAAGCTGTATTCAACTATTTAATAACGCGTTCTACTCTATATGCCCGCGCTCTTTGACTTTTCCCTCGGCAACACACCTGCGTTCATCCCGCCTCATCCCGACTGTCACACTGAACCCAGTTGGGCAATGACTTAGTTTTTGGCGATTCTATAAATTCACAAACAATATTTAAAACTGGTAAAAAGTAAATTTAAATTTAGTAATATATATGTATATATATTTTACATTAATATAGGCTATATTCCGATTTCTTTAAACTTTAATATACTACATCCTGATGTAATTTGGTAAGTTATAGGATGAACTGACTCCTGAAAAATATAGAAGAGATGAAAATAAATTTAGTCTATGTTGTTGAGACCTATATTTTTGTCTATTTCTTGTGCAATACGAATGCATTCAAATACCTTGCGTCTAAGAACTCTTTTAAATTTGATAACATTGTTGTTTCGAAAATATAAACGCGAATCAGGGCATATGCTGTGAACGTGTCTTGTCAGGGCATATGCTGTGAACGTGTCTTGTCAGGGCATATGCTGTGAAAGTGTCTTGTCAGGGCATATTCTGTGAACGTGTCTTGTCAGGGCAAATGCTGTGAACGTGTCTTGTAAGGGCACATGCTGTGAAAGTGTCTCTTCAGGGCATATGCTGTGAACGTGTCTTGTCAGGGCATATGCTGTGAACGTGTCTTGTCAGGGCATATGCTGTGAACGTGTCTTGTCAGGGTATATGCTGTGAACGTGTCTTGTCAGGGCATATGCTGTGAACGTGTCTTGTAAGGGCACATGCTGTGAACGTGTCTTGTCAGGGCATATTCTGTGAACGTGTCTTGTCAGGGCATATGCTGTGAACGTGTCTTGTCAGGGCATATGCTGTGAACGTGACTGGTAAGGGCACATGCTGTGAAAGTGTCTTGTCAGGGCATATGCTGTGAACGTGTCTTGTCAGAGCAAATGCTGTTAACGTGTCTTGTAAGGGCACATGCTGTGAAAGTGTCTTGTCAGGGCATATGCTGTGAACGTGTCTTGTCAGGGCATATGCTGTGAACGTGTCTTGTCAGGGCATATGCTGTGAACGTGTCTTGTCAGGGCATATGCTGTGAACGTGTCTTGTCAGGGCATATGCTGGGAACGTGTCTTGTCAGGGCATATGCTGTGAAAGTGTCTTGTCAGGGCATATGCTGTGAACGTGTCTTGTCAGGGCATATGCTGTGAAAGTGTCTTGTCAGGGCACATGCTGTGAACGTGTCTTGTCAGGGCATATGCTGTGAACGTGTCTTGTCAGGGCATATGCTGTGAACGTGTCTTGTCAGGGCATATGCTGTGAACGTGTCTTGTCAGGGCATATGCTGGGAACGTGTCTTGTCAGGGCATATGCTGTGAACGTGTCTTGTCAGGGCATATGCTGTGAAAGTGTCTTGTCAGGGCACATGCTGTGAACGTGTCTTGTCAGGGCATATGCTGTGAACGTGTCTTGTAAGGGCACATGCTGTGAAAGTGTCTTGTCAGGGCATATGCTGTGAACGTGTCTTGTCAGGGCATATGCTGTGAACGTGTCTTGTCAGGGCATATGCTGTGAACGTGTCTTGTCAGGGTATATGCTGTGAACGTGTCTTGTCAGGGCATATGCTGTGAACGTGTCTTGTAAGGGCACATGCTGTGAACGTGTCTTGTCAGGGCATATTCTGTGAACGTGTCTTGTCAGGGCATATGCTGTGAACGTGTCTTGTCAGGGCATATGCTGTGAACGTGTCTGGTAAGGGCACATGCTGTGAAAGTGTCTTGTCAGGGCATATGCTGTGAACGTGTCTTGTCAGAGCAAATGCTGTTAACGTGTCTTGTAAGGGCACATGCTGTGAAAGTGTCTTGTCAGGGCATATGCTGTGAACGTGTCTTGTCAGGGCATATGCTGTGAACGTGTCTTGTCATAATTCCATTAACATAATTTCCCGTTAACTCGAATTTTTTTTAGTAGTGAAAATAATGTGTCGAAATAAATCGTTGTGTCCTTGGCACATCGTCCCCTAAACATTATACCGTAGTATGATGTACGGACAAATTAATCCAGAATGTTTCGTTTTCAATATACGTGGGAATCGTTACAAAGTCGACTTTAACGTTATTATAAATGTTCGATGCGATTTTGGCACAAGTATGACTACTATCAATATGAGGAGACCAAATCAACCCTCGATCTAAAGCGTGCAAAGACTATTGACAAGTGAAATAATTTTGAATAATATCACTTAATAGGGAGAGTAGAGACAATCACCAAATAAATATAATCCCCAGACTTAGGGGAACTGTATTTGTCATTCTTTGTATTTTGCAATGGCGGTTCCTCCCAAAACCATGGACAAACGTGCCAAATGCAGTTAAAACATTGAAAGATCCGAATTCTGAATTATTATTTTATTAGCGTCTCTCGCTCTCGCCTGGGCGTAACACCAGCAACACGATCATGGCTCGCTCTCGCGGTCGCCTCGACAATCAATTGAGTTGACTTGAATTACGCGTGTCAACCGCAATCCCACTGCAGTAATTAACGGAGATTTTACTGTTACGCGATTAAAATGAACGGTATCAGGAAACTGACAATAATTTATCCTTTTTAGGTCAATTTTAAACAATATATTACTTTATATTTACTAAATATAGTTATGAAGTACAGAAGCATGAATACAATTTCTTGTAATACACATTATTTCTAAAATATCCGCCCAAATCTTTATTTTGTAGGAATTACCGAATCATTTGCTACACCCAGTGGTTTTAAGAGGGGAAATGCCCCCTTCTCCCCACCCAGGGCTTGGTGTCACCGTATTCAGAGTATTGGTCATGCTAACTTTCCAGTTTTAGTGAAATTGATCAGTACATAAGAGTGAAATAATAATTTTTGTATTCCCATAAGAATAACATTGGAAAACGTACTGCGTTTACCAAATTAAAATTTCATTTCTCTTCGCAACCATTGGTAAAACAACCCAAACCGATGGTTTTGTTTGTTTTTGTAAAAAATAATTCAAAGTACCAATGCATTTACTTGTTGGCCTTTTTTAATGGTAGTATTTAACAAATTTTAAATTTGTATTTAAAGTTCATGGTTTTATGAAAAATCTAACAAATTGAATTCTAAAGCCCTACAACTTCTGAACCCTCATCTTTTCAGAAATGTGGGAGGAGTCATTAAACCAAGGGTCAAGAAAGCACTATAATCTAAATAATTTAAATACAAAACCGTTACAGCTGTTTTTGATCAATTTGTATTTTCATGTAGGCCTATTTTATTGGTTTGTGGAGAATAATTACCCTTCAAAATAAAAAAATTAAAAAAATGAAAATCGCCTGGAGATACCGTGGATTACGAACATACCAAATGTTATCAACATCGGACCATCGGTAGGGTCTCTAGCAGACATAAAACACCATTTTTTGGATTCAGGGTGAACCAAAACGAATATATCCATCGATAACTCAAATTATAAATATTTACGGAAACAATACTTCCTACATATACAATACCATGTATAGGGGGAGAAAGCGACAATATATCTGCACTCAATACGATAATAAATCCGTTAATCCGTTGTAGGCCTTGTTATTGTTTTTCATTTGGTTATAAAAATCTTAATTTTTATGATAATAAATTTTGTACAGGAGTAAGATATTCTAGAACTTAGAGAATGCAATTGCTGGATAATAAACTGTTTTAGAGAACTGGTCAATGCGATTGTGATGCAGTGTGACTTATCACTCGTTGACAACCTGCAGCTGTCATCGTTTGAGTATACAGTATTTACTGTCTTGTATGTAAGTACAGTACGAGTGTAGAGTTGCGAGATGTAGTTTATTGTAACAACACGTATCATGCTGCTCAACAAAATAATCTAGCTAGATACCTTGTTTAAATATATGTATTTAGTTAGGCCTACAGTTATTTACGACTCGCTTATAACTCATCTTACATGTTATCTTTATCTGCAAACTTAAGAAATTTGTAATGCAAAAATCATTATTTACAGTCTTCTAAGGTAATCTTAATATCCCTACGACATTTTAATTAGGTTACATTCACAATACAAATAAATTAGCCCTAATGTAAGCAATGCGTTGGATAGGTCGTCGGTTCTACTTTCTTATAATCTGTCGTCACAATTGTTGCACTAATACACTGAGAGCGTGCTGTAACAAAAGAATAGAACAAATATTTAGCTCTATCGTTTTACATTTTAATGTGCTTACAGAATAGGAAATTCGTCAATAGAAAATAGATTGAACCCGTTTAAATCATGAAGCCTTTTTTGATTTAGAAAGACGACACTAATTTAAATTGTAAACAAGAAAATTATAGAACTGAAATGACTCGTGGTTATACCGACATCAAATGTGAATATTGTCAATCCACCGATATAAACAATCAAGCTGCACACTATAAACAACCTAACCGCACCATTGCCACACAGCCACACAGCCACAGCCACAGCCCAGCCCGGGACCGCAGGCTGTACGAGATGCACCGAACCCACCTGGGGCGAACACTACACTGCCGTCAACATCAACCGGGCTAAAAATACGCGGACAACGGTAGCGTAGCTACGCTGTACGCTGTACGCTGTACGCTGCAGTCTACGCTGCTGTGTCGGCAACATGGCGGTCGATACGGGGCGCCGCGCCGGTCCGCGTTGCTACGACACCGCGCCGCGACGCCGGCGACCGATTGCGCGGGAAAATGGAAACTGTGGATCCTGGAAATGTGTTCTTTGTATAAGAGGAAAATGAGGAGTTATAAGAGGAAAATGCTCCAGTAAGTTCTTTTAAAGGGGTCACGAAACTTACCGCGTTTCTACCTGCCTCTCATACAACTCTAATGTGAACTTTCAAAGCTCTTCCCTCATCAACGGATTATCTTATCGCCAATTTATGACAAATTTCAAAGAGCTTACATGCCTAGGGATTTAAATGAGCAAAATTTCGATATCGCCAACAATGATCGATGAAAAATCCAAAATATTCGATACCTACGATTTGACATATAGGTGAACTATTTGTAATATTGTATTTTTTGTATTTAAAATTAATCATAAATAATCGGTTTCGGATAATCCGTCGAGGAGACAGGCTTTGAACATTAACATTGGTCTTCTGGGAGCAGCAGGTGTACTACTGCACACTGCTGTACTACTGTGCCGTTGGAACTTGTACCTGTACTACCACTGTCCATACTGTGTTGCCATTCGGCTAATCCGTCGAGGAGACAGGCTTTGAACATTAACATTGGTCTTCTGGGAGCAGCAGGTGTACTACTGCACACTGCTGTACTACTGTGCCGTTGGAACTTGTACCTGTACTACCACTGTCCATACTGTGTTGCCATTCGGCTAATCCGTCGAGGAGACAGGCTTTGAACATTAACATTGGTCTTCTGGGAGCAGCAGGTGTACTACTGCACACTGCTGTACTACTGTGCCGTTGGAACTTGTACCTGTCCATACTGTGTTGCCATTCGGCTAATCCGTCGAGGAGACAGGCTTTGAACATTAACATTGGTCTTCTGGGAGCAGCAGGTGTACTACTGCACACTGCTGTACTACTGTGCCGTTGGAACTTGTACCTGTCCATACTGTGTTGCCATTCGGCTAATCCGTCGAGGAGACAGGCTTTGAACATTAACATTGGTCTTCTGGGAGCAGCAGGTGTACTACTGCACACTGCTGTACTACTGTGCCGTTGGAACTTGTACCTGTCCATACTGTGTTGCCATTCGGCTAATCCGTCGAGGAGACAGGCTTTGAACATTAACATTGGTCTTCTGGGAGCAGCAGGTGTACTACTGCACACTGCTGTACTACTGTGCCGTTGGAACTTGTACCTGTACTACCACTGTGTTGCCATTCGGCTAATCCGTCGAGGAGACAGGCTTTGAACATTAACATTGGTCTTCTGGGAGCAGCAGGTGTACTACTGCACACTGCTGTACTACTGTGCCGTTGGAACTTGTACCTGTACTACCACTGTGTTGCCATTCGGCTAATCCGTCGAGGAGGCAGGCTTTGAACATTAACATTGGTCTTCTGGGAGCAGCAGGTGTACTACTGCACACTGCTGTACTACTGTGCCGTTGGAACTTGTACCTGTCCATACTGTGTTGCCATTCGGCTAATCCGTCGAGGAGACAGGCTTTGAACATTAACATTGGTCTTCTGGGAGCAGCAGGTGTACTACTGCACACTGCTGTACTACTGTGCCGTTGGAACTTGTACCTGTCCATACTGTGTTGCCATTCGGCTAATCCGTCGAGGAGACAGGCTTTGAACATTAACATTGGTCTTCTGGGAGCAGCAGGTGTACTACTGCACACTGCTGTACTACTGTGCCGTTGGAACTTGTACCTGTCCATACTGTGTTGCCATTCGGCTAATCCGTCGAGGAGACAGGCTTTGAACATTAACATTGGTCTTCTGGGAGCAGCAGGTGTACTACTGCACACTGCTGTACTACTGTGCCGTTGGAACTTGTACCTGTCCATACTGTGTTGCCATTCGGCTAATCCGTCGAGGAGACAGGCTTTGAACATTAACATTGGTCTTCTGGGAGCAGCAGGTGTACTACTGCACACTGCTGTACTACTGTGCCGTTGGAACTTGTACCTGTCCATACTGTGTTGCCATTCGGCTAATCCGTCGAGGAGACAGGCTTTGAACATTAACATTGGTCTTCTGGGAGCAGCAGGTGTACTACTGCACACTGCTGTACTACTGTGCCGTTGGAACTTGTACCTGTCCATACTGTGTTGCCATTCCAGTAGCGGTAATATTTACACATCACTTGTAAAAACAACTACTCCCCCGGAAACACCTAATTTATACATACGAAAAACCGATCATCCCCCAGGCCAAACCTCTACCCCTACAACCGCGAAATTTGGCATGTGTAGTCTTTTCAAAACATAGGTAACCACCAAGAGAGGGTTTTAAGAAATTCCCATAGGGCTCCACCAACGGGGCTCCAAAGTTCCAATCCTATGTTATTCTTATGGGCAATTTATACATACGAAAAACCGATCATCCCCCAGGCCAAACCTCTACCCCTACAACCGCGAAATTTGGCACGTGTACTCTTTCCATATCGTAGGTCGTAGGTAACCACTAAGAAAGGGTTTTAAGAAATTCCCAAAGTGGTCCGTCCCATGGGGAGTCAAAGATCCAATCATATGTTATTCTTATGGACAATTTATAAATATGAAAAACCGATCATCCTCCAGGCCAAACATCTACACATACAACCACGAAATTTGGCACGTGTACTCTTTCCATAACGTAGGTAACCCCTGAGAAAGTATTTTAAGAAATTCCGATAGGGCTCCGCCCCACAGGACGGGTTAACTACAGAATGCAGCACACACAACTGTTGTATTCCCGGGTGAAACCGGGTACAGTTTGGGTCACAGTGCTTGGCGTGATATCGTTAGCGTATTGTTATTTGGCATCAGCAGGTTTATATCCTGCTAGAATCGAAAAAGTTATATTTATCACACACAGATGTGAATCTTGTTTATTTTGACTCACAATAATCTATTTTTACCTTCTCCCCCTTATACATATTATAAGGAGAAAGTATTGTTTCCGTCAAAATTTTCGAAATTGAGTTGTTGGTGGAAATATTCGTTTTGGTGCTCCATGAACCCAAAAAGTGATTTTATGTGATGTCTGTGTGTCTGCCTGTCTGTATGGATGTGTACAGAGCTAGAGACGACACCAGTGGACCGATTTTGATGAAATTTGGTACGTATTTACTAATCCACGATAACTCCAGGAGGTTTTTAATTTTTTTAATTTTTGATTTTTAAGGGTAATTATCCCCCAAAAAACCGTTAAAAATATAAAAAAATCGGAATTTCTCAAAATCGGCTCATACGATTTTAATTAAACTTTAGTGGTTCGTAGAGATTAACGTTTCCAACAAAATGACACCACCCGTATTCCTGGGAAAATTCGGGTTCAGAAATCACAAGACTTAAAACATCCAAAATTCAGTTTTTTATTTTTCATAAAAAATTATAAATTCTAAAAAAGATTACCATATACCATTAAAAAGAGTTCAAAAAACAAAACAATTTAGTATTTTTAATTATTATTCTACGATTACTGGTTGCGTAGAAAATCAAACTTTCATTTAGCGGTAAACACAGTAAGTTGTCCAATGTTATTCTTATGGAGAATACAAAAATGACAATTTTTCTCTTATTAATGATCAATTTAATTGAAATTTGATATACTGGTCAAGTAAGCATTGACCAACAGAGGATATTCAAAATATGGATCCCCTAACCCTGTGGGGGGATAAGGAGGCGATTCCCCTCTTGAAACCATTGCATGTAGCAAAGGATTTTGTAGTGACTCCAAAAATGGGATTGGGGTTAACATTTCCGAAAAAAGTTTTTTAAGAAGATTTTCTGTACTTTATACCGTACTTTATAATCTGTAGTTAGTAAATAGAAATAATTTATTCATTAAAGTTGGGCTAAAAGGGAGAAAGTTTTACCATCCAAAAATCACCAAAAACGAGAAAAATCAAATTTTTCCAAAAACAGACTAACGATTTTGATACAATTTGTGTGATTTATAGTGTTTAATTACCCAAATGAAATGAAACTACCCGCGGGGAAAATACGGGTTCGCAACTTATAAGCCAAAAACTGGTTCAAAAACCAGTTTTTACTTTTTCCCCTTATACATAATATGTGGAGAAAGAATTATTTTCGACAAAATTTTCGAATTTGAGATGTTATTGGAAATATTCGTTTTGGTGCTCCCTGAACCCAAAAAAGTGGTTTTTACGTGATGTCTGCCTGTCTGGATGAGTACAGAGCTAGAGCCCACACCAATTGGCCGATTTTTATTAAACTTGGTGTGTATGTACTAAACTACGATAACTCCAGGCATTTTTTTCATTTTTTGGAATTTTTTATTTTTAAGGGTAATTATCCCCCCAAAACCACTAAAAAACATGAAAAATCCGAATTTCTCAAACTCAGCTCTAACGATTTTGATTAAACTTTGGTGGTTTGTAGAGCTTTACTCTACAAACAAAATGACACCACCCGAATTCCTGGAAAAATTCGGGTTCAGAAATCACAGGACTTAAAACATCCAAAATGCAGTTATTTTTATTTTTTATAAAAAACCATAAATGTAAAAAAAATTACTTATCACCATCAAAAAGAGCTCAAAAAACTAAATAATTCAGTATTTTGAATTATTATTCAACGATTGCTGGTTGCGGAGAAAATTTAAATTTTCATGTTGCGATAAACGCAGCACATAGTCTGATGTTATCCTTATGGGGAATACAAAACTTACCATTTCTCTCTTATTTACTGATAAATTTCGTTTGAACTTGATATGCAGGTCAAGTTAGCATTTTCCAACAGAGGATATTCGTAATATGTTGCAACTAAACCCTGGGGGGACAAGGGGGCATTTCCCCTCTCAAAACTACTTTGTGTAGCAATGGATTCTGTAGTGCCCCCCAAAATGGGGTTTGGGTGGATATTTCTGAAAACAACTATTCTAGACAATTTTCTGTACATTCATCTGTACTTTATATTCTATATTTAGTAAAAAAAAAGTAATTTATTCATTGAAGTTGGGCTAAAAGGGAGAAAGTATGTGTCAGTTTCCTGATACCGTTTATTTTAATATGGGTTAGAGAATTATACCGATGAATGCAGAGTCCTATATGACTCTGTATTCATTGTTTGTACACACCCAGTATGAAACCCAGCTGACGATACACTCACTACACTGTTTGTCAGTTCTGGACCTTTCCCCAACCAACAGCAACGCGACAACCCAGCCGCCACTGAAGCCGTCTTATCACAAGGCTACTGCCCCCGACGGGACTGGTACAACAGCAACGCGACAACCCAGCCGCCACTGAAGCCGTCTTATCACAAGGCTACTGCCCCCGATGGAACTGGTACAACAGCAACGCGACAACCCAGCCGCCACTGAAGCCGTCTTATCACAAGGCTACTGCCCCCGACGGGACTGGTACAACAGCAACGCGACAACCCAGCCGCCACTGAAGCCGTCTTATCACAAGGCTACTGCCCCCGACGGGACTGGTACAACAGCAACGCGACAACCCAGCCGCCACTGAAGCCGTCTTATCACAAGGCTACGGCCCCCGATGGAACTGGTAAATCTATTTGAGAACCGGAATGTGAACGAGCAATGCTCAGACCGATGTCGCGGCCCATCAAGAATCTCATTTCGTTTCAAAATGGCCAATGACTATTTTTATAGGGCTTGTGAGCTATAAAAGATACACATTAGTGGTTTGTTTGTTGGAACTCGTCTGCCTTTAGACTTGCGTACATCGTATCAGTTTAGTGGTTTTCTTATTTCGTTATTATTTGGGGAAATAGAAACAAACTATAGAGGTTGCACACAGCCAAACGTATCCCGTTGATGAGAGAGTTATGCCCGGATTTGTTAGGCGATGAGTATTATTCGGGTTTCAAAAAACAAAAGAATGGTCGTACATACAAAAGGGTGGTGGTAAATAGCGAAGAATCGTTTGTATGGATTTGTATTAATCCAACGTAGTTCTAAGGAAAACAACAATATTCGTTGCAGAGGAATAAATCAGTGAACATTGGTTAAGTAGGTAATCATTTCGGGCCCGACGAGAGGGGGGCGGGGGGGACAAAGAGCGTGAAACTAATTACGAAGGAGGAGATAGTAGTCCCAGCGGTCCCCCCTGGCAGGTAGAGGTGGAGGCCCGAGTGCCGCATACCTGTTTTTAGAGGGTTGACAGAAGATCCCAGGTCTAATGAGGGCTAGGGAGGGAACCCTGAGTCAAGCCTCACCAAAATATTTTACGACTGACCCTTGATCGGGTTACCCTGGGATCTTCAGTCCTACAATCAAATCCCCGGGGCCCGGGCCCCCCCGGCAGTGCAAGTCGTATAATAATGGAACAAAAAGAATTAGCACATCGCGCGGGCCCCGCGGCCAGCCTATCTGCAGCTGATAGGCAAATAATTCGAACATTTGCCGAAAAAGGCCCGAAAAGTGTTGATATAACTCTGTAGTGCGATAGTGTTTTAATGACTTTGCCTCAAGTTAACTTAGTAGCTACAAAATCAGTTTTGGGATTTTTCACCCAATGTATTGCTAGCCATGATAAATGTAATAAAGAATTACTATTCGTACATCATGTTTTCAAAAGTTTAATCCACCAACCACAACTATAGCGAACCTATAAATAACTATTTATATAAATATAAAACGTATATAAATCAAATATAGAAAAATCTCAGTGCGTAGTCCTAGTTTTTACTCAATAAGTTTAATAAAATAAAGTTATGGCGATGCAAAATTAAGAATTGAGCAAACAAAATAATATATTAGGTTGTAAACAACAATGTACCAATGTGTTTTTGACTTTTTCGTTTCGTTCCCAAAGTGTATACCTACTTTCTTCCAAAACGTAATGGTAAAAGTAGTTGCACTTTTGATATATTATACGTACTGTACTTTATGACAGCTTAGTTGTACTTTTCTCGTAGTTTTGTAAGGTGAATTTTGTTGTGTTTCACACTTTCACAAATCTTTAAACTGTGTTAAAGCATAGATTAAGAATACCACAACAAAGGTTGTAGATGTGTTCCAGCAAGGGTTTGTGTGACGTCACAACTGCAGGTGATCCCGCTGTCGCTGTACACCCGGTCGCTTACACATTTATACAACCATAGTTGCTAGTGTAGTCTATGAAACAACTGCAATTCGTTCTGCCGTGATTTGAACGATTCAATAAAATGCAATTAAATTATCTAGTAATGTTCTGCATTAGCGTAGTGTAGTGATTGGCTAGTTTTTATTTGTTTACGATTGATCGTATATCTAATGCGGCCTTGGTTCTAGTATTAAGAATGATGAATTTTCCCAGTTGCTACACCAATAATTAGTCAAGATCAAAACTGAAGCAATTCACAAAGAAATTACGATTCTTTACAACATTGTAGTACCTCATGGTTCATAAGAACTTATTTTAATAGAACATATGAAGAGTTTGTAGGTAAAAAGTAGACTACATTAGGCTACATTAAGTGGGGGCGGTAGGGTGCCCCGGGGCCCACTATGGCTCTCGGCGGCCCTGAATAACTCCTTAGAGGCGCGCGCAGACCAGAGCTGGCGAGAGCAGTTGACAACGTGTAAACGCTGCTTTTGTTGCAAACAAAATAAAGGCAATTTCACCTTACCCAATCTTGTGGGGAAAAGTGTTTCCGAACCAAACTTAAATCTCTATTAGCGAATTTCCTCTATAGGGAAGAAGCTATTACTGTAGTCGGCATGGTAAGACCTAGACCCGGGACCATGATAACTTTTCGTTTTGAGGTCCCCAGACCCCAAAAACACCATTCATTGGAAACTATATATATATATATATATATATATATATATATGTCCGTGAGCACGATAACTCTCGTAACAATGATCCGATTTTTATGAAATTTGGTATAAATGTGTAAAGCAACATTTATGACTTTAAGTTCGAAAACCAGCCAGATCGCTTCATCTGAAGGGGTATTTTGGGGGGTTTTTGTACCCCAAAAATGGGTTTTTTGAATATTTTACATATAATTTTTGAAATAGTCAAATTTTAGTTTTCACCATTGGATTTAGCTTAAAAAACACACAATTTGGTATTTTGGTCATTTCTCTACGTCAATTGGTTACCGAGATATTGAAAGTGCTAAACACAGTACGTTGTCTAATGTTATTCTTATGGAGGAAAAGAAAAATTTTATATCTCGCTTATTTATGAACGTATACTGACGAAACTTGGTATACGGCTTCATCTCGTTGTGTTCTATTGATATTTGCTCAAAAACCCAATTTTTTGCCAAAGGCTCCCGTAGCAGCAAACCTGCGTACTCAGCCCCATGTTATTCTTATGGAGAATAATTAAATGCTATATCTCCCTTAATTATGAATTAATAAAAAACTGGTATAAGACTTCACCTAGTTTAATTATATTGATATTAGCATAAAAACACATTTTTGTGTTCCTTGTTGCAGCAAACCTGCGTACTCAACCCCAATGTTATTCTTATGAAGAATAATTAAAATTGTATATATCGCTTATTTTTGTGAATATATTTTTATGAAACTTGGTAAGTGGCTTTATGTAGTATTAAGACATTTATATCTTCATTGGAAATTCGCTGAGGATGCAGGTTTGCGGCAACGGGGTATTGCAAACATATAAACGTAAACGTAGCAGAATTATTGTTGTTCTCATAATGTTTGTCACATTTGTTGGAAACTCTGGTGTCAATTGTTGATTGTAGCCTACAAGCGCCTCCACACCAACGGCCGGACTAGGGCTGTTCACTCATCAGACGGAAGAGACGAAGAGACGGAGTCCTGAAGTTCACGTTTTAAACCCAAAGTGCAATTAAAAGCAGCAGTGGCAAAGTTTGAGTTTAAGACTTAACCATTCCGGATGCACCGGGATAATTCGTGGAGAGAGAAAAGATTTTATGTAAAGTATCCGGTTATTTGTTTAAATAATCGCCAAGTAACCGAGCTTTACTACGAGAAGTTAATTTCGTTCATGGCGTAGTTTACTGCAAAATAAACCTACCGATCGGAAACCAAACTGAGAACCCACTGGGCATTCCAGAGCGGTTCAAATAGCGATATAATAGCGATAGAATAGCTAGAACCCGATACACAAACCACCCACTGGATGTTAACAAATTCCACAAAGTCCGAGTGTAACAGAATTATCCTGTCTTGTAGCGCGATCGGTTGGACCGGGTTCGGCGGGGGCGGCCGCAATAATAGCCCTAGTCCGGCCGGTGCGATGTGCCGTGTGCTGTGCGCTCGTATCTAGACGATTGTCGGTGCGGTTTTATTTAGCCCGTTAAATCGGGAGAGGATCAACTGGTGACGCAGGGCTTGATACGTCATACCCCCTCCCCCTCTCACCCCACAGCCTACACGCACGCACCCATTCATGCCGGGACCGTCTTTTATTGAACTGTTGTCGTCAGCGTAGTAACAAAATAGGACTCGTTCAGTCACCTTGAGGCATGCCTGGCTGGTTACTGTTTTGGATCCCGCCTATTTACTGAATGATAATAATGTCATCGTGATGATTGTGTAGGGACTTATCATTTCGTGTTGTAGTGCAGGAGTTGTTTGCTGACGTGACAGTTTGTAAAAGGAACAAACAGTTTAGTTTAGGACTGTAAAATGTATATATATATATTTTTTGTTTGTTTTGTTTGTTGTTATTTATCTATTCTTAAAAAAATGCTTATTGATTTAGTTTGTTTGGGTGTTACATAAGGCATTTAAGTTAACGAAAAACTATGACAGAACCAAAAAGTACAGTTGCAAGTATTTATTTGATTCTTCTTAAATACAAAGGCATATACAGGGTGAATCTCGTAAGTTGTCCAGTATTGATTTCAGACAAACCGTTGGTCCTACGATGATGAAATAAAATTATTTCCCACTAAACCAACCCCAAGGAATAACGTAAAAATATTTTTAACGATTTTTAAATACAGGGTGTACCAGAAACTGAGGGTCACTAGTCCGAATCTACGAAATATCAAATAGAAACGTATATCATGATATACATCAAATTAAAGCTCTTTTCAATCCAAACCATTTGGCGGAATCGGATTTTGATTATTATTGATTCATTTCAAAATGGCGGCTGTTTTTGTGAAAAAATTAGTATTTTTTTGAATACCCTGTATTTTTCTTAAAAATGCAGATATCTTGATTCTGATTCAAATATCGCATTCCTTATGAGCTAAGCTTTATTTTGATATGCAACACTTCAATATTATCTCAAAAACAAAAAGTTTCAAAAATATCAGTTTTTGAAAATATGTACATAGCCAAAACTCAAAAATTTCAAATAGCACTACATGTCAAATAGCATATCATTTTAAAGGTATTGCAATTCTAAGAAACTTTCAAATTTAAACCTTATGCGTATCTATTTTGGTTTTCGAGTTATCAACAAAAAACATGTTTTCCCACATTAAAACACATGTTATTTGTTAAACATGGTGGTAAAGGCTGGACCATAGTTCTATTACCACCATGTTTAACAAATAACATGCGTTTTAATGTGGAAAAACATGTTTTTTGTTGATAACTCGAAAACCAAAATAGATACGCATAAGGTTTAAATTTGAAAGTTTCTTAGAATTGCAATACCTTTAAAAAGATATGCTATTTGACATATGGTGCTATTTGAAATTTTTGAGTTTTGGCTATGTACATATTTTCAAAAACTGATATTTTTGAAACTTTTTGTTTTTGAGATAATATTGAAGTGTTGCATATCAAAATAAAGCGTAGCTCATAAGGAATGCGATATTTGAATCAGAATCAAGATATCTGCATTTTTAAGAAAAATACAGGGTATTCAAAAAAATACTAATTTTTTCACAAAAACAGCCGCCATTTTGAAATGAATCAATAATAATCAAAATCCGATTCCGCCAAATGGTTTGGATTGAAAAGAGCTTTAATTTGATGTATATCATGATATACGTTTCTATTTGATATTTCGTAGATTCGGACTAGTGACCCTCAGTTTCTGGTACACCCTGTATTTAAAAATCGTTAAAAATATTTTTACGTTATTCCTTGGGGTTGGTTTAGTGGGAAATAATTTTATTTCATCATCGTAGGACCAACGGTTTGTCTGAAATCAATACTGGACAACTTACGAGATTCACCCTGTATAAATTATGTACATTTTCCTAAAGGGCATTACACAGTTTTTGTGACACATAGGAAATATATATTTTTTTAAAGTATGTTTTCCCGGGTGAAATTGGGGTCATCAGGTAGGTTAGCTGGTTTGGAAATAAATAATGTAATGCATAATAAAGGGATGTGTCGTAATAAAATAATATATATTAATAAATAATACAACATCGGCGATCAATCGATTTCGGAAGTGATGTGGCGGAAGATGGAGCACCGCGACAAGGTTATCCGGTTATCCCGCCTTTGACACATGTGATAGGTTATCTGCTCCACCGCCACCCTTACTGCCATGTCCAACCACCCGGTGTTTATAAATTAAACTTACCTGGGGCTTATTTTCGTTTTCGTTTTCTGTTTACTGCAAACTGTTATGTTTTTTTCCCAAATCTGAGTCATTATTTCCCGTATCAGATAATAATGAGCGAAAACGTATTTTCTTTATTTTAAGCATATCGATCAATCAATTTCATTACAATATTTTTACTGCTTATATATTTAAAAAAAACTTTCTGTAGCTACCAAGTTATGTAATTTGTTGTTAGACAAGTAATCAAGTAATTATTTTATAGTGAATGTATACAACCTTATTTTTTTATAATTTTCATGTTAGTTAAGTAATTTATTAGTGTGCACATAATGTGTTAAAGACGCGTCTCCACAATTTCCAATGATAATGTTACATTTGTATGTGAAAATAATTATATATTTTTAGTTAAATAATTTGTATGTATTCATTTGTAATAAACGGTATCAGGAAACTGACACAATACTTTCTCCCTTTTACCCCAATTTTAATGAATAAATTACTTTTTATTTACTAAATATAGAATACAAAGCACGGTCGAATGTACAGAAAATCTTGTAAACAAGTTGTTTTAAAAAACATCCACCCAAATCCCTGCTTTGGAGGCACTACAGAATCCATTGCTACACTCGTGGTTTTAAGAGGGGAAATGCCCTCTATTCCCCCCAGGGTTATTAAGGGGCAACATATTTCGAATTTCCTCTGTTGGTCAATGCTAACTTGACAAGCATATCAAGTTTGAATGGAATTTATCAGTAAATAAGAGAGAAATAGTAATTTTTTTATTCCCCAAAAGAGTAACATTGGACAACATACTGCGTTTACCGCAAAATGAAAATTTCAATTTTCTCCGAAACCAGCAATCGTAGAATAGTAATTCAAGATACTAAATTATTTAGTTTTTTGAGCTCTTTTTAATGGTGGGTATTAATATTTTTTATATTTATGTCTTTTTATGAAAAATCCAAAAACTGAATTTTGATGTTTTAAGTGCTGTAATTTCTGAACCCGAATTTTTACAGGAATGCGGGTGGTGTCATTTTGTTGTAAAACTAAAGTTCTACAAACGACTAAAGTTTAATCAAAATCGTTAGAGCCGTTTTTGAGAAATTTTGGCGGTATTTGGGGGATAATTACCCTTAAAAATCAAAAATTCAAAAAAATAAAAAAACACCTGGAGATATCGTGGATTAGTACCTACACACCAAATTTCATAAAAATCGGCCCATTGGTTAAGGCTCTAGATCTGTACATACGCACGCACGCACACACGCACGCACGCACGCACACACACAGAGACATCACGTAAAAATCACTTTTTTGGGTTCAGGGAGCACCAAAACGAATATTTCCACTAACAACTCAAATTCGAAAATTTTTACGAAAACAACACTTTCTCCATATACTATGTATAGAGGGAGAAAGTAAAAATTGGAAATAAATGGATTTTATTTGAATAATACTAAATAAATATATAATTGTAAATATTAAATGAATCTACCTTGGACGCTTTGCATTTTGACTTTTTATTTCACTTATACGTTTTGCATCTTTAGTCCGGGGTCACATAAATATTCTTAATCTCACATTGTAAATAGAAAACACAGATATTATTTAAAATAAGGAATAAGATGGATCAGCTCTAGCTATATCTATAATAAGTTAAGCCGATTTTTGTGAACAGAACTCCTCCGTTAGTTTTGAACCAATTTTGACGATTAAGGTATAAAAAAATTGCCAGATTCGTAGTTGTGTAAAGTGGTTTTCAATTTCCAATACTGTTTTGCTGAAGGGCACAGGACACCCTCAAAGTTCATTTTCCCCCATAAAAAACACGGAGAGTTGAATTCAGTTGCATTCTAAAACAGGTGATGATACAGTCAAATACAGGCAAACAGTCCGAACAGCTGATGACTGATACAAACAATAAAAGTTTGTTTTGCTCCTTGTTCGATATTCTTAATATAATTTGTCGACTTTAGACTCTCATTATTTGCATTGCGGATATTATCGGGATCTTGTTTTATAGTGCCTATAAATAAATGTGATATTATTCTTTGGCAGTACGTTGTTCTATATCATGTTCAAAGTTTAAGATTGTAAAGTTCTCCTCGATATTTGTATGCCAATTCTTTGTCATCATAAGGGGTCGTCTCCGAAATTTGATTAAATAACTGGAAAATTATGCACTTTAGAACATACCTTTAGAGGAGATTTTACTTCTTCAATTTTGCATGAATAATATTTTAAACTTTTGAAGGGGTTTTCCGAACATCCCACATATTACCGCTTTGCCATACTTAATTCATTATCTTTTGATTTGTAAAGCCCTGAACCCTCGTCTAGATATGTAAACAAGTCAGAACATAATCCGACTCCCTTTCCGTCTCACTCGCGTTTTAAGTGATATATATTTCAACACAGAAATGCCATCAGGTATTTAAACTGTATTGGCCTTCAAAATGAGTACCGATCAATCATGACTGCGGGGTGGCCAAGCAGAGTCACACACAGTAACCGAGCCCGGAGTGTGGGGAGGGGGTGGTCACACACAGTAACCGAGCCCGGAGTGTGGGGAGGGGGTGGTCACACACAGTAACCGAGCCCGGAGTGTGGGGAGGGGGTGGCCAAGCAGTGTCACACACAGTAACCGAGCCCGGAGTGTGGGGAGGGGGTGGTCACACACAGTAACCGAGCCCGGAGTGTGGGGAGGGGGTGGTCACACACAGTAACCGAGCCCGGAGTGTGGGGAGGGGGTGGCCAAGCAGTGTCACACACAGTAACCGAGCCCGGAGTGTGGGGAGGGGGTGGCCAAGCAGTGTCACACACAGTAACCGTTTGCCCCTTGCGATCTTCTCTTGGATGACTTGCGATTCTAAATTGCCAAATCCAGGAAGGACGCCATTGGCTGAGGGGGTTGGACTTCAATCCAGGAGTTCTGTTGCACGGTGTTTTTAAACTCTACCAAATCTATAATCTATTAAAATGTAATTAAACATAATACGAACTATCTCATTCGTTATACACCCTTCTTGTCCGTATTACTTTGTTTGGTCAATGCTAACTTGACAAGCATATCAAGTTTTAACGAAATTGATCAATAAATAAGAGAGAAATAGTAGTTTTTGTATTCCCCATAAGAATAACATTGGACAACGTACTACAAAATTACGATTTACCGCAAAATTTAAATTTAAATTTTCTCCGCAACCAGTAATCATAGAATCGTAATTCAAACTACTAAATTATTTAGTTCTTTGAGCTCTTTTTCATGGTGAATAGTAATACTTTTTATATTTATGGTTTTTTTAATGAAAAATAAAAAACTGAATTTTTGATATTTTAAGTTTTGTAATTTCTGAACCCGAATTTTCACAGAAATGCGGGTGGTGTCATTTTGTTGGAAAACTAAAGTTCTACAAACGACTAAAGTTTAATCAAAATCGTTAGAGCCGTTTTTGAGAAATCTTGATTCTTTCATGTTAATTGCCCTTAAATATGAAAATTAAAAAAAATTAAAACTCCTGGAGATATCGTGGATTAGTACCTACATACCAAATTTCATAAAAATCGGACCATTGGTTAGGGCTCTAGCTCTGTACACATCCATACAGACAGACAGACAGACAGACAGACAGACAGACAGACAGACAGACAGACAGACAGACAGACAGACAGACAGACAGACAGACAGATAGACAGACAGACATTACGTAAAAATCACTTTTTTGGGTTCAGGGAGCACCAAAACGAATATTTCCAGTAACAACTCAAATTCGAAAATTGTTATGACAACAATACTTTCTCCATATACAGTACTATGTACAATGGGGAGAAAGTAAAAGTGAAAGTTATAGACAAACTTATGTAGAGGTCCAGAATATGTCTCGTTTTGAGCCAAAAAAATACGGTATTGATATCGTATAAGGATGCTCGAGCAAGCTAAGTAATTACAATGGTCAAAATTAAAGCATGCTCATATTTGGCGGTTCACACCCAATATGCACGATTACTCAGCTATTACGACACCAACGCTTATTTCAGCCATAAAGCAACCTGTCATATCTTGGCCTTTCAGTTTCGCTGTGCGGTAGCCGGTAGACCCTCGGAGCTGTGAACACACACGTACATCAGAGGACTGCCACAGGCCCCCGGACACCGGACACCGGACACGGCGCGGCGCAGAAACAACACACCTCGGACCGCTGGCACTATCAAACACCTTCAAAACGTGACCACCGTTCAGAACACACACGTACATCAGAGGACTGCCACAGGCCCCCGGACACCGGACACCGGACACGGCGCGGCGCAGAAACAACACACCTCGGACCGCTGGCACTATCAAACACCTTCAAAACGTGACCACCGTTCAGAACACACACGTACATCAGAGGACTGCCACAGGCCCCCGGACACCGGACACCGGACACGGCGCGGCGCAGAACAACACACCTCGGACCGCTGGCACTATCAAACACCTTCAAAACGTGACCACCGTTCAGAACACACACGTACATCAGAGGACTGCCACAGGCAACCGGACACCGGACACGGCGCGGCGCAGAACAACACACCTCGGACCGCTGGCACTATCAAACACCTTCAAAACGTGACCACCGTTCAGAACACACACTTACATCAGAGGACTGCCACAGGCCCCCGGACACCGGACACCGGACACGGCGCGGCGCAGAACAACACACCTCGGACCGCTGGCACTATCAAACACCTTCAAAACGTGACCACCGTTCAGAACACACACTTACATCAGAGGACTGCCACAGGCCCCCGGACACCGGACACCGGACACGGCGCGGCGCAGAACAACACACCTCGGACCGCTGGCACTATCAAACACCTTCAAAACGTGACCACCGTTCAGAACACACACGTACATCAGAGGACTGCCACAGGCCCCCGGACACCGGTCACCGGACACGGCGCGGCGCAGAAACAACACACCTCGGACCGCTGGCACTATCAAACACCTTCAAAACGTGACCACCGTTCAGAACACACACGTACATCAGAGGACTGCCACAGGCCCCCGGACACCGGACACCGGACACGGCGCGGCGCAGAACAACACACCTCGGACCGCTGGCACTATCAAACACCTTCAAAACGTGACCACCGTTCAGAACACACACGTACATCAGAGGACTGTCACAGGCCCCCGGACACCGGACACCGGACACGGCGCGGCGCAGAAACAACACACCTCGGACCCCTGGCACTATCAAACACCTTCAAAACGTGACCACCGTTCAGAACACACACGTACATCAGAGGACTGCCACAGGCCCCCGGACACCGGACACGGCGCGGCGCAGAAACAACACACCTCGGACCGCTGGCACTATCAAACACCTTCAAAACGTGACCACCGTTCAGAACACACACGTACATCAGAGGACTGCCACAGGCCCCCGGACACCGGACACCGGACACGGCGCGGCGCAGAACAACACACCTCGGCCCGCTGGCACTATCAAACACCTTCAAAACGTGACCACCGTTCAGAACACACACGTACATCAGAGGACTGCCACAGGCCCCCGGACACCGGACACCGGACACGGCGCGGCGCAGAACAACACACCTCGGTCCGCTGGCACTATCAAACACCTTCAAAACGTGACCACCGTTCAGAACACACACGTACATCAGAGGACTGCCGCAGGCCCCCGGACACCGGACACGGCGCGGCGCAGAAACAACACACCTCGGACCGCTGGCACTATCAAACACCTTCAAAACGTGACCACCGTTCAGAACACACACGTACATCAGAGGACTGCCACAGGCCCCCGGACACCGGACACCGGACACGGCGCGGCGCAGAAACAACACACCTCGGACCGCTGGCACTATCAAACACCTTCAAAACGTGACCACCGTTCAGAACACACACGTACATCAGAGGACTGCCGCAGGCCCCCGGACACCGGACACGGCGCGGCGCAGAACAACACACCTCGGACCGCTGGCACTATCAAACACCTTCAAAACGTGACCACCGTTCAGAACACACACGTACATCAGAGGACTGCCACAGGCCCCCGGACACCGGACACGGCGCGGCGCAGAACAACACACCTCGGACCGCTGGCACTATCAAACACCTTCAAAACGTGACCACCGTTCAGAACACACACGTACATCAGAGGACTGCCACAGGCCCCCGGACACCGGACACGGCGCGGCGCAGAAACAACACACCTCGGACCGCTGGCACTATCAAACACCTTCAAAACGTGACCACCGTTCAGAACACACACGTACATCAGAGGACTGCCACAGGCCCCCGGACACCGGACACGGCGCGGCGCAGAAACAACACACCTCGGACCGCTGGCACTATCAAACACCTTCAAAACGTGACCACCGTTCAGAACACACACGTACATCACAGGACTGCCACAGGCCCCCGGACACCGGACACCGGACACGGCGCGGCGCAGAACAACACACCTCGGCCCGCTGGCACTATCAAACACCTTCAAAACGTGACCACCGTTCAGAACACACACGTACATCAGAGGACTGCCACAGGCCCCCGGACACCGGACACCGGACACGGCGCGGCGCAGAAACAACACACCTCGGACCGCTGGCACTATCAAACACCTTCAAAACGTGACCACCGTTCAGAACACACACGTACATCAGAGGACTGCCACCGGCCCCCGGACACCGGACACGGCGCGGCGCAGAACAACACACCTCGGACCGCTGGCACTATCAAACACCTTCAAAACGTGACCACCGTTCAGAACACACACGTACATCAGAGGACTGCCACAGGCCCCCGGACACCGGACACGGCGCGGCGCAGAAACAACACACCTCGGACCGCTGGCACTATCAAACACCTTCAAAACTTGACCACCGTTCAGAACACACACGTACATCAGAGGACTGCCACAGGCCCCCGGACACCGGACACGGCGCGGCGCAGAAACAACACACCTCGGACCGCTGGCACTATCAAACACCTTCAAAACGTGACCACCGTTCAGAACACACACGTACATCAGAGGACTGCCACAGGCCCCCGGACACCGGACACGGCGCGGCGCAGAAACAACACACCTCGGACCGCTGGCACTATCAAACACCTTCAAAACGTGACCACCGTTCAGAACACACACGTACATCAGAGGACTGCCACAGGCCCCCGGACACCGGACACGGCGCGGCGCAGAAACAACACACCTCGGACCGCTGGCACTATCAAACACCTTCAAAACGTGACCACCGTTCAGAACACACACGTACATCAGAGGACTGCCACAGGCCCCCGGACACCGGACACCGGACACGGCGCGGCGCAGAAACAACACACCTCGGACCGCTGGCACTATCAAACACCTTCAAAACGTGACCACCGTTCAGAATTTCACCTAATGAATTGGCAATACATTTTGTCGATTGACTGAGATTTTTTTAAAGGTTGGCAGCCTTTTTTGCCTTACTTATCACGCCCCCATATGACATAGATATGTGCTTTACGATGCTTTCTACAATTCAAATTAACATACATAAAATACCAAATAAATAACTACGAAAACATTCCCAGTACACATAAAATGTATTTAGTTATAACGATGCTAATGAGAACGTCACAAACCAGAGCGCGTGAATAAATGTAAATGTATAGTCTTAGTATATTAAATAAACTTGTCATAAAACAATTGCCACTGTCTATCACAAATATTGTATACCAAACGATTTTTGTTTATTGGGTAATCGAAAACGTAAACGGAAAACAATATAAATATCAAATGTGTATAAGTTATAAACAAATACAACTGCAAACCAGAAGAACTTAAAGACATACATTTGCAAGCTGTAAAAAGGTTAGTTTACACGATTTTAGTGACATCTGATTTAGACCTTACATGAATTGATGTGTTCTCTGCTTTCTTAGCCAAAACCCTTTCATTTTTGAACCACACCAAATGGTAGCCTTTGTCTTTAGGCCTAATCTTAGCTTCCTTAGCTTATTCCATTGGTAAAAGTAAGATCGTCATTAAAGTAGACTCTGGCAGGATCACCATTAGGCTCCCTCACTAACTGCACCAAGAGTCGGTGGGCAGTGGGCGCTCTGGGGAGCGGCATGCAGTTCTTCTCTCCCTCACTAACTGCACCAAGAGTCAGTCGGTGGGGAGCGGCATGCAGTTCTTCTCTCCCTCACTAACTGCACCAAGAGTCGGTGGGGAGCGGCATGCAGTTCTTCTCTCCCTCACTAACTGCACCAAGAGTCGGTGGGCAGTGGGCGCTCTGGGGAGCGGCATGCAGTTCTTCTCTCCCTCACTAACTGCACCAAGAGTCGGTGGGCAGTGGGCGCTCTGGGCAGCGGCATGCAGTTCTTCTCTCCCTCACTAACTGCACCAAGAGTCGGTGGGCAGCGGCATGCAGTTCTTCTCTCCCTCACTAACTGCACCAAGAGTCGGTGGGCGGTGGGCGCTCTGGGGAGCGGCATGCAGTTCTTCTCTCCCTCACTAACTGCACCAAGAGTCGGTGGGCAGTGGGCGCTCTGGGCAGCGGCATGCAGTTCTTCTCTCCCTCACTAACTGCACCAAGAGTCGGTGGGGAGCGGCATGCAGTTCTTCTCTCCCTCACTAACTGCACCAAGAGTCGGTGGGCAGTGGGCGCTCTGGGGAGCGGCATGCAGTTCTTCTCTCCCTCACTAACTGCACCAAGAGTCGGTGGGCAGTGGGCGCTCTGGGCAGCGGCATGCAGTTCTTCTCTCCCTCACTAACTGCACCAAGAGTCGGTGGGCAGCGGCATGCAGTTCTTCTCTCCCTCACTAACTGCACCAAGAGTCGGTGGGCAGTTGGCGCTCTGGGGAGCGGCATGCAGTTCTTCTCTCCCTCACTAACTGCACCAAGAGTCGGTGGGGAGCGGCATGCAGTTCTTCTCACCCTCACTAACTGCACCAAGAGTCGGTGGGCAGTGGGCGCTCTGGGGAGCGGCATGCAGTTCTTCTCTCCTGAAGGTTACTTCAATTTGCCCTACCAATTCATCAAGAACTTCAAACGTGAATATTCCCCGCATTTTTAACTCCACTTATTTCCAGGTTTATTCGCCTCCCATTCTGATCAAGGTCGTTAACCTTTATTTTCAAAAGCTCAATTTCACTGTATTACTCCGCTGTATTATTATCGCCCTTTTAAGCCTTTTAATCTCTCTGTCGTACTTTTATTTTTCATTTTGAGCTCCGATATCTAATTTTACTTTTCTTTACTTCATTTAAGACAGTTCCAAATGAGTCGATCTTTGAGATTAGGCCAGCTAGAGCATTTTTAACTTCGTCATCATCTTTAAGAAGAGCTTTTACTTACGGAACTGCTTCTGCCTTTGCACTTCTGTTGGCACCTCCAAGCAGCTTTCTTGTCCTCCGACATACTTCTGTATGTGTTTTCTTCCACATCACAGCTGTAGCAGTAGTTGCTGTTGTAACCTCGACACGTCACACATTCACCTTGTGGTGGTATTTCTGAATCACAGTAACTGCACCGTACCATATTTTTAAGCTTTAATTATGAAAATATACTTCAATTGATAAATGAATCACGAAAAAAGTGATATGATGATACGTTGCACTTTTGGGGTTGTGCTCGGAGCGAGCTAAGATGGCGTCCATTCGCTTCGAGCGCTTGGGACAAAACTGATATAGAGAGGCACTTTGGAGGATTTAGTATCTGCGAAAAAAATCCGAATAAGAGAAGAGAACAAAACATGAAAATAATTGTAATAACAGTAGGAACTGAGGAAGGTGTAGTTATTGGAACACGAGATTTCATTACGTCATGAAACCTTAGAATTGATGCATTGTATTTGTTATGACAAAACTAATCAATAACCATAACATCCAGCGAAATTATTATGTTTTGTGATGGTTTATCGGAGTCTTCAAAACACTTTCTTTAATAACATTTTCAATTCGGTGTAATAAAACTAATCGAGGTTATCCTTGTATTTGTATCGTGTTCGCTATAAACCAATTATTTTTAATATACGATTCTAAACTCGATAAAATATTTAGTTATACTAGCGGTATATTGGAACAGTTACAAGGTTGGAAAACACTGGTCAATGATTTGAGCTAGTGCCCCAAGCCTTTTTTGCGATGTACTTTGAAAAATGTTGTAAACCAAGCAAACTTTTTCCTACCAAGAGTTATAGCGGGGTTTTATAAGGGCGTTCTGTACTGAACTACGCGATCGATTTGTATGCTAGAAGTGTCAGTTAAGAGAGGTCAAGGTGTCCCTAATGTATTTGGTTGTCTATGGCTCCGCCCCACAGGCCTTCAAAGCTTCAATGTAAATCCTACGGGAGACTCGAAATAAACTGAATTGTGTATTGAACAGCTGTTGACATAAATATTCAGCACAACAGGAAAGACTAACATGGGGTACTACTAACATGGGGTACATGGGGAACTACTGACATGGGGTAGACTAAATGACCACTGGAATGACAACATAGTGTGCACAATACGTTAATGGGTGGCGCATGAGAAGAACATTTGCTCGAATTCGATCCTACAAGTAAAACAGTAATGTTTCCTACAGGGAAATGTGTGGTACAGGGATATTCATCGATTCAATACTGGGAATATCCGTGTTGCGCACAGTGGTCAGGTTATTAAGGAGGGTGAGTTGTATTGTCCCCCGACGAGTGAGAGTGGCGACAATCGGGTACAAGACCGTTTGACGAGGGGCAGCCCTGAGGGCCATAACAACTTGCCCAACGACAATCGGGTACAAGACCGTTTGACGAGGGGCAGCCCTGAGGGCCATAACAACTTGCCCAACGACAATCGGGTACAAGACCGTTTGACGAGGGGCAGCCCTGAGGGCCATAACAACTTGCCCAACGACAATCGGGTACAAGACCGTTTGACGAGGGGCAGCCCTGAGGGCCATAACAACTTGCCCAACGACAATCGGGTACAACATCTTCCAGGGCCGCGGCTAGCCGGGTCCACAGCCCGCGGGGTAAAAGTTATACTGTAACCATGTTTACAGGTTTCAATTCCCGTTATCAATTTTATTCCCAAGCCCATGAATAGATTAAAGTACCGGGGAGACCGAGCATTGCTCCGTAAATGGCCATAATCTTAGTCTGAAATGTAACTTTTTTGGAGGTATTTTAAACAATTCTAGGAGCCAGTCGCGGCTTCACTCGCGATCACAATGTTATGTTTGATAAGTTACCTAAATTTTTTTCAAGCACCTGGGGAAACGAGCTTTGCTCGAAAATCCAGTCAAATTTATACATAACCTAATCATGTATATATTAAAGTTATTTATAATTTAGTTCTTATTACTATTCTCAGAAAAATAACATTTATGATACTTTACCGACTGCGGGTTATTACATGATAAAATACTGTTGTTGTGTTATTTACAATAGCGTTTAATACAAAATATAAACATATTGTAAAATTTACTTCAAACTTGCACCAGATAATTTTCTTTGCTTTACAATTTTAAATGTATCTATTTTACAGCATAAATCTTCGTATATTATAGAATTTCCCATATAGACACGGCTCGCGCGAACCGTTTCAACGTGTTTTAACGTGTTTTCTATGGATTAGAGTGCTCCCTTGCAAGTACAGTCTTTTAAGGTGCATTTCTAGGACTAAAACATTTTTGTTACCGAGTTATTGCAATTTCTATACTTTCCACTGTAATAGCATGACCCAGACGGTGAGACTTAAGCCCGGGACCACCATAGAAGTTCCTAACGTGACCCCCTGAACACGTTTTGAGGGCTCTCTAAAAACTCTATGTATACAGATATATATGTTTGTGTGTTCGCACTCTAGCGGTCGCAAGTTTTGTCCGATTTACTTAAAATTTGGTAGAGACATTCCTTTTTATAATCAGTTGGGCAAGTTCGTTAGACAAAACAATCGGAAAACTCTAACCCCCTTTTTTAGGGATTATAAATTTTCAAATTTTGAGTTGCTGGACCCGAAAAGGGTCAGAAAAGCCCCGAATGTACACTTATTGCACATTACCTTATTGTACTTAAAAAGCCAAAGATTTTAAGCCCTCCCTCATCATTATAGCACAAGTACTTACCGATTTATTAAAGAAAATGTTAATTGTAAAATACAGTACGTTGTCTTATGGGGATTTTATACTGGAAAAGGCTGTTTTCATATCTTAATATCGTTTTATCAACCCCTATACCCCTATACCAACTTGTTATCCTGACAATACCTCCTTCTAACTTTAAAATGTACAACATTGGCATCCTATTAGTGAGTTTAAATATAACCAGGAGCATCAAAACAGCCAAAATGTTTGTTCTATTTCCAAAAAAATGCAACCAGTGTAGGTTTAAACCCTTTATTTTATCGTTTTAAGGCTTTAATGCGGAAATTCACTTCCCTCACGTCAGCGTGCTGCGTGCGATCTCGTTTACATATTCAAGTAATATATAAATAACAACATTGAACCTCAATTTCGTCAGAGTTACGTCCTTTGTAATTTGGAGTAAAGTAAAATTGATGTAACCTATTTTTGAGTTCAAAACCCCTAAAAAAAACTGCTCGGATCACAAATGTCTACCCAACATAAATGACTTCTATAATGACCCAAAATCACAAAACAAAAGCCAAAATATCTGGACATCCATTTTTGACAGCGGTATATAAAGGAGCCAGGAATAATATTATCTCGTTCTCCACACGGGGTGACAGACAAACGTTTTGAAAATGTAGCATTGGATTGTAATCAGCTGACTACCTGGATGAATAACTTCATACTAATACAATCGGAACTTCCAAAGCCTATGGGGTGGATCGCTAGAGGCAAATGGTGTTTAAAACCTCCAAACACACAACTAGAGAGTAAGAGCTTTTGATTGATACCGAACACGTATACAAAATAATAGTTTTAGAGGCCGAAAATTGGTGAAAAAATCAGAAATTATTTTAATGATAAGGCAAGGGAATCCAGTAGCTCGAATCCGAATTGCTTCTTCACCGTGTTAGCGAATTTCCCCTATAGGGAAGAAGCTATTACCGTAGTCGGCATGGTAAGACCTAGGCCCGGGACCATGATAACTTTTCATTTTGAGGTCCCTAGAGGCCAAAAACACCATTCATTCAAAACTATATATATATATATATATATATATATATATATATATATATATATGTGTGTGTGTGTCCGTGGGCACGATAACTCTCGTAAAAATAATCCGATTTTGACGAAATTTGGTATAAACGTGTAAAACAGCATTTATGACTTTAAGTTCGAAAACCAGACAGATCGACCTATCCGAAGGAGTATTTTGGGGGGGTTTTGTACCCCGGAAAAGGGTTTTTGAGTTTTTTATATATCATTTTTGAAAAAGTCTAATTTTAATTTTTTCCATTGGAATCAGCTTAAAATACGCACAATTTGGTGTTTTGATCATAGCTCTACGTCAAATGGTTACAGAGATTTTGAAAGTGCTTTTGAAAGTGCCACAGTACGTTGTCCAATGTTATTCTTATGGAGAAGAAGAAAAATTGTATATCTTGCTTATTTATCAAGTTATCCTAATGAAACTTGGTGTATTGCTTCATGTCGTTGTGGTCTATTGATATCTGCACTAAAAAACATTTTTTGGCCGATAGTTTTCTTAGCAGCAAATCTGCGTACTCAGCTCCCATGTTATTCTTATGGAGAATAAGTATCGTGTTATCTCCCTTAATTATGAACATAAATTAATAAAATTTGGTATGTGGCTTTACCTACTTGAGTTATATTGATATTTGTATAAAACCCCATTTTTTGTGTTCCTTGCTTTAGCAAACCTGCATACTCAGCCGCTATGTTATTCTTATGGAGAATAATTAAAATGGCATAAATCGTTTATTTATGAATGTATATTGATGAAACTTGGTTTGTGGCTTTATGTGGTATTGAGAAACATATATATGCTTTGGAAATTCGCTGAGTACGCAGGTTTGCTGCTACGGGGGTATTTAGTTAGTATCAACATCTGTTAAATTTTCAATTAGGCCTACAATAAACTGATTTCTATCCTACCATAAGATTAACATATCCTGGCTTTTAAATCCAAGGGGGTGAAGCCCTGAAGGTGAATGACTTCCAAAGGCTCATCCAGACGCTAATGGCTATCAAATAACCCTATCCAATAATACAAACTATAATCTTAATACAGTATATAAAATCCAAATACCACTGACTGACTGACGTATCACGAAATCTCCACAACTATAAGGTCTACGGAGTTGAAATTTGACATATAGGTTCCTCTTTGGGCCTAGGCTTGCTAAGAAACGTTATTACGAAATTCCCCCTGTGTTCCGCCCCGCTGGGTCCCAAAGTTACCGTGTATTCCTTACATGGCATGACTATCACTTTGGTTTGAGCTGATGACAATTCAAACAGCTGATCTTGATTCTTATTAGTTCCACGGGCTAACCACAGATTGAAGCACACACGACTATCGTAGCTTACGCGGGCGAAGCTGCAACGGGTTGGCTAGTTTAATATATAATAGCATTGACTATATATAGTCAATGATAATAGTTTCGCCGGTAGGCTTGTTGTAAAAAATCGGCTTCTTTTAATAAACAGATATATTTCTAGTACAAATATTATTTATAGCAGGCATTTGTAACGAAAACACCACATTTGCCTATTAAAACAACTCATGTATGACTTACATGTGTTCATCAAGAAGCGGAACACACACATCCTCGTTTAAGACTGGGTAATTAATTACGTACAGAATAAAAATAAAAAGAGAAAAATAAAATACTTCGGATCAGGTAGAAATATTTCGGAGTGGTAATTAGAGTTTATTGTTTGGTTCCCCGCATTATGATTCTGCCTGTACATATCCACGACCTTCAGGAAACACATGGCCTCATAGATCTGGTACATAACCACTACAAAGACTACGATAAACTGAACTTCTTACACAACTTCTTATAAACTTATCGACGATCCCAGAGACCTAGAAGTTGTAGTAAATAATATGCATACTATTGAAATAGGCGGTTTATAGGCAATTATTCTATAACTTAACCAAAAACCTAACTTAGCTTAGTTATAGCATAATTATGAAAAGCCACTAACCTTCCAATGGTGTAGAGAGATCGCATGGTTGAGGGGCGAAGGGCTCTCTGGGGCGAAGACCCTTTCGGAGCTGCCTTTGAGCAGCTGGGCGAGAAGCTGGGGGCTGGGCCGCGGGTGGGCCTTAGTGGCGCAGCCCTCCAACTGTGAGGGGCTGGAGGTGGTGCGGATGTGGACCACCGGGGGGTTCTCGGAGGCGGAGGTTGGCGGGTTCGGGGCGGAGAACGGGATGTTGGCGCTCACCTTCCGCTTGGGCGTGGTCCTGGGGACGGAGCCCAGCGGCGAGTCGGGGGAGGTGTTGCTCCGTTTGAGGAGGGAGTCGTCGACAGCGCGCAGTCTGTTGCCCGGGGGTTTGCCGGCGGACGCGGATTGAGTGAGATTTTCTAAGAACTTGAGATCCTCGTTGTACTGGAGCTTGGAGAACTTGCGGTTGGCCTCGGGCTTCTTCATCTCGGCCTCCAACATCTGGCCGTACGGTCCTCTGAGCGGCCGCTTGGAGTAGCGCCGCGCGGCGTGCGGGCTGCGGGCGAACCTGCTCTCGCTGTCGGAGTGGTCGGACGGCCCCAGCAGCGAGGGCGACGCCGTACCGTCCCTGTCCCGGGTGGGCGTCGTCGGCCGTCGGTCTCCGGTGTCGCTCTCGTTCTCCGACAGCGAGTCGTTCCTCCCCAGAGGGTGGAACCTCCTCGGTGAGCCCCTGGTCACTGAGTCGTCGTCCCTCTCCTCGGAGCTCTGGCAGACCAGTCGCGGCCGCTCCAGCCACCGTCGGTCCGGCCAGCTCGGGCGGGTGTTCCCGTCGTCCGGGCTCTGCGGCTCCTCCTGAGCACTCGACGGCCATTCGCTGCAAGTTCTATCCCCGCTCGTTCCGTCATCCGACCATCTTGTATTCGCGTTTTCACTGAACTTTTCTTCCGGAGCACTCGTCGTAATAGTCGCACACTCGATGAAAGACTCTCTCGCGACATTTTCGTTGCTCGGTTCTACCGTTTTCCCGGTTTGTTCGTTAGTTGCAGCTTCCACATTCGCAGTTTGATTAGGGAGCTCCACATCTTTCAGATGGCTGTAGTCGGTGTGGATGCACTTCACTTCTCCAGTCGGCAGTGTATTTTCTTCCGGCCACTTCGCGACGTAAGTTTTTATTAAGCTTTGGTTCAATTCTAGATTGTTACTGCATTTTTCTTCTTCGTGTTTTTCGTTTTCGATACTACCAGCGTATTCGTTTATTTTGTACTCGTATAAATTACTATTTTCTACAGCCGCGTTCGGATTGTCTTGGTCGTTATCTCTTGTTATATCACTACTACAAACTATGATCACGTCTTGTTGACTGTGACCCCTGACGTTGTCGTCACCGCACGAATCACTCGCATCACTCGTCCCGACCGCGCCACTCCGACTATCTACAGGTTGAGCATTAGAGTAATCGGCCTCGCTCGGCGCCAAACTGTCCGTATCACTCTCCTCCCTCAACCCCTCCAGCTGTCTGTCCGCCACGCCCAGACTCCTCAGCCCGTTCCCGTCTATCGAGCTGAAGGGAATTCCTTCCTCCGCCGACGATCTCGATCTCGTCAGCGGATGAGTGAGCGATCTTATATTTGGCGGTTTTGCGAGCGCGTCCGTTCTGGTCGTCGCGGGAAATATCCATTCCGAAGATCCGTCGGCGGAGTCGATGGAAGGGTTCGAGCTCTCCGTCACGTCCACGACCGTCGTCGCGGAGGAAGTCACACTCGCCGAGGAGGGGGTCGTGTCCGGGGTTTCGGCCACCTTTTTCCTCGGTAAAGTAAGACAAGCACTCGAAGTGCCCAAGGTGGGGATTTTCGAATTGATCGCGGGGCTCCGTCCGCATCGGATGTATTTCCCGTCGACCGGGGAAAAGTCTACTTGAGAAAAAGACGCACTTCGAAACGGTATAGTTCTTTGAATGTAAGAGCCCACGATAGTTCTCGACTCGGGTTTCGGAAGTTTGAGATTAACGCACTCTAAGAACTCGTCCTCGGAGGGCTGAGGGAGCGCGGGGTCCGGCTCGCGGGGCGCCTCGGGTGGCGCCGCGGTGGCGGTCGGTGGTGCCGGGGCGCTCGGAGTCGCCGCACTCGCGGTCGAAGGCCCGGCCTCAGGGGCGGTCCGGCTGGCGGGAGGACTCTTGAGCTTCTCCGTCAGCTCCCTGAGCCTCTCGGTCTTGTCGCTGCTGCGGGGTTTCTTCTTGTGCGGGGGGTTCCTCTTGGCGCCGCGGGCTCGGTCCCGGTCGCCACCGCCAAACCGGAACTTGCTGAGGCGGTCCAGGGTGTCGTCCTCCTCGTCGACCAGCCGCCGCGTATCCTCCGAGTCCGCGTCCCTGCAGACGCCCGAGAAACAGCCGGTGAGCGAGGGGGAAGGCTCGCGCTGCCGCCACTCCACGGAGGAGCGGTAGACTGCCGCTGGCGGCCAGCCACGGCTAAAGATACCGCGGCTATTATTGGGCGGGGGCGGGGGCGGGGTGCGCAGGGGGATCCGGGAGCGCGGACAGCAACAGTCGGTGGCGGACTGCGTCACAGCGGCGGCGGCGGCGGCGGCGGCGGTGGCGGGCAGCGGCGACAGGCGCACTCTGACGGCGCCGATGCGAACCACTGGCCCTTCGTGGCGGCCCCTGGAACACACATCACACACCGTCAACTCGCATCCCATCAGGAAAACAACACGGACTATTGTTTATTCATTATAATCGATCTTGTAACGCTTACTGCTACATAACAAATGAAGAGATTTATTCTCTGTGACCAAGGACAGCAAGAAGGTTGTCTAAAAAAGAAATCCTCAGTTAAGAGGAATGAGGCGTTCCTACCAAAACTACAGCCCGTAGAATGTCGGGTATCACCGGACCAGCCGATTACAGTGGTCAACATATACAGAGATCGGTAGCATCTGGGGGTGCGCAGAGGGCGAGAGGGCTGCGGCCGGCTCACAGAGCCTCCGGGGAACATTCGGAAGCGGTTCTCCGATAAAGAAGCCCTCTGCCCTCCACTCGTGTGACGGCCCTCCGCACTCCACTCGTGTGATGGGCCTCTGCCCTCCACTCGTGTGACGGGCCTCTGCCCTCCACTCGTGTGACGGGCCTCTGCCCTCCACTCGTGTGACGGCCCTCTGCACTCCACTCGTGTGACGGCCCTCTGCCCTCCACTCGTGTGACGGGCCTCTGCCCTCCACTCGTGTGACGGGCCTCTGACCTCCACTCGTGTGACGGGCCTCTGCCCTCCACTCGTGTGACGGGCCTCTGCCCTCCACTCGTGTGACGGGCCTCTGCTCTCCACTCGTGTGACGGCCCTCTGCCCTCCACTCGTGTGACGGCCCTCTGCCCTCCACTCGTGTGACGGGCCTCTGCCCTCCACTCGTGTGACGGGCCTCTGCCCTCCACTCGTGTGACGGGCCTCAGCCTTCCACTCGTGTTACGGCCCTTTGTCTTCCACTCGTGTTACGGCCCTCTGCCCTCCACTCGTAAGACGGCCCTCTTGCCCTCCACTCGTGTGACGGGCCTCTGCCCTCCACTCGTGTGACGGGCCTCTGCCCTCTACTCGTGTGACGGGCCTCAACCTTCCACTCGTGTTACGGTCCTTTGTCTTCCACTCGTGTTACGGCCCTCTGCCCTCCAGTCGTAAGACGGCCCTCTGCCCTCCAGTCGTGAGACGGCCCACTGCCCTCCACTCGTGTGACGGCCCTCTGCCCTCCACTCGTGTGACGGGCCTCTGCCCTCCACTCGTGTGACGGCCCTCTGACCTCCACTCGTGTGACGGCCCTCTGCCCTCCACTCGTGTGACGGGCCTCTGCCTTCCACTCATGTGACAGCCCTCTGCCCTCCACTCGTGTGACGGCCCTCTGCCCTCCACTCGTGTGACAGCCCTCTGCCCTCCACTCGTGTGACGGGCCTCTGCCTTCCACTCGTGTGACAGCCCTCTGCCCTCCACTCGTGTGACGGGCCTCTGCCTTCCACTCGTGTGACGGCCCTCTGACCTCCACTCGTGTGACGGCCCTCTGCCCTCCACTCGTGTGACGGCCCTCTGCCCTCCACTCGTGTAACGTTTCTCTCCCTCCACTCGTATGACAGCCCTCTGCCCTCCACTCGTGTGACTGCCCTCCACTCGTGTGACGGCCCTCTTCCCTCTACTCGTGTGACGTTTCTCTCCCTCTACTCGACCCCTCAAATACTTGAAGGGACACTGAGTTATAATAACAACTGGAGTGACCCAAAGTGGGGGTCTGGGGGCGGAGCCCTCAGCGAGCGAAGTGAGTAAAATCTATAAAACGACATGTATTTTCAAGCTACTACACGTCATCTTTCTTGGAAAACAATATACAGTATATAGGTGGTTTAGTAACATCTTTTGTTTTACTCTCGTCATATAAATTTAAATGATAGTTGGAGTATTTTTTTAAATTTATAAAAATATATATAAATAAGTATTTTGAACTTTTCGGTCATGTAAGATGAAGAGTGGGAGGGCGATCGAGCTCTTTTAACTTACTGAAACTGCTCTTAAAAATATAAATTCTCAGTAGGTTATTAGTGAATTTCCTATGGAAGGTGAACTATTAGCATGACCCACACGGTGAAACTTAAGCCCGGGACCACCATAGAAGTTCCTAACGTGACCCTCTGAACACTTTTTTGGGGGTCGTTCAAAATATATATATATTTATGTGTTTTTGCACTCTAGCGGCCGCATTTTTGTCCAATTTTCATCAAATTTGGTAGGGACGTTCCTTTCTATAATCAGTTGGACAAGTTCGTTGCACAAACCAATCGGAAAACTCTTAATCTCTTTTTGGGGGATTAGTATTTCAAATTTTGAGTTTTTGGGCCCATAAAGGAACAGAAAAACCCCGGCAGTAAAATGAATGCATGTAACAAAATGGGAATTAGTGAGGCGAAACGTCTAAGCCCTCTCTCGCCATTATAGCATAAATATTTACCGAGTTATTAAAGAAAATGTCTATCGACAAACACAGTACGTTGTCTTGTGGGGATTTTACATTAGAAAAGCCTATTATTCATACGTTGGTGTACTTTTATCATCTCCAGCAACCTCACGCCTACTTTCAAGCTTGACTGGACCTTCTCCTAACCTTATAATGCGCAAAATTGTATTCCCAGCATTTCAGGTAAATGAAACCAGGAGCATCAGAACAGCCAACAAATCTATTTTCAGATTTCAATAAAAATTGGTATAAATGTATGTTTTACACTGATTTTGAGTTTTAAAAGTTTATTATGTGGAAATTCACTTCCCTCATGTCAGCGTGCTGCGTGCGAACTCGTTCATCTTTGTTATTAAAAGAATTTATTCATTTTTGTTCAGAAATTTCAGGCCTTTAAAACTATTAATTAGTTGACAGGTTTTGAATAAATCAAAAGCTCTTCCCCTCAAGATGTGCCTTTTGGGGGTTTGACAAATATTCACCTTCAGGGCTCTGCCTAATGAGGGTTTAATGTTCCAATGTTAATCTTAGGGAGTCAAGCAGCTGATTATAATAGACAAATTACAAAACATGTGGCCCAATGTCTACGAGATTCCCGTGCGGAGAGTGATACTATGCTAGTTCTAAATTAACAATATTAACACGTTGACGTTATATAGTGTTATGTTTGTTCATCTGTAAGGTTTAAAAATTAGCCTCATAATAATACTCCACACAGTAAAACAATATATTATTTTCTAACACGACTATTTTCCAGCTATGGCTTGCAGAAAGTAAAAATTGCCACATCGCAACTTCAGGACCTAGGCCTACTTGGGATAGAAATCAATGCATGCGGCCTCTACATCGCCGCAAAGGACACATAAACAGGATCAAACTGTACAAAACTGTTAGGTCCCCTCTCTCTCCGTGCCCGTACAGCGAGCCAAAGTAGAAAGGTTTAATTACATTGCATTCTAAAGCAACTTCATATACATTAACAAAGGTAAGCAGTGTATGTAATTCGATAATTAATGTACAAACCACTGTACTTTAGCGACAACGCAATCTGCATTATGATAGCAACATAACTTTTTTCCTGGAAACAAAATTCTTCATGGAGACGAGACCTATCTAGAAATTATTTTTATCCCATAAATTAGTTATTTCCAACATTTGAAGGAAATCGTTGGAGCCGTTTTTGAGATCAGAGTTGCAAGCAAACCTTACTATTATTAGAGTAAATGATTTTATTTTCTTAGGAGAAGTTGTATCAACGAACAAGGGGATTTTTTACCCCTATTTATACAATAACAGTAGATATGGTAAATATTATCTATAATAATTCCCACGTAGACTTTTCATCTGTGTGTGGGAAAGATATTTGGCCTATTAAATTGTTTTAAGAACATATAAAAGTTAGCATTTTTTTACTTCTATAAAAAATCCCATATCCTAATCAATGTCCGCGATAACTGTAGGACTTTAGTTAATAATACTCCATATCAACTGAAGACAAAGCATTTATTTCCTCTCAAAATGTCGTTTTGCAATATAAAAGTGCTGGTAATTTGTTACCACAATCTACATACTGGAAATGTAACACAACTCTGAAAAACATAGCTTCCGGCCATTTGTTCTTAACTTAACATTGTGATAGTTCATATGGATTCCTGAAATCATAACTGGAATTGTTTAAAATAAAAATGCAACGCTTACAGATTACGCTCGGTCCGTGGACATAATGCAACGCTTACAGATTACGCTCGATCCTTGGACATAAATACGCGGCTACAATTACAGAGACCATGCTCGCTGCAAGGCCTCGATGGCTGTCTAATGTTCTATATGCAGAGTACAAGCCGGATTGTATCATGTCTTCTTACATTTTTTACAACTGTTTTAAAACTTACAATTTAATACATTTGCTAAAGAGTTTTTAAGAATCGGATTTTATGAGAGGCTTAATTATGATAATCCCATCGCTGAGCAGAACAATGTAATATTGTTGACGTAATAATAGTGATGGAGAAGACTACAGTAGAGGGATCAATTGTAGCGAAGACCAAACCGAAGGCCTAGAAGAAACCCCGAGAGTGAACACTTCAGCGTGCATCACTTCATAAATAACATGCGTCACTAACACACTATAACCTAGATATTTGTTTATTATCCGTACCCGAGCATAACCAGGAAGCAGTGATCAATACTGGTCACTACGGCAATTTGCGATGACAATTATTATGGGCGATGGCAAATGACGTCATGGGTTATTCCGAAGCCCTGAGCCACCCCCCATCCTAACCCCAAACCACCCTTCCGAGCAAACCGCTCTTACTACGCTTATGATTCGGCAAATTATGTATGTTGCATTCGGTTATTTAGCTCACAGACTGCACCCGCCATGTTCAAATCGACAATAATCACCCCGGTTAGACCTTGTCGATTTTAATGTTTATAATTTAGTTTAAATTTGCAAAGTGTGATGATGCTAAGAGTTGACACCTCGACTCGGGGTGGTGAGGATGACCCCGCGACACCCCAGCTTCCGATACCTCGTGTGTCTTCCTTGCTTCTCTATAAGTGCACTATGATCTTGGGAGAGAGTGGTTGGTTTCTGTCCATGAGGGAAGGGCTCGCTGCTGCATAACATAGCTAGGCGGGATAGAGTACTCGCTCCACTGCGCTGGTTCACTTTACTTTTAATTTTACTTCAAACTTACCACAGTATAATTGATTTTCAAAGAAGATTTTTTGTTCAAATACGGCATAGTATCGATTTGCTATATCTGACTTTTAAAAATCCTTAACTGAAAAATTAATCCTTTTTATAATAGCTAGATACCAAAATACTTTAGATCTTTTAACCATTAATTTTTTAGGTCTACTTATGTGTTTGCCATTTTATTTTTAAATAATCAAGCCACAAATAAGGAAGAATAGACAATTATATATACGATCTTGTCATCGTTGATTTGTATGAGAATGGAACATGCATCTCACAATGAAGAGGACAAAACTGACTCATAAACGGACATTAAGGATGCCAGCTTAAACTATGTAATTTGCAATTGTCAATGAATGAACGCTGTGTTTCATGTGAAGGAAGGAATTTCAAGACCAAAGCAACTAGCAGCAACAACAGACCGTATAAACTTTGTTGCCAAATTCCTACAAATTTCACCTTTATCGGTCCAGTAGGAGATAGATGGTCCTCCTTAAAACATTAATGTGAAGGTAGATGTGTACAGTATTATACGAATGTTTGTTTGTCTTCTAGATGTTAATGTGAGGGTAGATGTGTACAGTATTGTACGAGTGTTTGTTTGTCTTCTAGATGTTAGTGTGAGGGTAGATGTGTACAGTTTTATACGAGTGTTTGTTTGGCTTCTAGATGTTAGTGTGAGGGTAGATGTGTACAGTTTTATACGAGTGTTTATTTGTCTTCTAGATGTTAGTGTGAGGGTAGATGTGTACAGTTTTATACGAGTGTTTATTTGTCTTCTATATGTTAGTGTGAGGGTAGATGTGTACAGTTTTATACGAGTGTTTATTTGTCTTCTAGATGTTAGTGTGAGGGTAGATGTGTACAGTTTTATACCAATGTTTATTTGGCTTCTAGATGTTAGTGTGAGGGTAGATGTGTGCAGTATTATACGAGTGTTTGTTTGTCTTCTAGATGTTAGTGTGAGGGTAGATGTGTGCAGTATTATACGAGTGTTTGTTTGTCTTCTAGATGTTAGTGTGAGGGTAGATGTGTGCAGTATTATACGAGTGTTTGTTTGTCTTCTATATGTTAGTGTGAGGGTAGATGTGTACAGTATTGTACGAGTGTTTGTTTGTCTTTTAGATGTTAGTGTGAGGGTAGATTTGTACAGTATTATACGAGTGTTTGTTTGTCTTCTAGATGTTGGTGTGAGGGTAGATGTGTGCAGTATTATACGAGTGTTTGTTTGTCTTCTAGATGTTAGTGTGAGGGTAGATGTGTACAGTTTTATACGAGTGTTTGTTTGTCTTCTAGATGTTAGTGTGAGGGTAGATGTGTACAGTTTTATACGAATGTTTATTTGGCTTCTAGATGTTAGTGTGAGGGTAGATGTGTGCAGTATTATACGAGTGTTTGTTTGTCTTCTAGATGTTAGTGTGAGGGTAGATGTGTGCAGTATTATACGAGTGTTTGTTTGTCTTCTAGATGTTAGTGTGAGGGTAGATGTGTACAGTATTGTACGAGTGTTTGTTTGTCTTCTATATGTTAGTGTGAGGGTAGATGTGTGCAGTATTGCACGAGTGTTTGTTTGTCTTCTAGATGTTAGTGTGAGGGTAGATTTGTACAGTATTATACGAGTGTTTGTTTGTCTTCTATATGTTAGTGTGAGGGTAGATGTGTGCAGTATTATACGAGTGTTTGTTTGTCTTCTAGATGTTAGTGTGAGGGTAGATGTGTGCAGTATTATACGAGTGTTTGTTTGTCTTCTAGATGTTAGTGTGAGGGTAGATGTGTACAGTATTGTACGAGTGTTTGTTTGTCTTTTAGATGTTAGTGTGAGGGTAGATTTGTACAGTATTATACGAGTGTTTGTTTTTCTTCTAGATGTTGGTGTGAGGGTAGATGTGTGCAGTATTATACGAGTGTTTGTTTGTCTTCTAGATGTTAGTGTGAGGGTAGATGTGTACAGTATTGTACGAGTGTTTGTTTGTCTTCTATATGTTAGTGTGAGGGTAGATGTGTACAGTATTGCACGAGTGATTGTTTGTCTTCTAGATGTTAGTGTGAGGGTAGATGTGTACAGTATTGTACGAGTGTTTGTTTGTCTTCTAGATGTTAGTGTGAGGGTAGATGTGTACAGTATTATACGAGTGTTTGTTTGGCTTCTAGATGTTAGTGTGAGGGTAGATATTTACAGTATTATACGAGTGTTTGTTTGGCTTCTAGATGTTAGTGTGAGGGTAGATGTGTACAGTATTATACGAGTGTTTGTTTGTCTTCTAGATGTTAGTGTGAGTGTAGATGTGTACAGTATTATACGAGTGTTTGTTTGTCTTCTAGATGTTAGTATCAACCATCTAGAACTCAAGAACCTTGAATTCTACGGTTCAAGTTTCTAATGTATGAACCTGTGTGTATAAACTGTTAGGCCTTTACAAAGAGTTTGAAAATACTGAGTATTTTTCAATTCGATCGAACCATTTTTATTTGTGACGTGGTATTCGGGGAGGATCAGGGCGGAAACCATTGGAGCACTATGGCACGAATCTCGCAAAGTAGCTCGTGGTAAGGAAAGTTCAGTCAATTAAATTCAATCATCTATATCTATAAAAGGCAAAGCCCTGGCTGACTGACTCACTGACTGACTGACTCACTCATCACTAATTCTCCACCTTCCCATGTAGTTAGAGAGCTGAAATTTTGTACACTGATTCTTTAGGCATAAAATAGGAAAAATAAATGTTTTTCATCCTGATCTGACCTTAGGGCTCCACCAGAGATCCCGACAAAGTTCCCATGTATTTCTTATGGACATTCATTTTTGTTTGAGCTAACGAAAATACAAACTGCTGACCTTGATTCGTAGTAGTTCCACGGGCTAACCACGGAATGCATCACACACAATTGTCGTAGTTTTTATGAATTATTTGCCTGGTGAAGCCTGCGGGAACAGCTAGTAGGTTATATATTCTATTTCACGGTATTGTGTATATTGGTCGTAGCATCAATTTTTTTATAACATGACATTGTACACTGTTTCATTGTATAATTCGATTTTATTCGAGTAAAAATAGAATATTTCATCTCTATGACCAAAAGTGAAGCTTTTCGATACGAGCTCACGTTTAACGGCCGAGGATAGAAAATAAGTGAGGATCTGAAAGCCACTTTCGGTCCAAGTGATGAACTGTATTTTTCCTCTCACTGACAAAAATTTCACAAAAATTAAATGTTGTTTGCTTTTTTATCTTTACAAGTTAGCTTCCATGTTGATCTTGATACTTTAAACAAACAGCTGTCACACAAGTGGTCATTGTTGTCACATTGAATAATTAATTCAACAGGTGTCTGGACTAAAAATATCATCAAAACAATCCTTATAATCCGACGTATAAACAGAACAACATTAGCATCTCAACGCATGTGCTGAAAACAGCTGTTTTTGAAGCAGTGTGACGAAAAGTAATCTAATTTAAGTTGTTGTACATATAAACTTATTATGACTCATGAATACCGGATAAATAATAATAATGTGGTTGCTAACCTGGTAACTTTCATATAGTTGCTAAATATAAACGAACCCGAGAAAACTACAGAAAATTCCACAACAAAACTGCAACGGACTTACCTGAACGGCTGGTCGGCCTGGCAGTGGTCGTGGTTGGTGTGGTTGCGGGACAGACTCCTCGACGCGGACATGGTCGCCGCCCCCGGGCCTCGGTCACTCCCCGCCAGCGGCACCGGCGTCGGCATCGCGCGGCGTCACGGCGGTCGCCACCATCACTGGTTATATTTAGAGGATGCGAAATGTCTCATGTCCACCACGCCAGCCTGAAACAGCAACAGCGCCCAGTGAGATACGGGTCCACCTGTTGTCACAACATCACTTGCAGTGAGTGTTGTAGTTGGCGCCACATAGCTGTGCCCTGGTTACATTAAGACGTAGCGAAATGTCTCATGTCCACCACGCCAGCCTAAAACAGCAACAGCGCCCAGTGAGATACGGGTCCACCTGTTGTCACAGCATCACTTGCAGTGAGTGTTGTAGTTGGCGCCACATAGCTGTGCCCTGGTTACATTAAGACGATGCGAAATGTCTCATGTCCACCACGCCAGCCTGAAACAGCAACAGCGCCCAGTGAGATACGGGTCCACCTGTTGTCACAACATCACTTGCAGTGAGTGTTGTAGTTGGCGCCACATAGCTGTGCCCTGGTTACATTAAGACGATGCGAAATGTCTCATGTCCACCACGCCAGCCTGAAACAGCAACAGCGCCCAGTGAGATACGGGTCCACCTGTTGTCATAACATCACTTGCAGTGAGTGTTGTAGTTGGCGCCACATAGCTGTGCCCTGGTTACATTAAGACGATGCGAAATGCCTCATGTCCACCTCGCCAGCCTGGAACAGCAACAGCGCCCAGTGAGATACGGGTCCACCTGTTGTCATAACATCACTTGCAGTGAGTGTTGTAGTTGGCGCCACATAGCTGTGCCCTGGTTACATTAAGACGATGCGAAATGCCTCATGTCCACCTCGCCAGCCTGAAACAGCAACAGCGCCCAGTGAGATACGGGTCCACCTGTTGTCACAACATCACTTGCAGTGAGTGTTGTAGTTGGCGCCACATAGCTGTGCCCTGGTTACATTAAGACGATGCGAAATGTCTCATGTCCACCACGCCAGCCTGAAACAGCAACAGCGCCCAGTGAGATACGGGTCTACCTGTTGTCATAACATCACTTGCAGTGAGTGTTGTAGTTGGCGCCACATAGCTGTGCCCTGGTTACATTAAGACGATGCGAAATGCCTCATGTCCACCTCGCCAGCCTGGAACAGCAACAGCGCCCAGTGAGATACGGGTCCACCTGTTGTCATAACATCACTTGCAGTGAGTGTTGTAGTTGGCGCCACATAGCTGTGCCCTGGTTACATTAAGACGATGCGAAATGCCTCATGTCCACCTCGCCAGCCTGGAACAGCAACAGCGCCCAGTGAGATACGGGTCCACCTGTTGTCATAACATCACTTGCAGTGAGTGTTGTAGTTGACGCCACATAGCTGTGCCCTGGTTACATTAAGACGATGCGAAATGTCTCATGTCCACCACGCCAGCCTGAAACAGCAACAGCGCCCAGTGAGATACGGGCCTTCTGTGAACTATCCTGATTTGTTGATTTATTCCTATAAGTGAATCAACTCATGCAAATCACTTGAATAAAAGTAATAAAAGTTGGAAAAAATTTATTTTTTCGTTTGATTTATGTATCTACTCTTTCCGTAAAATATAATATAATATAATGATGAGACCGGTCTAGAACTTATTTTCATCCCAGAAATTAGTTATTTCCAACATATGAGGTAAATCGTTGGAGCCGTTTTAGAGATCAGAGTTGCAAAAGTAAGCAAGCACGCAACCAACCAACCAATCAAGCGAACCTTCGCCCACTCTTATTAGAGTATAGGACAAGACAAACATGTAAAATCGAAGTTTAAACTCTAAGATTATTAAGGAGAAGAGTGAATATAAACATATACTCGGAGATTTCGAGGAGTTTATTTTATCGTTAATTTTATAGTACCCTCCAGCTTGCAGAATCTCTTCAATGTGTTTTAAAAGACAGCCATTACGGCTATTTCCGTAGGTGGTTTTCTCAACGCCGACTCAAGTGAAGTGCTAATTGCATGGATGTCGGTCTGAAGGGCTACCTAGATACGGACACCAATACTGATATGAGAGAACTCGTGGCAGGCACCACGCCAGCAACTGCTAGCCAACTGTGTTGACACTCCATCGCTGGGGATGCCTACGCGGCGGGTTGCCTAACTGCAGAAAACAAGTCGGAAGGAACATAATGGACCCATGGCCAGGCTGAGTGGGAGGAACTAGCAGAACTATTTCCTACATCTGCCTGGGTCAACAGCAGGTCAACACACATTTAAATATATTTACTATTTTTTCTTTCTTCCCTTTTACAAAGTAGATGGAGAAAGCATTGTTTTCGCATAAAATATTCGAATTTGAGTTATCAGTGGAAAATACGTTATGAAAAATCGGGTTTTGAGGTGACGTCTGTCTGTATGACTGTGAACAGGCCAAGTGGCCACACCGATGGCCCGATGTTGTATAGGTATGCATCTCAAGGCTTTTTTAATGTTTTCTAGTACTTATCCCCCTAAAACGCCACTAGCCTAACGGTTAGCGTCTTGGATTCCGGTGCAAGAGGGCACGGGTTCGATTCCCGGGGCGGCCACGTGACAACAGGTTTGGATCGTTGTCATCTAACAACCTGCCACTGGCAAAAACAGGGAAAACCCTCTTAGAAACACAAAACAAATTCAAAATTCACAAAAACTGCTCTTGCGATTTTGAATCGAATTTGATTGTTTAACTTATAGGGCGTTAGGTCCGTAACAAAACATCACTTCCCGAATTTCTAGGAAAATTAAGGGTTTTAAATTATAAAGATTGAAACTGAAAGGCAAACATCCTATAAGCCTATCAAAGTAACATTTCAGTAGTAAAGCGTCAATAAGTGACCGGCCTTCTCCGAGTAAAGCTCAGCCCCTTGCGCTGAAGAATGACGTCGCAATCGAGTAATACGTTAGCATTGTTTGGAATGGCTCCAACACGGTAACAACAACAAGTCTGTTTGAACTTCAACTACAAATCCCTAGCCAGGGAAGTTCAATCGTTAAGGAGAAAGTGAAAAGGCCGCTTCGCTATGGAGACGAGTTTATTCAACTCACGAGCCGACTCATTTCACTCCTAATCAGGAGGAAGGTGACGCATCAGGAATGTCACGCAGGACTCGCTCAGGAGGAAGGTGATGCCTCAGGAATGTCACGCAGGACTCGTTCAGGAGGAAGGTGACGCCTCAGGAATGTTACGCAGTATTCGCTCAGGAGGAAGGTGACGCCTCAGGAATGTCACGCAGGACTCGCTCAGGAGGAAGGTGACGCCTCAGGAATGTCACGCAGGACTCGCTCAAGAGGTAGGTGACGCCTCAGGAATGTCACGCAAGACTCGCTCAAGAGGTAGGTGACGCCTCAGGAATGTCACGCAAGACTCGCTCAGGAGGAAGGTGACCCCTCAGGAATGTCACGCAGAACTCGCTCAAGAGGTAGGTGACGCCTCAGGAATGTCACGCAGGACTCGCTCAAGAGGTAGGTAAAGCGTTCAGGAATGTCACGCAGGACTCGCTCAAGAGGTAGGTGACGCCTCAGGAATGTCACGCAGGATACGCTCAGGAGGAAGGTGACGCCTCAGGAATGTCACGGAGAACTCGCTCAAGAGGTAGGTAACGCGTTCAGGAATGTCACGCAGGACTCGCTCAAGAGGTAGGTGACGCCTCAGGAATGTCACGCAGGACTCGCTCAAGAGGTAGGTGACGCCTCAGGAATGTCACGCACGATTCGCTCAGGAGGAAGGTGACGCCTCAGGAATGTCACGCAGGACTCGCTCAAGAGGTAGGTAACGCGTTCAGGAATGCCACGCAGGACTCGCTCAAGAGGTAGATGACGCCTCAGGAATGTCACGCAGGATTCGCTCAGGAGGAAGGTGACGCCTCAGGAATGTCACGCAGAACTCGCTCAAGAGGTAGGTGACACCTCAGGAATGTCACGCAGGACTCGCTCAAGAGGTAGGTGACGCCTCAGGAATGTCACGCAGGACTCGCTCAAGAGGTAGGTAACGCGTTCAGGAATGTCACGCAGGACTCGCTCAAGAGGTAGGTGACGCCTCAGGAATGTCACGCAGGACTCGCTCAAGAGGTAGGTAACGCGTTCAGGAATGTCACGCAGGACTCGCTCAAGAGGTAGGTGACGCCTCAGGAATGTCAGGCAGGGCTAGCTCAGGAGGAAGGTGTCGCCTCAGGAATGTCACGCAGAACTCGCTCAGGAGGAAGGTGACGCCTCAGGAATGTCACGCAGGACTCGCTCAGGAGGAAGGTGACGCCTCAGGAATGTCACGCAGGACTCGCTCAAGAGGTAGGTAAAGCGTTCAGGAATGTCACGCAGGACTCGCTCAAGAGGTAGGTGACGCCTCAGGAATGTCACGCAGGATACGCTCAGGAGGAAGGTGACGCCTCAGGAATGTCACGGAGAACTCGCTCAAGAGGTAGGTAACGCGTTCAGGAATGTCACGCAGGACTCGCTCAAGAGGTAGGTGACGCCTCAGGAATGTCACGCAGGACTCGCTCAAGAGGTAGGTGACGCCTCAGGAATGTCACGCACGATTCGCTCAAGAGGAAGGTGACGCCTCAGGAATGTCACGCAGGACTCGCTCAAGAGGTAGGTAACGCGTTCAGGAATGCCACGCAGGACTCGTTCAAGAGGTAGATGACGCCTCAGGAATGTCACGCAGGATTCGCTCAGGAGGAAGGTGACGCCTCAGGAATGTCACGCAGAACTCGCTCAAGAGGTAGGTGACACCTCAGGAATGTCACGCAGGACTCGCTCAAGAGGTAGGTGACGCCTCAGGAATGTCACGCAGGACTCGCTCAAGAGGTAGGTAACGCGTTCAGGAATGTCACGCAGGACTCGCTCAAGAGGTAGGTGACGCCTCAGGAATGTCACGCAGGACTCGCTCAAGAGGTAGGTAACGCGTTCAGGAATGTCACGCAGGACTCGCTCAAGAGGTAGGTGACGCCTCAGGAATGTCAGGCAGGGCTAGCTCAGGAGGAAGGTGTCGCCTCAGGAATGTCACGCAGAACTCGCTCAGGAGGAAGGTGACGCCTCAGGAATGTCACGCAGGACTCGCTCAGGAGGAAGGTGACGCCTCATGAATGTCAGGCAGGACTCGCTCAGGAGGAAGGTGAGGCCTCAGGAATGTCACGCAGGACTCGCTCAAGAGGTAGGTGACGCCTCGGGAATGTCACGCAAGACTCGCTCAGGAGGAAGGTGACGCCTCAGGAATGTCACGCAGGACTCGCTCAAGAGGTAGGTGACGCATCAGGATTGTCACGCAGGACTCGCTCAAGAGGTAGGTAACGCGTTCAGGAATGTCACGCAGGACTCGCTCAAGAGGTAGGTGACGCCTCAGGAATGTCAGGCAGGACTAGCTCAGGAGGAAGGTGACGCCTCAGGAATGTCACGCAGAACTCGCTCAGGAGGAAGGTGACGCCTCAGGAATGTCACGCAGGACTCACTTAGGAGGAAGGTGACGCCTCAGGAATGTCACGCAGGACTCGCTCAGGAGGCAGATGACGCCTCAGGAATGGCACGCAAGACTCGTTCAGGAGGAAGGTGACGCCTCAGGAGTGTCACGCAAGACTCGCTCAGGAGGAAGGTGACGCCTCAGGAATGTCACGCAGGACTCGCTTAGGAGGACGGAGACGCCTCAGGAATGTCACGCAGGACTCGCTTAAGAGGTAGGAGACGCCTCAGGAATGTCACGCAGGACTCCCTCAGGAGGCAGATGACGCCTCAGGAGTGTCACGCAGGACTAGCTCAGGAGGAAGGTGACGCCTCAGGAATGTCACGCAAGACTCGCTCAGGAGGAAGGTGACGCCTCAGGAATGTCACGCAGGACTCGCTCAGGAGGACGGAGACGCCTCAGGAATGTCACGCAGGACTCGCTTAAGAGGTAGGAGACGCCTCAGGAATGTCACGCAGGACTCGCTCAGGAGGAAGGTGACGCCTCAGGAATGTCACGCAGGATTTGCTCATTCAGCCAGAATTGTCTTCGTTATGACAATTCACATTCGAATTTCAGTTAATTATACTTCATACATACACTGTAACAATTATTAGGTGTTATAATAAAACTCAACTAATGAATTTTATACTCTTTTCTGCAATTTCGGCAATTACATTTGTTTCTTGAATATTAAAATCGAAGACTAAATATTCACAATTGCACTACATCAGATGTGCCCATTAGTCGACCTCGTTACAACTACATGGAACCCCCGGAGCTTACTGCAGGCAGATGTCATAATTGGAACGCGGTGGCTCATTACCCCTGCCTGGTGGCGGCTAATGGCGGTACGCGCAAGGGGTAAAACAAGGTTATCATATACTCTAACATGAGTAAGGTTTGCTTGCTTGCTTGTAACTCTGATCTCAAAAACGACACCAACGACGTCCTTCAAATGTTGGAAATAACTAATTTCTGAGATAAAAATAAGTTCTAGACAGGTGTCATCCCCAGGAAAAATCAAATAATGTAAAAAAACTAAAATGAAAAGTTAAAAAACTAACATTGGGCTTATGGAGTTTAAAATCAAAACAAAAGAATTTGTAACACCTGTGTTGTTAGTGAATTTCCTTTGGAAAGTAAACTATTAGCATGACCCGCACGGTGAAACTTAAGTCCGGGACCACCATAGAAGTTCCTAACGTGACCCCCTGAACACGTTTTGGGGGGGTCGTTCAAAATTGTATATATATGTGTATGCACTCTAGCGGCCGCATTTTTTGCCCGATTTACTTCAAACTTGGTAGGGACGTTCCTTTCTATAATCTGTTGGACAAGTTCGTTGGGGATTAATCTTTCAAAATTCGAGTTTTTGGGCCCAAAAAGGGTCAGAAAAGCCCCAGATGTAAAATTAATGCACGTAAAAAGATGGGAATTAGAGAGGCGAAAGTTCTAAGCCCTCTCTCGTCATTCTAGCATAAATATTAACCGAGCTATTAAAGAAAATGTGTATCGGCTAAACACAGTACGTTGTCTTATGGGGGTTTTACACTAGAAAAGCCTGTTATTCCTTTGTTAGAGTACTTTTATTATCCCCAGCAACTTCTCGCCTACTTTCAAGCCTGTCTGGACCTTCTCCTAACCTTATAATGCACAAAATTGTAATCCCAGCTTTGAAAGCCAGCTTTGAAATCAGGAGTATCAGAACAGCCAAAAAATCAATGTTTTCAGATTTCAATAAAAATTGGACAAATGTATGTTATACACTGATTTTGAGTTTAAAAAGTTTGTATGTGGAAATTCACTTCCCTCACGTCAGCGTGCTGCGTGCAAACTCGTTTATAATTGTTAACATGTGGTTTCCTTAGAGCAGTGACTAAAACTGTTGAGTGAGGATTGCACATATAGGGTGGTCATATCCTAAATAAAGAAAAGGGGCATTGAACTATAAATAACAATTGGAGTGACCTTAAAACTACAGAGAAGAGGCAAATGAGCTTTAAAAATCTAATAATCAGTTGGGGGAAGTGGTGAAATATTACTCCAAGTCATCTAAACAAACTGACTGACCTTCCCCGAGCAAAGCTCCCAGGTACTTTTTAATATTATGGGTACAGGAATAACTAGAGAGTGTTTTGATGTAACCCAATTTGTAAGTACCAAAAGTCACTGTTCCAAGTTTAAAACGGATTTATAGGTTGGGCGGCACCCTACTTGCTGTATCTCTATCAGCTGGTTTTGATTGTTTCATTGATTTTCATTAACGAATTTCCTATGGAACGTGAGCTATTAGCATCACCCGCACGGTGAGACTTAAGCCCGGGACCACCATGGAAGTTCCTAACGTGACCCCCTCAACACGTATTGGGGGGACGTTAAAAAATATTTGCTCTAAATTATTATGTTTGCACTATAGCGGCCGCATTTTTTACAATTTACTCCAAACTTGGTAAGGGCATTCCTTCCTATATATCCTCTTGGAAAAATTCGTTGGGCAAACTAATCGGGAAACTCTAACCCTCTGTTTTGAAGATTTTCATTTTTAAAATTTTGTGTTGTTGGACCCGAAAAGGGTCAGAAAATCCCTAGATTTAAAGTAAATGCTTATAAAACGAGAGCATGTAAAAAGCCAAAAATGTTAAGCCCTCACTTAACATTCCAACACAACCATTTACCGAGTTATTAAAGGAATTGTAAATTGACTAAACACAGTACGTTGTCTTATGGGGATTTTACAATTTCATTAGAAAAGGAAGTTTTCATAAAAAAAGTGTTACAATTCATCAAAGCCCTAAATAATTGCATCTGACCACTTAGACATCTGAAGACCACTTAGACCACTGACTATTGCAACTGAAGAACTTGTAATACTGTTACTTGATAATTCTTAGGATTTCTCAAAGTTGGGGTCAGGAGCTCCAGTTTTCACTGCCCACCATCAGCCACGACCGACGACGACCGCGTCCAGCAGCGAGTGCTGAGTGCCGGGTGCCGAGTGCTGAGTGCCGAGTGCCGAGTGCTGAGTTGACGGCGTTGCGTGGCCAGCACTGCTGACGCACATCATGGCGCCGGCTGATGCCACCGTGGATCAGCGTCGCAGCGGCCTTGCTGACTACCACAGCGACACAGCGACACACTTCGTAGAGGGAGGCTTACTGAGGTTAAACATTATGTTTTTGTTGCGATCGGGAACGCACTTTTGAAATAATGGATATAAAGACTAGCCGACCCGTTACAGCTTCGCCCACGTAAACTATGATAGTTGTGCGTGCTTCAATCTGTGGTTAGCCCGTGGAACTGATACGAATCAAGATTAGCTGTTTGAATTTTCATCAGCTCAAACCAAAGTGAATGTCCATAAGGAATACTTAGTAACTTTGTGACCCAGCGGGGCGGAACACAGGGGGAATTTCGTAATACCGTTTCCTAGCAAGCACCTAGGGCCAAAGGGCCTAGGGTCAGTCAGTCAGTGGTATTTGGATTTGATATATTAATATTGATAATCAACTTACGTTATACTAAAATTCCGACACACACTCGTTTTTTAAGGCATGTGTAGAGGTGCTCCCGTGTAAAGTGATCAAGGGCACAGCCAGGGGGTGTGCTGAAGTTGCTCCAACACCCCCCCCCCCCGAAATTCTCATCAAATGACGTTTGTAACAATGTCTAGTAGAGGCTTCTTTAACCTCCTCAATAAACCTCAGTGTTGCTGCCTTGCTGGTTAGTTTATCGAGACATTGCGAATTTGAATTTAGTTACTATCTGTTACATCCTTATAAACCTATCCCCCTGGTTCAGCACCCCCCAAAATAAAATCCTGGCTACGCCCTTGACCGTGATAGCGACCGAGACAGTCTCTGTCAAATCCAGCATTGGCAGAATAAAGGACCAATAAGAATCCAGCTACAGTCTGATGTGGAATTATAAAAACAAACTTCTGTAGGCTATTTAGGTTTGATTACGTTGCGACTACGAACATCCATAGCTCTACCACTCGTACAAGAGCTGCAGATACTAAAGCTACGTATAGCCCTGACCCACACACCAAGCCAGCTGTCTCTCCAAGCGTCTGCCAGGGTATTTAGGTTTGATTACGTTGCGACTACGAACATCCATAGCTCTACCACTCGTACAAGAGCTGCAGATACTAAAGCTACGTACAGCCCTGACCCACACACCAAGCCAGCTGTCTCTCCAAGCGTCTGCCAGGGTATTTAGGTTTGATTACGTTGCGACTACGAACATCCATAGCTCTACCACTCGTACAAGAGCTGCAGATACTAAAGCTACGTACAGCCCTGACCCACACACCAAGCCAGCTGTCTCTCCAAGCGTCTGCCAGGGTATTTAGGTTTGATTACGTTGCGACTACGAACATCCATAGCTCTACCACTCGTACAAGAGCTGCAGATACTAAAGCTACGTACAGCCCTGACCCACACACCAAGCCAGCTGTCTCTCCAAGCGTCTGCCAGGGTATTTAGGTTTGATTACGTTGCGACTACGAACATCCATAGCTCTACCACTCGTACAAGAGCTGCAGATACTAAAGCTGCGTATAGCCCTGACCCACACACCAAGCCAGCTGTCTCTCCAAGCGTCTGCCAGGGTATTTAGGTTTGATTACGTTGCGACTACGAACATCCATAGCTCTACCACTCGTACAAGAGCTGCAGATACTAAAGCTACGTACAGCCCTGACCCACACACCAAGCCAGCTATCTCTCCAAGCGTCTGCCAGGGTATTTAGGTTTGATTACGTTGCGACTACGAACATCCATAGCTCTACCACTCGTACAAGAGCTGCAGATACTAAAGCTACGTATAGCCCTGACCCACACACCAAGCCAGCTGTCTCTCCAAGCGTCTGCCAGGGTATTTAGGTTTGATTACGTTGCGACTACGAACATCCATAGCTCTACCACTCGTACAAGAGCTGCAGATACTAAAGCTACGTATAGCCCTGACCCACACACCAAGCCAGCTGTCTCTCCAAGCGTCTGCCAGGGTATTTAGGTTTGATTACGTTGCGACTACGAACATCCATAGCTCTACCACTCGTACAAGAGCTGCAGATACTAAAGCTGCGTACAGCCCTGACCCACACACCAAGCCAGCTGTCTCTCCAAGCGTCTGCCAGGGTATTTAGGTTTGATTACGTTGCGACTACGAACATCCATAGCTCTACCACTCGTACAAGAGCTGCAGATACTAAAGCTACGTACAGCCCTGACCCACACACCAAGCCAGCTGTCTCTCCAAGCGTCTGCCAGGGTATTTAGGTTTGATTACGTTGCGACTACGAACATCCATAGCTCTACCACTCGTACAAGAGCTGCAGATACTAAAGCTGCGTACAGCCCTGACCCACACACCAAGCCAGCTGTCTCTCCAAGCGTCTGCCAGGGTATTTAGGTTTGATTACGTTGCGACTACGAACATCCATAGCTCTACCACTCGTACAAGAGCTGCAGATACTAAAGCTGCGTATAGCCCTGACCCACACACCAAGCCAGCTGTCTCTCCAAGCGTCTGCCAGGGTATTTAGGTTTGATTACGTTGCGACTACGAACATCCATAGCTCTACCACTCGTACAAGAGCTGCAGATACTAAAGCTACGTATAGCCCTGACCCACACACCAAGCCAGCTGTCTCTCCAAGCGTCTGCCAGGGTATTTAGGTTTGATTACGTTGCGACTACGAACATCCATAGCTCTACCACTCGTACAAGAGCTGCAGATACTAAAGCTACGTATAGCCCTGACCCACACACCAAGCCAGCTGTCTCTCCAAGCGTCTGCCAGGGTATTTAGGTTTGATTACGTTGCGACGACGAACATCCATAGCTCTACCACTCGTACAAGAGCTGCAGATACTAAAGCTACGTATAGCCCTGACCCACACACCAAGCCAGCTGTCTCTCCAAGCGTCTGCCAGGGTATTTAGGTTTGATTACGTTGCGACTACGAACATCCATAGCTCTACCACTCGTACAAGAGCTGCAGATACTAAAGCTGCGTATAGCCCTGACCCACACACCAAGCCAGCTGTCTCTCCAAGCGTCTGCCAGGGTATTTAGGTTTGATTACGTTGCGACTACGAACATCCATAGCTCTACCACTCGTACAAGAGCTGCAGATACTAAAGCTGCGTATAGCCCTGACCCACACACCAAGCCAGCTGTCTCTCCAAGCGTCTGCCAGGGTATTTAGGTTTGATTACGTTGCGACTACGAACATCCATAGCTCTACCACTCGTACAAGAGCTGCAGATACTAAAGCTACGTATAGCCCTGACCCACACACCAAGCCAGCTGACTCTCCAAGCGTCTGCCAGGGTATTTAGGTTTGATTACGTTGCGACTACGAACATCCATAGCTCTACCACTCGTACAAGAGCTGCAGATACTAAAGCTGCGTATAGCCCTGACCCACACACCAAGCCAGCTGTCTCTCCAAGCGTCTGCCAGGGTATTTAGGTTTGATTACGTTGCGACTACGAACATCCACAGCTCTACCACTCGTACAAGAGCAGCAGATACTAAAGCTGCGTATAGCCCTGACCCACACACCAAGCCAGCTGTCTCTCCAAGCGTCTGCCAGGGTATTTAGGTTTGATTACGTTGCGACTACGAACATCCATAGCTCTACCACTCGTACAAGAGCTGCAGATACTAAAGCTACGTATAGCCCTGACCCACACACCAAGCCAGCTGTCTCTCCAAGCGTCTGCCAGGGTATTTAGGTTTGATTACGTTGCGACTACGAACATCCATAGCTCTACCACTCGTACAAGAGCTGCAGATACTAAAGCTGCGTATAGCCCTGACCCACACACCAAGCCAGCTGTCTCTCCAAGCGTCTGCCAGGGTATTTAGGTTTGATTACGTTGCGACTACGAACATCCATAGCTCTACCACTCGTACAAGAGCTGCAGATACTAAAGCTGCGTACAGCCCTGACCCACACACCAAGCCAGCTGTCTCTCCAAGCGTCTGCCAGGGTATTTAGGTTTGATTACGTTGCGACTACGAACATCCATAGCTCTACCACTCGTACAAGAGCTGCAGATACTAAAGCTACGTATAGCCCTGACCCACACACCAAGCCAGCTGTCTCTCCAAGCGTCTGGCAGGGTATTTAGGTTTGATTACGTTGCGACTACGAACATCCATAGCTCTACCACTCGTACAAGAGCTGCAGATACTAAAGCTACGTATAGCCCTGACCCACACACCAAGCCAGCTGTCTCTCCAAGCGTCTGCCAGGGTATTTAGGTTTGATTACGTTGCGACTACGAACATCCATAGCTCTACCACTCGTACAAGAGCTGCAGATACTAAAGCTGCGTATAGCCCTGACCCACACACCAAGCCAGCTGTCTCTCCAAGCGTCTGCCAGGGTATTTAGGTTTGATTACGTTGCGACTACGAACATCCATAGCTCTACCACTCGTACAAGAGCTGCAGATACTAAAGCTGCGTACAGCCCTGACCCACACACCAAGCCAGCTGTCTCTCCAAGCGTCTGCCAGGGTATTTAGGTTTGATTACGTTGCGACTACGAACATCCATAGCTCTACCACTCGTACAAGAGCTGCAGATACTAAAGCTACGTATAGCCCTGACCCACACACCAAGCCAGCTGTCTCTCCAAGCGTCTGCCAGGGTATTTAGGTTTGATTACGTTGCGACTACGAACATCCATAGCTCTACCACTCGTACAAGAGCTGCAGATACTAAAGCTACGTATAGCCCTGACCCACACACCAAGCCAGCTGTCTCTCCAAGCGTCTGCCAGGGTATTTAGGTTTGATTACGTTGCGACTACGAACATCCATAGCTCTACCACTCGTACAAGAGCTGCAGATACTAAAGCTGCGTACAGCCCTGACCCACACACCAAGCCAGCTGTCTCTCCAAGCGTCTGCCAGGGTATTTAGGTTTGATTACGTTGCGACTACGAACATCCATAGCTCTACCACTCGTACAAGAGCTGCAGATACTAAAGCTGCGTATAGCCCTGACCCACACACCAAGCCAGCTGTCTCTCCAAGCGTCTGCCAGGGTATTTAGGTTTGATTACGTTGCGACTACGAACATCCATAGCTCTACCACTCGTACAAGAGCTGCAGATACTAAAGCTGCGTACAGCCCTGACCCACACACCAAGCCAGCTGTCTCTCCAAGCGTCTGCCAGGGTATTTAGGTTTGATTACGTTGCGACTACGAACATCCATAGCTCTACCACTCGTACAAGAGCTGCAGATACTAAAGCTGCGTATAGCCCTGACCCACACACCAAGCCAGCTGTCTCTCCAAGCGTCTGCCAGGGTATT